>JAGXEW010000093.1:315628-337071 GCA_030684275.1 Acipenser oxyrinchus oxyrinchus
ATGGGGTGTGGTATTATTAGTGTTTAGAGTGTATATATATACACTACTGGTCAAAGTTTTAGAACACCCCATTTTTCCAGTTTTTATTGAAATTTAAGCAGTCCAAGTCCAGTGAATAACCTGAAATGGTACAAAGGTAAGCGGTAAACTGCCAGAGGTTAAAAAAGTTTAGGTTACCAAAACTGAAAAATAATGTACATTTCAGAGTTATACAAAAGGCCTTTTCAGGGAACAAGTAATGGGTTAACAACTTACAGCTGTTCTGCAGCAATGGAAGTAAATTAAGCGTTGAAAGTTGATACTAACAACTCCTACAGGTGTCCCAACTTTTGTTGATTACTTACAAACCCTCTGTCTTATAAAAGCAGTATTGGAACAGACTGTGTTACTAAACCCTCTTAAGCATTATTTGGACAGTATTGTACTGCAGGAAGTAGTATATTGCTATCATAATGGAGAAAAAGCAATTAACAAAGGAAGACAGATAGACCATTATAACCCTTTAAAGTGTAGGTCTTTCCTTTAGAGAAATTGCAAAGAAAGCCAAGGTGTCAGTGAGTACAGTTTCCTACACCATCAAAAGGCACTTGGAAACTGGAGGAAACTCTGACAGGAAGAGGTCTGGCAGACCCAAAGCCACAACAGAATCAGAAGACAAGTTTCTGAGAGTCAACAGCTTGCGTGATAGGCGGCTCACAGGACAACAGCTTCAAGCACAGCTTAACACTGGTCGAAGTAAGCAAGTCTCAGTTTCAACTGTGAAGAGAAGACTTCAAGCTGCAGGTTTGACAGGTCGAGTGCCAGTAAGAAAGCCATTGCTAAGATGGCAAAATAAGAAAAAGAGGCTTGCCTGGGCCATGAAGCACCGCCAGTGGACTACTGAAGACTGGAAGAAGGTCTTATGGACCGATGAATCAAAATTTGAAATCTTCGGTTCATCACGCAGGGTTTTATGCGCCCGTCGAGTAGGCGAAAGGATGGTTCCTCGGTGTGTGACACCAACTGTCAAACATGGAGGAGGAAGCGTGATGGTCTGGGGCTCTTTTGCTGGATCCAAAGTCGGCGACTTGCACAGAGTGAGTGGCACCCTGAACCAAAGCGGCTACCACAGCATTTTGCAGCGCCATGCAATACCCTCTGGTATATGCCTAGTTGGTCAGGGGTTCATCCTACAGCAAGATAATGACCCAAAACATACCT
This sequence comes from Acipenser oxyrinchus oxyrinchus, assembly GCA_030684275.1. Taxonomy (NCBI): domain Eukaryota; kingdom Metazoa; phylum Chordata; class Actinopteri; order Acipenseriformes; family Acipenseridae; genus Acipenser; species Acipenser oxyrinchus. The sequence continues at coordinate 316,829 of JAGXEW010000093.1, forward strand.
CCAGGCTATGTCAGAACTACCTTAGAAGAAAAGAACAAGGCGGTAGGCTTCAAATCATGGAATGGCCAGCACAGTCTCCAGACTTAAACCCCATCGAGCTGGTTTGGGATGAACTGGACAGAAGGGTGAAAGCAAAGCAACCTACAAGTGCAACACATTTGTGGGAACTTCTGCAACAGTGTTGGGAAGAACTTTCCGAACAATATTTGATTTCCATTGTAGAAAGAATGCCACGAGTGTGTTTGGCTGTTATATCTGCAAAAGGTGGCTACTTTGATGAGTCAAAAATTTAGATTAAATTTTGTTAAACAAAACGATCCCATGATTTCTTTTTATCTCCAATTGTTTATTTGTTCTATGCTTTAATTTCAGAGTACATTGAGACATTAAACTGCATAAAATTTCAATAAAAACTGGAAAAATGGAGGTGTTCTAAAACTTTTGACCAGTAGTGTATATATGAGGTGTGGTATTATTAGTGTTTAGAGTGTATATATATATATATATGGGGTGTGGTATTAGTGTTTAGAGTGTGTATATATATATATATATATGAGGTGTGGTATTATTAGTGTTTTAGAGTGTGTATATATATATATATATATATATATATATATATATGAGGTGTGGTATTATTAGTGTTTTAGAGTGTGTGTATATATATATATATATATATATATATATATATATATATATATAGGGTGTGGTATTATTAGTGTTTTAGAGTGTATATATATATATATATATATGAGGTGTGGTATTATTAGTGTTTAGAGTGTATATATATATATGAGGTGTGGTATTATTAGTGTTTTAGAGTGTGTGTATATATATATATATATATATATATATATATATATATATAGTGTGTATTATTAGTGTTTAGAGTGTATATATATATGTGAGGTGTGGTATTATTAGTGTTTAGAGTGTATATATATATATATATATATATATATATATATATATATGGGTGTGGTATTATTAGTGTTTAGAGTGTGTGTATATATATATATATGGGGTGTGGTATTATTAGTGTTTTAGAGTGTGTATATATATATATATATATATATATATATATATATATATATATATATATATATATATATATATATATATATATATATATATATATATAGGGTGTATTATTATTAGTGTTTAGAGTGAGTATATATATATATATATATATATGAGGTGTGGTATTATTAGTGTTTTTAGAGTGTGTGTATATATATATATATATATATATATATATATATAGTGTTAGTATTATTAGTGTTTAGAGTGTATATATATATGTGAGGTGTGGTATTATTAGTGTTTAGAGTGTGTGTATATATATATATATATATATATATATATATATATATATATATATATGGGGTGTGGTATTATTAGTGTTTTAGAGTGTGTGTATATATATATATATATATAGGGTGTGGTATTATTAGTGTTTAGAGTGTATATATATATATATATATATATATAGTGTGGTATTATTAGTGTTTTAGAGTGTGTGTGTATATATATATATATATATATATATATATAGTATATATATATAGGGTGTGGTATTATTAGTGTTTAGAGTGTATATATATATGTGAGTGTGGTATTATTAGTGTTTAGAGTGTATATATATATATATATATATATATAGGGGTGTGGTATTATTAGTGTTTAGAGTGTGTATATATATATATATATGGGTGTGGTATTATTAGTGTTTAGAGTGTGTATATATATATATATATATATATGGGTGTGGTATTATTAGTGTTTAGAGTGGTATATATATATATATATATGAGGTGTGGTATTATTAGTGTTTAGGGTGTATATATATATGGGGTGTGGTATTATTAGTGTTTAGAGTGTGTATATATATATATATATATATATATATATATATATATATAGGGTGTGGTATTATTAGTGTTTAGAGTGTATATATATATGTGAGGTGTGGTATTATTAGTGTTTAGAGTGTATATATATATATATATATATATGGGGTGTGGTATTATTAGTGTTTAGAGTGTGTGTATATATATATATATATATATATATGGGGTGTGGTATTATTAGTGTTTAGAGTGTGTATATATATATATATATATATATATATATATATATATATATATATGGGGTGTGGTATTATTAGTGTTTAGAGTGAGTATATATATATATATATATATGAGGTGTGGTATTATTAGTGTTTAGGGTGTATATATATATATGGGGTGTGGTATTATTAGTGTTTAGAGTGTGTATATATATATATATATATATATATATATATATATATATATATATATATATATATATGATATGGTATTATTAGTGTTTAGAGTGTATATATATATGTGAGGTGTGGTATTATTAGTGTTTAGAGTGTATATATATATATATATATATATGGGGTGTGGTATTATTAGTGTTTAGAGTGTGTATATATATATATATATGGGGTGTGGTATTATTAGTGTTTAGAGTGTGTATATATATATATATATATATATGGGGTGTGGTATTATTAGTGTTTAGAGTGAGTATATATATATATATATATGAGGTGTGGTATTATTAGTGTTTAGGGTGTATATATATATATATGGGGTGTGGTATTATTAGTGTTTAGAGTGTGTATATATATATATATATATATATATATATATATATGGGGTGTGGTATTATTAGTGTTTAGAGTGTATATATATATGTGAGTGTGGTATTATTAGTGTTTAGAGTGTATATATATATATATATATATATATATGGGGTGTGGTATTATTAGTGTTTAGAGTGTGTGTATATATATATATATATATATATGGGGTGTGGTATTATTAGTGTTTAGAGTGTGTATATATATATATATATATATATATATATATATATATATATATATATATATATATATATATATGGGGTGTGGTATTATTAGTGTTTTATAGTATATATATATATATATGAGGTGTGGTATTATTAGTGTTTAGGGTGTATATATATATATATGGGGTGTGGTATTATTAGTGTTTAGAGTGTATATATATATATATATATATATATATATATATATATATATATATATATATATATAGTGTGGTATTATTAGTGTATATATATATATATGGGTGTGGTATTATAGAGTGAGTATATATATATATATATATATATATATATATATATATGAGTGTGGTATTATTAGTGTTTAGGGTGTATATATATATATATGGGGTGTGGTATTATTAGTGTTTAGAGTGTATATATATATATGAGGTGTGGTATTATTAGTGTTTAGATTGTATATATATATATATATATGGGGTGTGGTATTATTAGTGTTTAGAGTGTGTATATATATATATATATGAGGTGTGGTATTATTAGTGTTTAGAGTGTGTGTATATATATATATATATATATATATATATATATATATATATATATATATATATATATATATATATATATACAGTACTGTGCAAAAGTTTTAGGCAGGTGTGAAAAAATGCTGTAAAGTAAGAATGCTTTCAAAAATAGACATGTTAATAGATTATATTTATCAATTAACTAAATGCAAAATGAGTGAACAGAAGAAAAATCTAAATCAAATCCATATTTGGTGTGACCACCCTTTGCCTTCAAAACAGCATCAATTCTTCTAGGTACACTTGCACAAAGTCAGGGATTTTGTAGGCATATAGTCAAGTGTATGATTAAACAATTATACCAAACAGGTGCTAATGATCATCAATTCAATATGTAGGTTGAAACACAATCATTAACTGAAACAGAAACAGCTGTGTAGGAGGAATCAAACTGGGTGAGGAACAGCCAAACTCAGCTAACAAGGTGAGGTTGCTGAAGACAGTTTACTGTCAAAAGTCATACACCATGGCAAGACTGAGCACAGCAACAAGACACAAGGTAGTTATACTGCATCAGCAAGGTCTCTCCCAGGCAGAAATTTAAAGGCAGACAGGGGTTTCCAGATGTGCTGTCCAAGCTCTTTTGAAGAAGCACAAAGAAACGGGCAACGTTGAGGACTGTAGACACAGTGGTCGGCCAAGGAAACTTACTGCAGCAGATGAAAGACACATCATGCTTACTTCCCTTCGCAATTGGAAGATGTCCAACAGTGCCATCAGCTCAGAACTGGCAGAAAACAGTGGGACCCTGGTACACCCATCTACTGTCCGGAGAAGTCTGGTCAGAAGTGGCATTCAATGAAGACTTGCGGCCAGAAAGCCATACCTCCGACGTGGAAACAAGGCCAAGCGACTCAACTATGCACGAAAACACAGGAACTGGGGTGCAGAAAAATGGCAGCAGGTGCTCTGGACTGATGAGTCAAAATTTGAAATAATTGGCTGTAGCAGAAGGCAGTTTGTTCGCCGAAGGGCTGGAGAGCGTACACGAATGAGTGTCTGCAGGCAACAGTGAAGCATGGTGGAGGTTCCTTGCAAGTTTGGGGCTGCATTTCTGCAAATGGAGTTGGGGATTTGGTCAGAATTAATGGTCTCCTCAATGCTGAGAAGTACAGGCAGATACTTATCCATCATGCAATACCATCAGGGAGGCATCTGATTGGCCCCAAATTTATTCTGCAGCATGACAACGACCCCAAACATACAGCGAAAGTCATTAAGAACTATCTTCAGCGTAAAGAAGAACAAGGAGTCCTGGAAGTGATGGTATGGCCCCACAGAGCCCTGATCTCTACATCATCGAATCTGTCTGGGATTACATGAAGAGAGAGAAGCAACTGAGGCTGCCTAAATCCACAGAAGAACTGTGGTTAGTTCTCCAAGATGTTTGGGCCAACCTACCTGCCGAGTTCCTTCAAAAACTGTGTGCAAGTGTACCTAGAAGAATTGATGCTTGATGCTGTTTTGAAGGCAAAGGGTGGTCACACCAAATATGGATTTGATTTAGATTTTTCTTCTGTTCACTCACTTTGCATTTAGTTAATTGATAAATATAATCTATTAACATGTCTATTTTTGAAAGCATTCTTACTTTACAGCATTTTTTCACACCTGCCTAAAACTTTTGCACAGTACTGTATATATATATGGGGTGTGGTATTATTAGTGTTTAGAGTGTATATATATATATATATGGGGTGTGGTATTATTAGTGTTTTGAGTGTATGTATTTGGGAGCGGGCGTTTCATGTAGTTCATGTGCAGACTGTCCCGGGGCCAGACTGAATGATTAGCCATTGAGTCCCGGCACGGCTGTATTTAAAGAGCCACAGATCTCACACTCGGGGGTGTTTGTGGTGGAGAGCGGGAGAGAGAAGGAGACATTTAAAACATAGAAGATATAAGCAATTGCTACTTGTTTGGGGTTTGTGTTCACTGTTTTGTTTGTCTATTTATTTTTGCCATCGTGCCTTTTGTTTTGTGTGGTTTGTTTTTTTAACTGTTTTGTTTATTAAATCTGAGCACCAGCGCATTCAATGAAGACACTGTGTCCTGCATTTCCTGGTCTGACATCACCCTCAAACCTATCCGTGCCACAGCTACCTTACCAAAAGTGCTTGCTATGGGTAGAGCAGTGTGATTGTATGTACACTCCATTCATTGATGGGTTAATTCAAGCTGCAAATTATATAGTTTGAAATCAATCAATGTTGTTGCTTTCTTTTTCTTTTATTGATTTGAAATGTAGTTTTAAGACGTTAGGTCAGGTTAATCACTGTCCAAAATGTTCTCGAGGAAGGGGGACCCCTCCACCCTCAGCAAGCAGCCTGGACCAGCATTCCAGTTCATGAAACTTGGGACCCATGCATGTGGTTATATGCATCTAGTTGATTTGTTCAGAGAACTGACTATAATGTTTAACAAACTGTGCACGCCAGTGCACACACTTCCAGCACAGCGGGTCCTTCATGTTCTGAACACTGTGTATAATTTAACTCCTTACTGTATGAGGTTAGAGAGATACAACATATTTGTTTTGTAATCTTCAGAACGCCCAATAGCAAATGTATTGAGTAATTGTAATTACTATAGCAACAGCTGTTGCCATAGAAACTCTGTATTTTTTCAATTGACAGTGCTCCATCAGCGTTTCATGATTTGTGAACTTAGACAAAGAGCATGATCATTTTTCTGGCTTGTTTCATGAGATTTCAAAACAAAATAGAATTAATTGGTGCAGGACCGAGCAGCAAGATATTTAGCAGGGCTTAAAGCTCACACTAGTCCTGCACCCATGGGTTGCAAAACTTTGCTTATAGGTTTAGTAATCTGTTATTAACCGCTGGTGCCTTATCATTTCAGTAATATAGTTAACTGAGGGTAGTTTGACACCCCATGACAGGGTTCAGGAATAGGGTTAGTTTCAAGCCCTGATTTAGTAAACTAGCAATACATCTTTCTGCATTTCTTCATCTGTTCTGATACATCTCTTACACTAGAAGTGAATACGCTGTGTGTAGGGTGTCTCTGATTCATCACGTGTGGTTTGGGCGAGAGGACTGTGAAGTTTAAACTGCTTAAACCCTCCCTCTGTTCACTAACATGGTTCAGGCCAGGTTCACCTGCCACAGGCCCTGAATAATGCATGTAGGCCTACAGGTGCTGTGTCATGGGGAAGACTATTTATTAAGGTTATTTTCTGTAATATTTTCTTTTGAGAAAAGTGTTCATCCACATTTAAATAAGGAGTGAAGTCAATAAGATGATCTATTTTGCAAGTTTTAGGTATGTGTGCTGTTTTTGTGTTCTTTCAGAATCATCAGCCAATCAGCTTTCAGCTCTAGCAGGCTTCTATATCAGACAGTAGAATGTCAGTGCATCACCTGTGAGACAAACTCTAAATAAGTCCACACAAGTGCCAGCTTTTTCGTTTATGATCCTTTATGAACATTTTTGGCACGATTTTCCTAAAACATTTCTCAGAGAAAGGGTACCCGACAAATCATAACAAGTTCAAGGTAAATCTAATAGTGATAATGCCCTCTTGATGAAGGCTCTACTGTGTGTTAGTTGATCTTGACTTTTGTTAGCTCCATGCATAACTCCAATCACAGTCAACTACCCCACAGTACAGCCTTCATCGACAGGCACTATCACTTCATTGGAATTAGCTGTGGCTCTATTATGCATGGGATAAGATGTACTGGAATTTTGGCATACTGTGATTGGTTGATTTCTGATATGTGATTTATAATTAGGCGCCTGATTTTCGGGTGACATTTTTTCCAAATTGGTGAATGTTTTTTAAAAATCGGTAGAATTATTTACCAAGAAATCAGGTGGATTTTTAAAATATATAATCAAGAAAGAATAACTATTCGGTAGAAATCGGGTTTTATTTAGAAAGAAATAAACAAATGCTTAACCACAAAGTGTTGACAACAAAGTGTCATCAACAGTCTAGATCCCCAACGTATGTATAGTTCCACACATCTAAATGCTCTTGGCTTAAACACACACTCATAAAACAAATAACTGGGAAGACAAGTGTGCAAAAAAAGCAAAACCTTAAAGCTATAATGCTGTAATTTTGAAAATCTAATATATATATATATATATATATATATATATATATATATATATATATATATATATATATATATATATATATATATATATATATTGCACTAAGAAGCCACATTTTTCTATTAGGTAAATCATCTTACCGTCATCGGGCCAGTTCTGCTCTGTTGCATTTGAATCACATACAGCTGCGCATATGTTTATTCATATACAGTATGTGCCTATTTGGGGAGTTTTCGGGTTTAACCCGAATGCAGAAAAAAGCATGGGGCGAAATCAGGTTAAATCGGGTAAAACCTGAAAATCAGATGCCCTATTTATAATGCTATGCTACAGTCAGGAACATTGCTTTGACTTGTACAGACAGACACAGGAGAGGTATTTCTCAGAGCAGAAAAAATACATCTTTTCTTTCTTTAATGATGACAAAAACACACGTGTACAGTCATCAGATGGAATACATGAATACAAACTGGTAACAAACACGCTTGATTGTCATGGTTGCACCATTTTTTAATATACCGTATATGCTCGAAATAGCCTCAGTCTCGACTGTTCTCCTTCATTCATGTTAGCTACCAGTTTAACTGGCAAAGGGTAGTAGTACCGCCTCTCCAAAGTGCCCGCCTCATTCACTTTTCAATATCTTAAATTATTATGTTACTCCATTTTTTTCCAATGAAACTAATGAAGCATTATTGATGTATATTTTGCTTAGTGTTTAGTTGTAATAAAATAACTTTTTTAAAAGTATTTTGCCATGGCGAATCAAGCCTGCAAGCAACCTGCTCTTGTATGGTATGAAAACCCATGTTTCAGCTTTCCTGTTTCACAGCTGAAAACTACAGATGCCAGAGGGTTTAAGTCTCAAGCAGCGCTTGGGGAATGCAGTAACCCCCTGCTTTATAGGTTTTGTGATGATAGCAGATGTACAAACATAAACAGTTAGTTATTTCTTGACACTGCAGTTATCTGTTACTCCACCACTTCCACTTTGTTTGCAGCTCACCGACATGCTTCTGTCCTTAATGTCACCATTACGACAGTGCTTCATTTTAACCATGCCATACCACATGTATTTAAAATGCACAGAAAGCTCGGGGGGCTATTTTAATAATATACTTATCTGAACTTGTGTTAAGATTTACTGAAACATTTTTAGTCCAGTAACCATTGTTGAAATGTTACAGGGATGCATTGTGACAAATAAATATTCATTTCAGTGGGACATATTTATGATATACTACTAAATACACAACAAACAGTGCAAACGCTACCATAAGGAGCATATGTATGTATGTATGTATGTATGTATGTATGTATGTATGTATGTATGTATAAACCCATATGGTGCTGCATCGATGATTTCACAGGAGCCAATTAGCACCTACTCTCTAATTGATGCCCTTATCCAAATAAGCACCTAGGTAAAGAGAAGGTCGAGCAAATAAACACCTGGGCTCTATTTTGAGCAAATACGGTATATACATTTCTACCTTCAACACAAATTGAATTCCGGAGACTTTACAGGCATTGGAGCATGGTTTACAAACTAACAAACATTCAGACGGGTTGAAGACATCTGCAGAAAACCATGGCGTCCATCTTTTGAAATGAAAGTTCAGGTTCTAGTACTGAGAAAATAGGGCTCTTTACAGCACTTGTTTCAGAGCGACACATACAAAGAATAAATAGCAAACTTTACATAATGTACAGGACAATAATAGTAATGATAATAATAATACAAGATGTTATACAGAGTTCGCTGGTTCATAACATTTCAATGGCACCTGTTAAATGAGTGAGAAATATTGCAAAGCACACTTCAGTGAATTGGGGTTGTAACGGTGTAACATTGTTCTCGTCTCTCACTAGCATTCTTACAGATCCCTTATTGCTGTTAACCATTTTACTGACGCTAAGTTTGCCTACCACCATGCTATAAATTCACTTCCTTCCAGGGTTATCCTGTCATCAGCGCAGATTCAAATCAATCTGGAAGTTTTTCTTTTTCTTTCATTTTCACTTTCCATCTTTGTAAGCCTCTCAGTGTCATGCACATCAGCAAAGGTTTGCACCTGATTCGTTGCAGTTGTCTAAAGCCTGTGCTACTATAGGCTTGTAATATGCTGTGCAATTTGAGTACTTGGTATACAAGCTGCTAGCCGCAGTTTTTCCCTTTTCTAATAGAACAGTGCCCTCTCATAGAAGGCTTTACCATGTGGTACTGGACCTGCTGTTACCATTGCCTTCATCATCTAAATAATAAGAATATAATGCTTCCATTCAAATGCTATACCGTCAATGCAAGGGCACTGTTTCATGCATGCTTAAATGACACTTATTTTAATAACAGAAAGTCGGATTTATTGAATCATTTATTTGACCTCAACAACGAAGATCAAAGTGTTGTGGTGAAAGAAAGAGACTTCCCTTGAGTGAAAGTAAAACAAACATCAACACAGTAAGGGTCTTGTGAGAATAAGAAGTAAGAGTGATGTTTAAATCTTGGTTATTACACATTGTGCACAGATTATATATATATGGCTATGTACAATTGGCATACACATAAAAGCCTGACATAAATGAGAACATTTAAATATATATTTATGCAAGGGAGTGGGGAATACATTTACTGCTAGTTTTGGAGTACGAATTCCCAAATTCACTTGTAAAAATCATTTTGGGGTGGAAATAAAATGAATGCCCTACACCATTAATCATTTGAGTAAATTAATTTTGATTGAACTTAGGCATCACAATGAATTAATATTGCTCAGTTTGTTTTAGTTTTAAATAATGCAATTGATTGACTATCCTGGGGCTGTATATATAAATTGACTTGTTTTAGCAGTCTGGCTACATTGGGTTGGGAGTGTCCTACAAAAGTATTTTTAACCTTAGTTGCCTAACCCTGTGTCAGTGGCAAAGTGTACAATTGCACCCCTGCAAGTTTAAATCTCATGTCTCTTCGAACATCGCAGGGTATCCTTACATGTGATTAAACTTGAATCATTTAGCTTTAAAATACAAAACTAATAATGCTGAGAAGCAGGGGGGAGTCGTAAGAATAGGGAGAATAATGTATATTTTAGAAATTCATTTTCTACATTTTTCAAATTGCATTGTAATTTCAGATATATACATACATCACTGTGTGCCTACGTTTGTATATACAGTTTCAAGCATAGAGACAGACTATTTTAGTTTTTGTTTTTTTGCATGTAGAGAGCAGGGGGATCGTGACGAATGCTGGGGACCAGGTAAGAGGGAGGGGCTGCACATAGACACGTTGTTTTTAGACAAGTTGTTTTTTTGTTGGCTGCAAACTGTTTCTTATTGAAAGGACAGTGGGGGGGGGGGGGCTGAGATTGGCACCTCAGATTCATTCAGAATAAGATTTTGATAGGAGAGTGTTTAAACTTAAATATAATTAAAGAAAACAATAAACACAAATAAACACAAACTCCACATGAAATTCAATTGTAACTGAAACAAAAAGCATTTCCCATACACAAGTGTTTCAGGTGTTAGTCTGTTGCTCCACAGTTTAATTCAGTATTAATGAAATAGTGCGTGAGCCCTTAGCATTCAATAAATTACTTAGCTGAAAACTAAATAGAGAACGATTGAATACAACTCCTTATTGGAGCAACATACATCAGAACTGCTTGGAACTATTGCAAACGATGTGAAATAGGTAAGATAAAAGGTCAAACAAAACGATAGTATATATCATCTTTAAAGGAGAGGTGACCAGGGCTTTTAAATTACATTGCCTATATTGGCATTAACTGCACCCATTTTTATGGTTCTGAAATAATTTTTATTAATGACAGGCAAACGAGCCATGATCTTCAGCACAAGAAAGAGGGTGCGGTTGCTCTTAAGCCCTGTGTTGGGCAGTTTTTCGGGTGTATCATTCATTACTATTACGAAGTTGTGTACTGTAGGTGGCATGGCTGAGCCCAGGTAGTTGTAGAGCTACACTGGCTAGGGGTAAAGTGGTAGTGTAAAGCCAGCACTGAAGTGCACTCTGTCAGGGACACTGGCAATACAGAACATCAAAGGTATCTCAGAACAAAGGCGTGTCCAGAACTTTCACAAGCCCCTTCTTGTCTTGTAGCTCATCTTTTGGTTTCCCACACCTCTCGGTCTGCCGTGGGTAACACAAGTCCAAGAGTAGTGCTTAATCGGGGCTGTGAATCAAGCCGTAGAAGTTCCTCCCATTCACTTCCTGTGTAACACAGGAAGTGAATTTATAGTGTGGTAGAAGGTAAACAGTGGCATTGACATGCAACATGCGAGAACAATTGGCTAATGAGGCAATTATTGGTTATTGTAGCTAAAACAGCATAACAGCAAGTGACAAAACCAGTGTAAAAAACAGTGTAACGAAACCTAGCTTTACATAGAAAAATGAAAGTGGAGGCTCTTTATAAAATCAGCTGGGTATCCCTAATTTTAGACTAATAAATTCAGATTTAGATGTTTGGAATTGGTTTCCCCAGTAAATCTTCACAGAGTGACTTGAATCTGAGGGTGAATCCCTTGTAATACCCCATTATACAGTGCAGTTCTATAACTAGGGATACCCAAGTACGACTTGCTACATTAAAAGACTATATTCTGTGTTTGTGGTTCTCCTTCATACCCTGAGGTTTCTGTTGTGTGATTTATTTTTGTTTTTCAATTCAGATCAGTATTTTTGGTAAAATTGCAGGTTAAGTGTAGTGAGCGTTATAATGCGCTTTCAAAAACTTCATGGAAAGTGAGGTTAAAAAATAACAAAATAAAACAACTGAAATTAAACTCTTGTGAAAATATCTGTTAAAATTATCAAATAGTCTTTATGAAATTTCAGGGGTTACCTGGTACAAAAGTTCCCAGACCCAGTTTACAAACGTGTCTGTACATCAATTGAAGGAAGACAATTTCAATAGAATTCCTTTTCCTCTTCCACTGTTCACAGCCTGATGTGCCATCATTGAGCAAAGCCATCGCTGTGCCTGTCGTGACACCATCACGAGACATCAAGCACGCTGGTGTCAGCTTCTTCAAAGATTAACACGAACAAGTAGCTTCTATTTGTTGGTTGTTAGGAAGAAAAATAAATCCTACATTTAAGGAGTTCCAAATGAACAATTCCAGTGTAAGGCTACTGTTACAGACGGGATCCTTTTTCTTTTGCAAAGCTGTGAATGAAAACGCGCATGTGTTATGTTCCCAGCCGAAGATACATAACATTTCCTTCTTTGTCTACTAAATATTCCTTTTCCTCCACGCCATTGCTCGAGTCTCTGCCTCTGGCACATTCATACTGCCGCATCTGGCCAACGCTCTGCGTGCCGGGTTGTGGTTATCAACGCTCATCATGGCTTTTGCACTGGCAGCGATGCTGCCCTGAGCTGTGGCAGCCCCCGGGATTCCTTCTCCACTCTCCGAAGTTGTCTGTGATGGGCGCCCTGGAGTCGCTGGTCTCCTCGCCCACGGGACTCTCCATGTCGCCCTGCTCTGTGTCGGACTCCTCCTCCTCCTCCAGCGCCAGCTCGAACTGGAACTTCTCCCGCCGCTCCCCTCCTTCTCCCTCTCCTGGGGAGGCGAGGGCTGTGCGTGATCATGCTCTGGTACCACTCCCGGTTGTCCTCTAGCGTGTCCAGAATATCCTGGGCGTCGGGTGCACCAGGTCAGCCCAGGTTTCCCACAGCGGGTGCACGATGTAATCGATGAAGCCCACCTGGAACAGGACAAGGACAAGAGCTCAAACTAGGGATGGGCATGTCCCTATATTTTAATAATTGAATACACGCAATTTACTAAAAGATTACACTATTATACTTTACATCAACGTGCCACTGGTTAAGAATAATGCTTGCATAATATGCATAATTTCCGATCAGCAATTAAAGGCAACATAAGAACTACAGACTATAATGAATCAATGTCTTCATTGGACATCTATGAAATATAAATACCTGTTTACATGAAGTAGCATATCATATTAAACATGGTACATACCTCCCAGTCTTGGTATACGTTCTGCTACATGAAGCCTAATAAATAATGCAGTACAGAGCAGACGTTAAATCATTGAATGTCATTAACTAAAAGTCATCAATGCGGATAGTCAATTAATCTTTAGTGCTCATTTCAACCATTAGGTCTGTTATTCGCTTCTTTAGTGGAGTGCATTTGGTGGAGCAAGCTGTAATGGTTCGGTGTGGTTTACCGGTGCTTCTACTGCTTCTGCAAGGCATATTCTAAAGTCCTTTCACACTGGCATGCTCTACCTGGGTCGGAACCTACCTGGGTCAGGACCTGGTGTCATGTGTGATTTCACACTGCTTTTGATAAAGCAGGGTTGACCTGGGTAACAGACGCAAGTACACAATGCGCGTATCAATGCCCCGAAGCAGCTTGCTACTGACGCATCCATCCAAGCTTCTCTTGATTGAACCGCCTGCCCAAATGTTGATTAGAGCAAATGTTTCTTCATCCCTGCTGCAGTCTGGCTCATGGTGGGTCTCAGTCAACAAAAATATGGCTAAACAGAAATGTTCCTTGCGTAAGTGAAACCTTCCCGCAGGCTGTTTGTTAGGCTTACGAACGGCCGCCAAGCATTTTGTCAACCCACATCCTGAGGTGGGTCGCTAGGACCCGGTTAACACGGGTACGTGGTTTCACACTACACGGGTAGGCAGAACCCAGGTCGGGTCTGCGAGACTGAGAGCGTGCCTTGCACAGGCAGCAGAAACCTGGTAAATCACAAAGAAACATTTCAGCTTGCTACACCAAATGCATAGTATAATATAAGTATAACAGTGTAATTGTTTAGTAAGTTACGTGCACACGATCATTAAAATATACGGAAATCCCATCCCTGTATTTACCCATTCAAACCAGAAGGGAATGTTAAGAGAAGTCCTCTCTAACTCAACATTATGAAGCCTCCCCAGTCTCTGGTACCTGCGCCTTCTCGATGGAGGCATTGTGCTTGTCACACATGGGGCTGATCTCCATGTCCTTGTCGCCAAGGTCCCCTGTGTGAAGAACTCCACCATGATGCGATCTGTCCACTGCCGTACAGCTGCAGAGGCTTGGTGGGGTTGCTGAGGTCAGCGCAGTGCACTATGTTCTGAAGAACCTACAGCAGGACAGGCACACAGGGGCACAGTGCAGGACTTTGAGCATTACAGGTTATAGAACCCAGTTCTCAAAGCTTACACCAGGTTTCAGAACTTCCCTGGTTTAGGTTTGTATTGAAAAAAAATGTAACAATCAGGCCCCTGGTAATTCTACTCTAAACTTATCACATGAGAGTCTGAATCATTACCAGTTATTTAACTGTAAGGGAGGGACATTTTTTTAACATCAAACTCCTGGCTCCTGATCATTTAAATAATATACTTAATTGAAGGTAGTTCTGAAACCCAGGACTGGGTGCAGGGCTTGTGAGTTTCAAGCCATAAAACCTTGCTAATAATGTTGTCAGTCCCTCTGGTTTGCATCAACCACCTATCTGCAGTTATCCTGGGATCACCCCTAAAAATAAGAGGGGGTGCAATCCAGCTAGATTCAATGGTGCTGTAAAATGCTCTAAAAATCCCCACAGGGTATAATTTGATAAAATCAAAGCCTAAGTAACTTTACAGAAAGGCTGTCCAAGACTAGCTAATGAAACAGTTGCAGTGTCTAACAGGTCTTCTGTTCGAGTGCAGTTATTTTTGCTATCCTACTGAGCGGTGCAGTTTAGATTGAGTAGGACATGTATACTGTGAGTGTTGAGACCCCAGATCAGGTGCCTCCCTGTAAGGTGCCCCCAGGTAGTACCTGTATTCGGTCGGAGTAGTTATCCAGCAGCAGGACCCCTAAACTCGCCACTTTCTTGGTCTCCACCATAGTTTTCAAATCAGCCAGCAGGTTCATGTGCTTTGACATGTCTGTCGCCAGTACCTGGCAGTGAGAAAGACACATACTGTCAGCTGCTTTCCAAGAACATAAATGCAGAAACATATTTGACTGTCAAGACTGGTTCAATATTCCATGCAATACCAGTTACCATTGCAGAAACCCCTTTTGTGAAAATGGTATTTTCCAACTAAACTAGGCGTTCTTTTGTGATGTAGGATAAAATTTCCTTTCTTTAAATAAGGGGAAATCTGTGAATGACCAGTATTTCTGGAGTAGTTTCTGGAGAGGCATAGTGTTAAGATCATAGCTTGATAATGGAGTGGTGCATAAACCTACATTTAGATATTCAGGATGAAGAGGATATGGATTCCAATAGAAATAACACAGATATGATCAAAGGACTTACATAAGCAAACATGTTGGTATAGAAATTGCAGACAAAAAGCATCAGTTGCATAATTGCTATTGATATCTTGCCAATTTTGGAAGCAGGGATGTTTATCTATTCAGGGCTATCTAGATATTTACTACTAAAACTAAGTGAAATGGGTAACCAGTGCAATTTTGTTATGGGCCAGGTTACATTGTCAAGGTGGAGTGATCTACATGCATCCAGTGCTGAATTTAGAAATACTAAAAGAAACATACATTTATTTTCTGAACCACAAAGACATTGAAAAGACTTCTAATCCCAATAGCTTGTCGTTGAAGTTTCTTTTAGTGTTTCTTATTGCGCACTATTGAGTGTTGAATGGTTCTGGACGTGTGTCCAGTGCTCTAGTGCTCCCTCTCACCATGTCGATGACCATCTTCCGGAGCGAGTGCCTCTGCTTCTTGCTCAGGTTCTGAAGACGTCACAGTTCTCCTCATGCAGCAGCTTGAAGCCCACGGCCAGGTGATGATTCTCCAGCACTGAGGAGTCGTTGTACATCAGGGCCAGCTCCGAGTCTGAGCAAGAAGGGAGGGAAATTAGGGAAAAGCACAATGAAACACAAGGCAACTGCACTGTGGAGCTCCAGGGCTAATAAAGGCCAGTTGCTACTGATCAGTGCAGTACGGTTTTGAGTTAGAAGTATATCAAGCAATTAACAGCTATATCAAATCTAATTTCCTTTCCTGTTTCAACATCCCGCTGAAAAGTCCAGCTATCTGTAAGCACTAACAGGAGTAGGGAAATGGTTCACAAGGTTACTGGTTTCTTAATGGATTCTTTGTAAAAATGAAATGACAAATGTTTTGACTGTAAAGCTTTCTCAATGTCTTCAAGTGATATTTCAGTAAAGGGACCAGTGTTTCATGACTAGGCTATCAATATAGCCTTTTCTATATACCGTACATATATATATATATATATATATATATATATATATATATATATATCTTCCCCATATATATATATCGCTAGTGCAGAACAGTCCATTTAAAACTTTGTGATGTCAAAGCAGGAACTTTTTAATGGAGCCAGGATGCAATTCTAGCTCTGATAGATATATATATATATATATATATATATATATATATATATATATATATATATATATATATATATATATATATATATATATATATATATATATATATATATATATATATATATATATATATATATATAAGATGCCCACAGTGCGGTGAATGGACGACAGAAGCTGGACACCCTTCTCACAAACATGTCGAGGCCCATTCTTCTGAAAGAACTGCTGTTCTATTATTAGAAGCTGTTATATTCGACTGAGTTGCCCTCATATAACCATTTATAGAGTCATTTATAGAGCTCTGGGGTTTTTACCAGCATGTTAGTATTCTGTTCCCTGCCTGTGACCTGCTTGTAAACAATGGCTCTTGAGTGAATGTCAGGTTGGCCTGTGTGTGAACAGCAGCTTGGATACAATTTAGGAAATTATATCCAAAAAAAACAATGACCAGATCATGGGGTCTCTTTTGGATTACAGAGCTGAAGAGTGGTGCTGTTCAGATCTGACACTGCTTGGATCTTTAAAATAGAGCCCTTTACCGTTAATTCAATAAAGAACAGAGGAGAATGCAATGTGTGCATGGCAAGGAGAAACTAACCCTCTTTGAACTAAAATGATTCTGAAACTCCATTGCAAGGCATTGCCACTAGGGCGTAACGATGAATTGTCTCTCATGACTCATGAGGTATCGTATCCTATCGCAATAGAGGTATGTGTTGATTGTATGGTAAGGAGGTTGTGTGGTCCAGTGGTTAAAGAAACAGGCTTGTAAACCAGGAGGTCCCCGGTTTAAATCCCACCTCAGCCTCTGACTCATTGTGTGACCCTGAGCAAGTCACTTAACCTCCTTGTGCTCTGTCTTCGGGTGAGACGTAATTGTAAGTGACTCTGCAGCTGATGCATAGTTCACACACCCTAGTCTCTGTAAGTTGCCTTGGATAAAGGCGCCTGCTAAATAAACAAATAATAATAATAAATAGTACAAGACCAGAAAGCATTCCATCGCTCATTGTTCATCTAGTGGCTCTTGAATGAAGAATATGTCTGTTTAATAGTTAGTATGAATACATATTCTTCCTAACTTGTTTAGTCTTAACAAGATAGTCATTAAATGCCATTCAGTGATCATTTGATCTTATTGTGTATCATTCAGTAGCCCATCAGAGTCCTCACATGCATCCATACACATGTTGCATGGCAGCCTGCATAGCGAGATGCGTGATCGTATCCTGGCCTTAGTGTATCACTATACCCTAATAACCACACCATAGAGGACCAGGGACAGCAAAACATTAACCACAAAACAAATCTGTGACTGAGACAATAACAATAGCAATAAAGGCACTGTTTATGTGTTTCTAATTGCAATAAAACCCTGCTTGATGGGTAGTTGGACGTGTCTATACGATAGTCCTTACCTTCTACCGGACGGCAATGCCCTCCACTCAGGGTTCAACTGCTTGAATAGAATTAGACAACAACACCCACTGCTGTATTGGAAGATGCAGAGCTGGGGAGGCTTACTTGTGTTGATCAGAAACTGGTTCGATACCCCGGTGATCAACGCCATGGATCGCACTGGCAAAGATAGCAGCCAGGATCTCTAGGTCTGTAAACACAGCCTAGGAAAAATAAGATTTCAGATTATTACCAAAAATCACTCAATTTCTCTTTTCTATAGTAGCTTCGTTTAGTGTAATATGTATTCACTCAATGCAGTTTGCATTACATTAGTACCATTTCTAAAGGACCTAATATTATTAAATAGTGTTCCCTAAGCCCAAATGATGGAGCACTAATTCCCTGATAACTTATATTTAGGTTAATGATGCTGTGTAAATGGTCGCTTTAAACCATCCATATCTTGAATGACAATGGAGACTTGATTTAGCGCTTTCTTCATATTGTAACCTGTATAACTTCTAAACATCTGATTGGATAGCTCTGAAAGGTTGTGTACAGATTCATAGTGCTGGGGAAAGAAACAAAAACACCCCAAAACCCACCCCTGATTTAATAAGAGCTCTCTGAGCATGTTTAAACTTTTACACTTTAACATATTGGGGATATTTGTAACCAATGTTTCTGTATCGCTTTAGGATTAAAACATTTAAACATTTAAACTAACTGGAATGTTTGTAGCACTCAGAAACGCCATCACAAGAAGCCCTCTGTCACTTCAATGATTGTGTACAAGACTGCATGCACACAGCATTTAACTGTGTAGATAAAAGACAGAAGACACTTTGACTGCATGCACTTACTACTATGTGAACACTAAGGCCAAATCCTGTATTTGGAATGCAGATGTTTCACAACGGTTAGATGTTTAAAATCTATCACTGTACCAACCCTTGTGCCAGTTCATTCTCAGTTATATGCAGTGCTTGTGTACGTGTAGTTTGGCAGCTGTTCTCACCTCCAGTGCTGGTGTGGAGAGGAGCACGTGGGTAGACTGGACCACGTCAGCTGCGTGGATGTTGTTGTGATACGCCACGTCCGAGCGGTAGTGATCTTCCAGGGTCATCATGAAGGTGATAAACGTGTCGACAGGGATCTTAAAGGACTTCAACAGGTCCCTCTCCTGATTCAGGGAGGGAAAACCATAAGAAACTTAAATCAAAGATGCAACCCTTACGGCTAGTGCTGTCAGGTGACTATTTTAACAATCTTAACACTTAATGCCACTGCTCTGTACTGTGTATTAATACCACTGCTCTGTACTGTGTATTAATACCACTGCTCTGTACTGTGCATTAATACCACTGCTCTGTACTGTGCATTAATACCACTGCTCTGTACTGTGTATTAATACCACTGCTCTGTACTGTGCATTAATGCCACTGCTCTGTACTGTGCATTAATACCACTGCTCTGTACTGTGCATTAATACCACTGCTCTGTACTGTGTATTAATACCACTGCTCTGTACTGTGTATTAATACCACTGCTCTGTACTGTGTATTAATACCACTGCTCTGTACTGTGCATTAATACCACTGCTCTGTACTGTGCATTAATACCACTGCTCTGTACTGTGTATTAATACCACTGCTCTGTACTGTGTATTAATACCACTGCTCTGTACTGTGTATTAATACCACTGCTCTGTACTATGCATTAATACCACTGCTCTGTACTGTGTATTAATACCACTGCTCTGTACCCGGATTTAATACCACTGCTCTGTACTGTGCATTAATACCACTGCTCTGTACTATGCATTAATACCACTGCTCTGTACTGTGTATTAATACCACTGCTCTGTACCGGATTTAATACCACTGCTCTGTACTGTGTATTAATGCCACTGCTCTGTACTGTGTATTAATAGCACTGCTCT
>JAGXEW010000093.1:337571-360131 GCA_030684275.1 Acipenser oxyrinchus oxyrinchus
ATGGGGTGTGGTATTATTAGTGTTTAGAGTGTATATATATATATATATAGGGTGTGGTATTATTAGTGTTTAGAGTGTATATATATATATATATGGGTGTGGTATTATTAGTGTTTAGAGTGTATATATATATATATATGGGGTGTGGTATTATTAGTGTTTAGAGTGTATATATATATATATGGGGTGTGGTATTATTAGTGTTTAGAGTGTATATATATATATATGGGGTGTGGTATTATTAGTGTTTAGAGTGTATATATATATATATATGGGGTGTGGTATTATTAGTGTTTAGAGTGTATATATATATATATATGGGGTGTGGTATTATTAGTGTTTAGAGTGTATATATATATATATATGGGGTGTGGTATTATTAGTGTTTAGAGTGTATATATATATATATGGGGTGTGGTATTATTAGTGTTTAGAGTGTATATATATATATATATGGGGTGTGGTATTATTAGTGTTTAGAGTGTATATATATATATATATATGGGGTGTGGTATTATTAGTGTTTAGAGTGTATATATATATATATATGGGGTGTGGTATTATTAGTGTTTAGAGTGTATATATATATATGGGGTGTGGTATTATTAGTGTTTAGAGTGTATATATATATATATATATGGGGTGTGGTATTATTAGTGTTTAGAGTGTATATATATATATATATATGGGGTGTGGTATTATTAGTGTTTAGAGTGTATATATATATATATATGGGGTGTGGTATTATTAGTGTTTAGAGTGTATATATATATGGGGTGTGGTATTATTAGTGTTTAGAGTGTATATATATATATATATATGGGGTGTGGTATTATTAGTGTTTTGAGTGTATGTATTTGGGAGCGGGCGTTTCATGTAGTTCATGTGCAGACTGTCCCGGGGCGAGACTGAATGATTAGCCATTGAGTCCCGGCACGGCTGTATTTAAAGAGTCACAGATCTCGCACTCGGGGGTGTTTGTGGTGGAGAGCGGGAGAGAGAAGGAGACATTTAAAACATAAAAGATATAAGCAATTGCTACTCGTGCTGGAAGGATCAGCACGATACTTGTTTGGGGTTTGTGTTCACTGTTTTGTTTGTCTATTTATTTTTGCCATCGTGCCTTTTGTTTTGAGTGGTTTGTTTTTTTAACTGTCTTGTTTATTAAATCTGAGCACCAGCGCATTCAATGAAGACACTGTGTCCTGCATTTCCTGGTCTGACATCACCCTCAAACCTATCCGTGCCACAGCTACCTTACCAAAAGTGCTTGCTATGGGTAGAGCAGTGTGATTGTATCTACACTCCATTCATTGATGGGTTAATTCAAGCTGCAAATTATATAGTTTGAAATCAATCAATGTTGTTGCTTTCTTTTTCTTTTATTGATTTGAAATGTAGTTTTAAGACGTTAGGTCAGGTTAATCACTGTCCAAAATGTTCTCGAGGAAGGGGGACCCCTCCACCCTCAGCAAGCAGTCTGGACCAGCATTCCAGTTCATGAAACTTGGGACCCATGCATGTGGTTATATGCATCTAGTTGATTTGTTCAGAGAACTGACTATGCTAATGTTTAACAAACTGTGCACGCCAGTGCACACACTTCCAGCACAGCGGGTCCTTCATGTTCTGAACACTGTGTATAATTTAACTCCTTACTGTATGAGGTTAGAGAGATACAACATATTTGTTTTGTAATCTTCAGAACGCCCAACAGCAAATGTATTGAGTAATTGTAATTACTATAGCAACAGCTGTTGCCATGGAAACTCTGTATTTTTTCAATTGACAGTGTTCCATCAGCGTTTCATGATTTGTGAACTTAGACAAAGAGCATGATCATTTTTCTGGCTTGTTTCATGAGATTTCCAACAAAATAGAATTAATTGGTGCAGGACCGAGCAGCAAGATATTTAGCAGGGCTTAAAGCTCACACTAGTCCTGCACCCATGGGTTGCAAAACTTTGCTTATAGGTTTAGTAATCTGTTATTAACTGCTGGTGCCTTATCATTTCAGTAATATAGTTAACTGAGGGTAGTTTGACACCCCATGACAGGGTTCAGGAATAGGGTTAGTTTCAAGCCCTGATTTAGTAAACTAGCAATACATCTTTCTGCATTTCTTCATCTGTTCTGATACATCTCTTACACTAGAAGTGAATACGCTGTGTGTAGGGTGTCTCTGATTCATCACGTGTGGTTTGGGCGAGAGGACTGTGAAGCGAAACTGCTTAAACCCTCCTCTGTTCACTAACATGGTTCAGGCCAGGTTCACCTGCCACAGGCCCTGAATAATGCATGTAGGCCTACAGGTGCTGTGTCATGGGGAAGACTATTTATTAAGGTTATTTTCTGTAATATTTTCTTTTGAGAAAAGTGTTCATCCACATTTAAATAAGGAGTGAAGTCAATAAGATGATCTATTTTGCAAGTTTTAGGTATGTGTGCTGTTTTTGTGTTCTTTCAGAATCATCAGCCAATCAGCTTTCAGCTCTAGCAGGCTTCTATATCAGACAGTAGAATGTCAGTGCATCACCTGTGAGACAAACTCTAAATAAGTCCACACAAGTGCCAGCTTTTTCGTTTATGATCCTTTATGAACATTTTTGGCACGATTTTCCTAAAACATTTCTCAGAGGAAGGGTACCCGACAAATCATAACAAGTTCAAGGTAAATCTAATAGTGATAATGCCCTCTCGATGAAGGCTCTACTGTGTGGTAGTTGATCTTGACTTTTGTTAGCTCCATGCATAACTCCAATCACAGTCAACTACCCCACAGTACAGCCTTCATCGACAGGCACTATCACTTCATTGGAATTAGGTGTGGCGCTCTATTATGCATGGGATAAGATGTACTGGAATTTTGGCATACTGTGATTGGTTGATTTCTGATATGTGATTTATAATTAGGGCGTCTGATTTTCGGGTGACATTTTTTTCCAAATTGGTGAATGTTTTTAAAAATCGGGTAGAATTATTTACCGAAGAAATCAGGTGGATTTTTAAAATATATAATCAAGAAAGAATAACTATTCGGGTAGAAATCGGGTTTTATTTAGAAAGAAATAAACAAATGCTTAACCACAAAGTGTTGACAACAAAGTGTCATCAACAGTCTAGATCCCCAACGTATGTATAGTTCCACACATCTAAATGCTCTTGGCTTAAACACACACTCATAAAACAAATAACTGGGAAGACAAGTGTGCAAAAAAAAGCAAAAACCTTAAAGCTATAATGCTGTAATTTTGAAAAATCTAATATATATATATATATATATATATATATATATATATATATATATATATATATATATATATATATATATATATATATATATACAGTACTGTGCAAAAGTTTTAGGCAGGTGTGAAAAAATGCTGCAAAGTAAGAATGCTTTCAAAAATAGACATGTTAATAGATTATATTTATCAATTAAGTAAATGCAAAGTGAGTGAACAGAAGAAAAATCTATATCAAATCCATATTTGGTGTGACCACCCTTTGCCTTCAAAACAACATCAATTCTTCTAGGTACACTTGCACAAAGTCAGGGATTTTGTAGGCATATAGTCAGGTGTATGATTAAACAATTATACCAAACAGGTGCTAATGATCATCAATTCAATATGTAGGTTGAAACACAATCATTAACTGAAACAGAAACAGCTGTGTAGGAGGAATAAAACTGGGTGAGGTACAGCCAAACTCAGCTAACAAGGTGAGGTTGCTGAAGACAGTTTACTGTCAAAAGTCATACACCATGGCAAGACTGAGCACAGCAACAAGACACAAGGTAGTTATACTGCATCAGCAAGGTCTCTCCCAGGCAGAAATTTCAAGGCAGACAGGGGTTTCCAGATGTGCTGTCCAAGCTCTTTGAAGAAGCACAAAGAAACGGGCAACGCGTTGAGGACCGTAGACGCAGTGGTCGGCCAAGGAAACTTACTGCAGCAGATGAAAGACACATCATGCTTACTTCCCTTCGCAATCGGAAGATGTCCAGCAGTGCCATCAGCTCAGAACTGGCAGAAAACAGTGGGACCCTGGTACACCCATCTACTGTCCGGAGAAGTCTGGTCAGAAGTGGCCTTCATGGAAGACTTAGGCCAAAAAGCCATACCTCCGACGTGGAAACAAGGCCAAGCGACTCAACTATGTACGAAAACACAGGAACTGGGGTGCAGAAAAATGGCAACAGGTGCTCTGGACTGATGAGTCAAAATTTGAAATATTTGGCTGTAGCAGAAGGCAGTTTGTTCGCCAAGGGCTGGAGAGCGCATACGAATGAGTGTCTGCAGGCAACAGTGAAGCATGGTGGAGGTTCCTTGCAAGTTTGGGGCTGCATTTCTGCAAATGGAGTTGGGGATTTGGTCAGAATTAATGGTCTCCTCAATGCTGAGAAGTACAGGCAGATACTTATCCATCATGCAATACCATCAGGGAGGCATCTGATTGGCCCCAAATTTATTCTGCAGCATGACAACGACCCCAAACATACAGCGAAAGTCATTAAGAACTATCTTCAGCGTAAAGAAGAACAAGGAGTCCTGGAAGTGATGGTATGGCCCCACAGAGCCCTGATCTCAACATCATCGAAGTCTGTCTGGGATTACATGAAGAGAGAGAAGCAACTGAGGCTGCCTAAATCCACAGAAGAACTGTGGTTAGTTCTCCAAGGTGTTTGGGCCAACCTACCTGCCGAGTTCCTTCAAAAACTGTGTGCAAGTGTACCTAGAAGAGTTGATGCTTGATGCTGTTTTGAAGGCAAAGGGTGGTCACACCAAATATGGATTTGATTTAGATTTTTCTTCTGTTCACTCACTTTGCATTTAGTTAATTGATAAATATAATCTATTAACATGTCTATTTTTGAAAGCATTCTTACTTTTACAGCATTTTTCACACCTGCCTAAAACTATTTGCACATGTACATGTATATATATATATATATATATATTGCACTAAGAAGCCACATTTTTCTAATAGGTAAATCATCTTACCGTCATCGGCGCCAGTTCTGCTCTGTTGCATTTGAATCACATACAACTGCGCATGCGTTTATTCATATACAGTATGTGCCTATTTGGGGAGTTTTCGGGTTTAACCCGAATGCAGAATAAAAGCATTGGGGGGGGGGGGCAAAATCAGGTTAAATCGGGTAAAACCTGAAAATCAGATGCCCTATTTATAATGCTATGCTACAGTCAGGAACATTGCTTTGATTTGTACAGACAGACACAGGAGAGGTATTTCTCAGAGCAGAAAAAAATACATCTTTTTTTCTTTAATGATGACAAAAAAGACACGTGTACAGTCATCAGATGGAATACATGAATACAAACTGGTAACAAACATGTTTTTTTTTTTTAATATACCGTATATGCTTGAAATAGCGCCCAGTCTCGACTGTTCTCCTTCATTCATGTTAGCGCCCAGTTTAACTGGCAAAGGGGTAGTAAGTACCCGCCCTCTCCAAAGTGCCCGCCCCCATTCACTTTTCAATATCTTAAATTATTATGTTACTCCATTTTTTTTCCAATGAAACTAATGAAGCATTATTGATGTATATTTTGCTTAGTGTTTAGTTGTAATAAAATAACTTTTTTAAAAGTATTTTGCCATGGCGAATCAAGCCTGCAAGCAACCTGCTCTTGTATGGTATGAAAACCCATGTTTCAGCTTTCCTGTTTCACAGCTGAAAACTACAGATGCCAGAGGGTTTAAGTCTCAAGCAGCGTTTGGGGAATGCAGTAACCCCCTGCTTTATAGGTTTTGTGATGATAGCAGATGTACAAACATAAACAGTTAGTTATTTCTTGACACTGCAGTTATCTGTTACTCCCCCACTTCCACTTTGTTTGCAGCTCACCGACATGCTTCTGTCCTTAATGTCACCATTACGACAGTGCTTCATTTTAACCATGCCATACCACATGTATTTAAAATGCACAGAAAGCTCGGGGGGGGGGCTATTTTAATAATATACTTATCTGAACAAGAGCAAAGATCGAGTCATTTCTCTCGTCTTCATGGAGTAGTTTTCCTACAACTTGTGTTACGATTTACTGAAACATTTTTAGTCCAGTAACCATTGTTGAAATGTTACAGGGATGCATTGTGACAAATAAATATTCATTTCAGTGGGACATATTTATGATATACTACTAAATACACAACAAACAGTGCAAACTCTACCATAAGGAGCGTATATATATACAGTACTGTGCAAAAGTTTTAGGCAGGTGTGAAAAAATGCTGTAAAGTAAGAATGCTTTCAAAAATAGACATGTTAATAGATTATATTTATCAGTTAACTAAATGCAAAGTGAGTGAACAGAAGAAAAATCTACATCAAATCCATATTTGGTGTGACCACCCTTTGCCTTCAAAACAGCATCAATTCTTCTAGGTACACTTGCACAAAGTCAGGGATTTTGTAGGCATATAGTCAGGTGTATGATTAAACAATTATACCAAACAGGTGCTAATGATCATCACTTCAATATGTAGGTTGAAACACAATCATTAACTGAAACAGAAACAGCTGTGTAGGAGTAATAAAACTGGGTGAGGAACAGCCAAACTCAGCTAACAAGGTGAGGTTGCTGAAGACAGTTTACTGTCAAAAAGTCATACACCATGGTAAGACTGAGCACAGCAACAAGACACAAGGTAGTTATACTGCATCAGCAAGGTCTCTCCCAGGCAGAAATTTCAAGGCAGACAGGTGTTTCCAGATGTGCTGTCCAAGCTCTTTGAAGAAGCACAAAGAAATGGGCAACGTTGAAGACCCGAGACGCAGTGGTCGGCCAAGGAAACTTACTGCAGCAGATGAAAGACACATCATGCTTACTTCCCTTCGCAATCGGAAGATGTCCAGCAGTGCCATCAGCTCAGAACTGGCAGAAAACAGTGGGACCCTGGTACACCCATCTACTGTCCGGAGAAGTCTGGTCAGTAGTGGCCTTCATGGAAGACCAAAAAGCCATACCTCCGACGTGGAAACAAGGCCAAGCAACTCAACTATGCACGAAAACACAGGAACTGGGGTGCAGAAAAATGGCAGCAGGTGCTCTGGACTGATGAGTCAAAATTTGAAATATTTGGCTGTAGCAGAAGGCAGTTTGTTCGCCGAAGGGCTGGAGAGCATACACGAATGAGTGTCTGCAGGCAACAGTGAAGCATGGTGGAGGTTCCTTGCAAGTTTGGGGCTGCATTTCTGCAAATGGAGTTGGGGATTTGGTCAGAATTAATGGTCTCCTCAATGCTGAGAAGTACAGGCAGATACTTATCCATCATGCAATACCATCAGGGAGGCATCTGATTGGCCCCAAATTTATTCTGCAGCATGACAACGACCCCAAACATACAGCGCAAAGAACTATCTTCAGCGTAAAGAAGAACAAGGAGTCCTGGAAGTGATGGTATGGCCCCACAGAGCCCTGATCTCAACATCATCGAAGTCTGTCTGGGATTACATGAAGAGAGAGAAGCAACTGAGGCTGCCTAAATCCACAGAAGAACTGTGGTTAGTTCTCCAAGATGTTTGGGCCAACCTACCTGCCGAAGTTCCTTCAAAAATGTGTGCAAGTGTACCTAGAAGAATTGATGCTTGATGCTGTTTTGAAGGCAAAGGGTGGTCACTCCAAATATGGATTTGATTTAGATTTTTCTTCTGTTCACTCACTTTGCATTTAGTTAATTGATAAATATAATCTATTAACATATCTATTTTTGAAAGCATTCTTACTTTACAGCATTTTTTCACACCTGCCTAAAACTTTTGCACAATACTGTATATGTATATATGTATGTATGTATGTATGTATAAACCCATGTGGTGCTGCATCGATGATTTCACAGGAGCCAATTAGCACCTACTCTCTAATTGATGCCCTTATCCAAATAAGCGCCTAGGTAAAGAGAAGATTGAGCAAATAAACACCTGGGCTCTATTTTGAGCAAGTACGGTATATACATTTCTACCTTCAACACAAAGTGAATTCCGGAGACTTTACAGGCATTGGCGCATGGTTTACAAACTAACAAACATTCAGACGGGTTGAAGACATCTGCAGAAAACCATGGCGTCCATCTTTTGAAATGAAAGTTCAGGTTCTGGTACTGAGAATATAGGGCTCTTTACAGCACTTGTTTCAGAGCGACACATACAAAGAATAAATAGCAAACTTTACATAATGTACAGGACAATAATAATAATGATAATAATAATACAAGATGTCATACAGAGTTCGCTGGTTCATAACATTTCAATGGCACCTGTTAAATGAGTGAGAAATATTGCAAAGCGCACTTCAGTGAATTGGGGTTGTAACGGTGTAACATTGTTCTCGTCTCTCACTAGCATTCTTACAGATCCCTTATTGCTGTTAACCATTTTTACTGACGCTAAGTTTGCCTACCACCATGCTATAAATTCACTTCCTTCCAGGGTTATCCTGTCATCAGCGCAGATTCAAATCAATCTGGATGTTTTTTCTTTTTTTCTTTCATTTTCACTTTCCATCTTTGTAAGCCTCTCAGTGTCATGCACATCAGCAAAGGTTTGCACCTGATTCGTTGCAGTTGTCTAAAGCCTGTGCTACTATAGGCTTGTAATATGCTGTGTAATTTGAGTGCTTGGTATACAAGCTGCTAGCCACAGGTTTTTCCCTTTTCTAATAGAACAGTGCCCTCTCATAGAAGGCTTTACCATGTGGTACTGGACCTGCTGTTACCATTGCCTTCATCATCTAAATAATAAGAATATAATGCTTCCATTCGAAATGCTATACCGTCAATGCAAGGGCACTGTTTCATGGCATTTAAATGACACTTATTTTAATAACAGAAAGTAGGATTTATTGAATCATTTATTTGACCTCAACAACGAAGATCAAAGTGTTGTGGTGAGAGAAAGAGACTTCCCTTGAGTGAAAGTAAAACAAACATCAACACAGTAAGGGTCTTGTGAGAATAAGAAGTAAGAGTGATGTTTAAATCTTGGTTATTACACATTGTGCACAGATTATATATATATGGCTATGTACAATTGGCATACACATAAAAGCCTGACATAAATGAGAACATTTAAATATATATTTATGCAAGGGAGTGGGGAATACATTTACTGCTAGTTTTTGGAGTACGAATTCCCAAATTCACTTGTAAAAATCATTTTGGGGTGGAAATAAAAATGAATGCCCTACACCATTAATCATTTGAGTAAATTAATTTTGATTGAACTTAGGCATCACAATGTGTTTATCAATACGGAATTAATATTGCTCAGTTTGTTTTAGTTTTAAATAATGCAATTGATTGACTATCCTGGGGCTGTATATATAAATTGACTTGTTTTAGCAGTCTGGCTACATTGGGTTGGGAGTGTCCTACAAAAGTATTTTTAACCTTAGTTGCCTAACCCTGTGTCAGTGGCAAGGGGTACAAATACACCCCAGCAAGCTTCAATCTCATGTCTCTTTGAAGATCGCAGGGTATCCTTACATGTGATTAAACTTGAATCGTTTAGCTTTAAAATACAAAACCAATAATGCTGAGAAGCAGGGGGGAGTCGTAAGAATAGGGAGAATGATGTATATTTTAGAAATTCATTTTCTACATTTTTCAAATTGCATTGTAATTTCAGATATATACATACATCACTGTGTGCCCACGTTTGTATATACAGTTTCAAGCACAGAGACAGACTATTTTAGTTTTTGTTTTTTTGCATGTACAGAGCAGGGGGATCATGACGAATGGATGTTTTTTCTATTTCAAAAGGATGATTGAGGCCTGTTAGTCTGCTGGGGACCAGGTAAGAGGGAGGGGCTGCACATAGACACGTTGTTTTTAGACAAGTTGTTTTTTGTTGGCTGCAAACTGTTTCTTATTGAAAGGACAGTGGGGGGCTGAGATTGGCACCTCAGATTCATTCAGAATAAGATTTTGGTAGGAGAGTGTTTAAACTTAAATATAATTAAAGAAAACAATAAACACAAATAAACACAAACTCCACATGAAATTCAATTGTAACTGAAACAAAAAGCATTTCCCATACACAAGTGTTTCAGGTGTTCGTCTGTTGCTCCACAGTTTAATTCAGTATTAATGAAATAGTGCGTGAGCCCTTAGCATTCAATAAATTACTTAGCTGAAAACTAAATAGAGAATGATTGAATACAACTCCTTATTGGAGCAACATACATCAGAACTGCTTGGAACTATTGCAAACGATGTGAAACAGGTAAGATAAAAGGTCAAACAAAACTATAGTATATATCATCTTTAAAGGAGAGATGACCAGGGCTTTTAAATTACATTGCCAATATTGGCATTAACTGCACCCATTTTTATGGCTCTGAAGTAATTTTTATTAATGACAGGCAAACGAGCCATGATCTTCAGCACAAGAAAGAGGGTGCGGTTGCTCTTAAGCCCTGTGTTGGGCAGTTTTTCGGGTGTATCATTCATTACTATTACGAGTTGTGTACTGTAGGTGGCATGGCTGAGCCCAGGTAGTTGTAGAGCTACACTGGCTAGGGGTAAAGTGGTAGTGTAAAGCCAGCACTGAAGTGCACTCTGTCAGGGACACTGGTAATACAGAACATTAACGGTATCTCAGAACAAAGGCGTGTCCAGAACTTTCACAAGCCCCTTCTTGTCTTGTGGCTCATCTTTTGGTTTCCCACACCCTCTCGGTCTGCCGTGGGTAACACAAGTCCAAGAGTAGTGCGAATCGGGGGCTGTGAATCAAGCCGTAGAAGTTCCTCCCATTCACTTCCTGTGTAACACAGGAAGTGAATTTATAGTGTGGTAGAAGGTAAACAGTGGCATTGACATGCAACATGCAAAAACAATTGGCTAATGAGGCAATTATTGGTTATTGTAGCTAAAACAGTATAACAGCAAGTGACAAAACCAGTGTAAAAAAACAGTGTAACGAAACCTAGCTTTACATAGAAAAATGAAAGTGGAGGCTCTTTATAAAATCAGCTGGGTATCCCTAATTTTAGACTAATAAATTCAGATTTAGATGTTTGGAATTGGTTTCCCCCAGTAAATCTTCACAGAGTGACTTGAATCTGAGGGTGAATCCCTTGTAATACCCCATTATACAGTGCAGTTCTATAACTAGGGATACCCAAGTACGACTTGCTACATTAAAAGACTATATTCTGTGTTTGTGGTTCTCCTTCATACCCTGAGGTTTCTGTTGTGTGATTTATTTTTTGTTTTTCAATTCAGATCAGTATTTTTGGTAAAATTGCAGGTTAAGTGTAGTGAGCGTTATAATGCGTTTTCAAAAACTTATGGAAAGTGAGGTTAAAAAATAACAAAATAAAACAACTGAAATTAAACTCTTGTGAAAATATCTGTTAAAATTATCAAATAGTCTTTGCGAAATTTCAGGGGTTACCTGGTACAAAAGTTCCCAGACCCAGTTTACAAGCGTGTCTGTACATCAATTGAAGGAAGACAATTTCAATAGAATTCCTTTTCTCTTCCACTGTTCACAGCCTGATGTGCCATCATTGAGCAAAGCCATCGCTGTGCCTGTCGTGACACCATCACGAGACATCAAGCACGCTGGTGTCAGCTTCTTCAAAGATTAACAAGAACAAGTAGCTTCTATTTGTTGGTCGTTAGGAAGAAAAATAAATCCTACATTTAAGGAGTTCCAAATGAACAATTCCAGTGTAAGGCTACTGTTACAGGCGGGATCCTTTTCTTTTTGCAAAGCTGTGAATGAAAGCGCATGTGTTATGTTCCCAGCGGAAGATACATAACATTCCCTTCTTTGTCTACTAAATATTCCTTTTCCTCCACGCTCATTGCTCGAGTCTCTGCCTCTGGCACATTCATACTGCCGCATCTGGCCAGCGTTCTGCGTGCGGGTTGTGGTTATCAACGTTCATCGTGGCTTTTGCACTGCCAGCGATGCTGCCCTGAGCTGTGGCAGCCCCGGGATTCCTTCTCCACTCTCCGAGTTGTCTGTGACGGGCGTCCTGGAGTCGCTGGTCTCCTCGTCCACGGGACTCTCCATGTCGTCCTGCTCTGTGTCGGACTCCTCCTCCTCCTCCAGCGTCAGCTCGAACTGGAACTTCTCCCGGCCGCTCCCCTCCTTCTCCCTCTCCTGGGGGAGGCGAGGGCTGTGCGTGATCATGCTCTGGTACCACTCCCGGTTGTCCTCTAGCGTGTCCAGAATATCCTGGGCGTCGGGGTGCACCAGGTCAGCCCAGGTCTCCCACAGCGGGTGCACGATGTAATCGATGAAGCCCACCTGGAACAGGACAAGGACAAGAACTCAAACTAGGGATGGGCATGTCCCTATATTTTAATAATTGAATACACACAATTTACTAAAGGATTACACTATTATACTTTATATCAACGTGCCACTGGTTAAGAATAATGCTTGCATAATATGCATAATTTCCGATCAGCAATTAAAGGCAACATAAGAACTACAGACTATAATGAATCAATGTCTTCATTGGACATCTATGAAATATAAATACCTGTTTACATGAAGTAGCATATCATATTAAACATGGTACATACCTCCCGGTCTTGGTATACGTTCTGCTACATGAAGCCTAATAAATAATGCAGTACAGAGCAGACGTTAAATCATTGAATGTCATTAACTAAAAGTCATCAATACTGATAATCAATTAATCTTTAGTGCTCATTTCAACCATTAGGTCTGTTATTCGCTTCTTTTGTGGAGTGCATTTGGTGGAGCAAGTTGTAATGGTTCGGTGTGGTTTACCGGTGCTTCTCCTGCTTCTGCAAGGCATATTCTAAAGTCCTTTCACACTGGCATGCTCTACCTGGGTCGGAACCTACCTGGGTCACGACCTGGTGTCATGCGTGATTTCACACTGCTTTTGATAAAGCAGGGTTGACCTGGGTAACAGACGCAAGTACACAATGCGCG
Source organism: Acipenser oxyrinchus oxyrinchus (assembly GCA_030684275.1). Taxonomy (NCBI): domain Eukaryota; kingdom Metazoa; phylum Chordata; class Actinopteri; order Acipenseriformes; family Acipenseridae; genus Acipenser; species Acipenser oxyrinchus. Next base: position 350,524 of record JAGXEW010000093.1, read on the forward strand.
TATCAATGCCCCGGAAGCAACTTGTTACTGACGCATCCATCCAAGCTTCTCTGGATTGAACCGTCTGCCCAAATGTTGATTAGAGCAAATGTTTCCTCATCCCTGCTGCAGTTGCGGCTCATGGTGGGTAACAGTCAACAAAAATATGGCTAAACAGAAATGTTCCTTGTGTAAGTGAAGCCTTCCCGCAGGCGTGGCTGTTTGTTACTGCATAGGCTTACGAACGGCCGTCAAGCATTTTGTCTTGCGCAACCTGGATCAAAGCGTGTCAACCCACATCCTGAGGTGGGTCGCTGGGACCCGGGTTAACACGGGTATGTGGTTTCACACTACACGGGTAGGCAGAACCCAGGTCGGGACCCGGGTAGGAGTGCCAGTGTGAAAGGGGCTTCAGCCTCGCAGTGAACAGAGCCATTAATCACACCAAGCCTGCTGCTTCAGTCCAGCGTATTACTATAAATAAATATTAAATAAATCATTATTTCTTTCTATGGCTCTCCTGACAGATACAAAAAAAACCCCAGCCGTTCTTAAAAGTGCCGGGTGATACCAATACTGTAACTATGGGTTACAAAGGTGGTTGGAATTGCACGTACTAAAACTAGATTTCATTATTCAATTTAATTAATACAAGAGACTACAAAATAGAGATATTTTACAAAAAAAGAGATATCATACAATGCGGTATTGTCGGCGGTCATGGTATATTTATTTATACTTAAACCACTGTGGTTAATATTAGTAAACAAGCCGATAGCAAGCAGAACACGAACGAGATTGCAGCCACGTAAGTTTGTGACTTGAAAAAATAAAATAAAAAAGAATTTTGTTTGGTGGTCATTTTACCAAATCAGACACTAAAACATAAAAATTCACACTTTGCCATGAATGCCGGAGCTACATGAACAGCATAGGGACAATAATAACTACCTGCGATACAAGCATGTATCCACATACCTGCAGAGAGAGGCCCAGCCGCAAGCCTCGGGCTCCACTGACTGCGAGACTGAGAGCGTGCCTTGCACAGGCAGCAGAAACCAGGTAAATCACAAAGAAACATTTCAGCTTGCTACACTAAATGCATAGTATAATATAAGTATAATAGTGTAATTGTTTAGTAAGTTACGTGCACACGATCATTAAAATATACGGAAATCCCATCCCTGTATTTACCCATTCAAACCAGAAGGGAATGTTAAGAGAAGTCCTCTCTAGCTCAACATTATGAAGCCTCCCCAGTCTCCAGTACCTGCGTCTTCTCGATGGAGGCATTGTGCTTGTCACACATGGGGCTGATCTCCATGCCCTTGTCGCGCTCACGGTCCCCCTGTGTGAAGAACTCCACCATGATGCGGTCTGTCCACTGCCGGTACAGCTGCAGCGGCTTGGTGGGGTTGCTGAGGTCAGCGCAGTGCACTATGTTCTGAAGAACCTACAGCAGGACAGGCACACAGGGGCACAGTGCAGGACTTTGAGCATTACAGGTTATAGAACCCAGTTCTCAAAGCTTACACCAGCCTTGAACCCAATTATAGGTTTCAGAACTTCCCTGGTTTAGGTTTTTATTGAAAAAAAATGTAACAATCAGGCCCCTGGTAATTCTACTCTAAACTTATCACACGAGAGTCTGAAGCATTACCAGTTATTCATCTGTAAGGGAGGGACATTTTTTTTAACATCAAACTCCTGGCTCCTGATCATTTAAATAATATACTTAATTGAAGGTAGTTCTGAAACCCAGGACTGGGTGCAGGGCTTGTGAGTTTCAAGCCATAAAAACCCTGCTAATAATGTTGTCAGTCCCTCTGGTTTGCATCAACCACCTATCTGCAGTTATCCTGGGATCACCCCTAAAAATAAGAGGGGGGTGCAATCCAGCTAGATTCAATGGTGCTGTAAAATGCTCTAAAAAATCCCCACAGGGTATAATTTGATAAAATCAAAGCCTATGTAACTTTACAGAAAGGCTGTCCAAGACTAGCTAATGAAACAGTTGCAGTGTCTAACAGGTCTTCTGTTCGGAGTGCAGTTATTTTTGCTATCCTACTCGCGTAGCGGTGCAGTTTAGAGTGAAGTAGGACATGTATACTGCGTAGTGCTGAGACCCCAGATCAGGTGCCCCCCAGGTAGTACCTGTATTCGGTCGGAGTAGTTATCCAGCAGCAGGACCCCTAAACTCGTCACTTTCTTGGTCTCCACCATAGTTTTCAAATCAGCCAGCAGGTTCATGTGCTTTGACATGTCTGTCGCCAGTACCTGGCAGTGAGAAAGACACATACTGTCAGCTGCTTTCCAAGAACATAAATGCAGAAACATATTTGACTGTCAAGACTGGTTCAATATTCCATGCAATACCAGTTACCATTGCAGAAACCCCTTTTTGTGAAAATGGTATTTTCCAACTAAACTAGGCGTTCTTTTGTGATGTAGGATAAAATTTCCTTTCTTTAAATAAGGGGAAATCTGTGAATGACCAGTATTTCTGGAGTAGTTTCTGGAAAGGCATAGTGTTAAGATCATAGCTTGATAATGGACTGGTGCATAAACCTACATTTAGATATTCAGGATGAAGAGGATATGGATTCCAATAGAAATAACACAGATATGATCAAAGGACTTACATAAGCAAACATGTTGGTATAGAAATTGCAGACAAAAAAGCATCAGTTGCATAATTGCTATTGATATCTTGCCAATTTTGGAAGCAGGGATGTTTATCTATTCAGGGCTATCTAGATATTTACTACTAAAACTAAGTGAAATGGGTAACCAATGCAATTTTGTTATGGGCCAGGTTACATTGTCAAGGTGGAGTGATCTACATGCATCCAGTGCTGAATTTAGAAATACTAAAAGAAACATACATTTATTTTCTGAACCACAAAGACATTGAAAAAGACTTCTAATCCCAATAGTTTGTCGTTGAAGTTTCTTTTAGTGTTTCTTATTGCGCACTATTGAGTGTTGAATGGTTCTGGACGTGTGTCCAGTGCTCCAGTGCTCCCTCTCACCATGTCGATGACCATCTTCCGGAGCGAGTGCCTCTGCTTCTTGCTCAGGTTCTGGAAGATGTCACAGTTCTCCTCATGCAGCAGCTTGAAGCCCACGGCCAGGTGATGATTCTCCAGCACTGAGGAGTCGTTGTACATCAGGGCCAGCTCCGAGTCTGAGCAAGAAGGGAGGGAAATTAGGGAAAAGCACAATGAAACACAAGGCAACTGCACTGTGGAGCTCCAGGGCTAATAAAGCCCAGTTGCTACTGATCAGTGCAGTACGGTTTTGAGTTAGAAGTATATCAAGCAATTAACAGCTATATCAAATCTAATTTCCTTTCCTGTTTCAACATCCAGCTGAAAAGTCCAGCTATCTGTAAGCACTAACAGGAGTAGGGAAATGGTTCACAAGGTTACTGGTTTCTTAATGGATTCTTTGTAAAAATGAAATGACAAATGTTTTGACTGTAAAGCTTTCTCAATGTCTTCAAGTGATATTTCAGTAAAGGGACCAGTGTTTCATGACTAGGCTATCAATATAGCCTTTTCTATATACCGGTACATATATATATATATATATATATATATATATATATATATATATATATATATATATATATATATATATATTCTTCCCCATAAATATATCGCTAGTGCAGAACAGTCCATTTAAAACTTTGTGATGTCAAAGCAGGGAACTTTTTAATGGAGCCAGGATGCAATTCTAGCTCTGAGATATATATATATATATATATATATATATATATATATATATATATATATATATATATATATATATATATATATATATATATATATATATAGATGCCCACAGTGCGAGTGAATGGACGACAGAAGCTGGACACCCTTCTCACAAACATGTCGAGGCCCATTCTTCTGAAAGAACTGCTGTTCTATTATTAGAAGCTGTTATATTGGACTGAGTTGCCCTCATATAACCATTTATAGAGCCATTTATAGAGCTCTGGGGGTTTTTACCAGCATGTTAGTATTCTGTTCCCTGCCTGTGACCTGCTTGTAAACAATGGCTCTTGAGTGAATGTCAGGTTGGCCTGTGTGTGAACAGCAGCTTGGATACAATTTAGGAAATTATATCCAAAAAAAAAACAATGACCAGATCATGGGGTCTCTTTTTGGATTACAGAGCTGAAGAGTGGTGCTGTTCAGATCTGCCACTGCTTAGATCTTTAAAATAGAGCCCTTTACCGTTAATTCAATAAAGAACAGAGGAGAATGCAATGTGTGCATGGCAAGGAGAAACTAACCCTCTTTGAACTAAAATGATTCTGAAACTCCATTGCAAGGCATTGCCACTAGGGGCGTAACGATGAATTGTCTCTCATGACTCATGAGGTATCGTATCCTATCGCAATAGAGGTATGTGTTGATTGTATGGTAAGGAGGTTGTGTAGTCCAGTGGTTAAAGAAACAGCCACTGACTCATTGTGTGACCCTGAGCAAGTCACTTAACCTCCTTGTGCTTCGTCTTTCGGGTGAGACGTAATTGTAAGTGACTGCAGCTGATGCATAGTTCACACACCCTAGTCTCTGTAAGTCGCCTTGGATAAAGGCGTCTGCTAAATAAACAAATAATAATAATAAATAATACAAGACCAGAAAGCATTCCATCGCTCATTGTAGTTCATCTAGTGGCTCTCGAATGAAGAATACGTGTGTTTAATAGTTAGTATGAATACATATTCTTCCTAACTCGTTTAGTCTTAACAAAATAGTCATTAAATGCCATTCAGTGATCATTTGATCTTATTGTGTATCATTCAGTAGCCCATCAGAGTCCTCACATGCATCCATACACATGTTGCATGGCAGCCTGCATAGCGAGATGCGTATCGTATCCTGGCCTTAGTGTATCACTATACCCTAATAACCACACCATAGAGGACCAGGGACAGCAAAACATTAACCACAAAAACAAATCTGTGACTGAGACAATAACAATAGCAATAAAGGCACTGTTTATGGGTTTCTACTCGCAATAAAACCCTGCTTGATGGGTAGTTGGACGTGTCTATACGATAGTTCTTTACCTTCTACTGGACGGCAATGCCCTCCACTCAGGGTTCAACTGCTTGAATAGAATTAGACAACAACACCCACAGCTGGGGAGGCTTACTTGTGTTGATCAGAAACTGGTTCGATACCCCCGGGTGATCAACGTCATGGATCGCACTGGCAAAGATAGCAGCCAGGATCTCTAGGTCTGTAAACACAGCCTAGGAAAAATAAGATTTCAGATTATTACCAAAATGTCACTCAATTTCTCTTTTCTATAGTAGCTTTGTTTAGTGTAATATGTATTCACTCAATGCAGTTTGCATTACAATAGTACCATTTCTAAAGGATCTAATATTATTAAATAGTGTTCCCCTAAGCCCAAATGATGGAGCACTAATTCCCTGATAACTTATATTTAGGTTAATGATGCTGTGTAAATGGTCGTTTTAAACCATTCATATCTTGAATGACAATGGAGACTTGATTTAGCGTTTCTTCATATTGTAACCTGTATAACTTCTAAACATGTGATTGGATAGCTCTGAAAGGTTGTGTACAGATTCATAGTGCTGGGGAAAGAAACAAAAACACCCCAAAACCCACCCCTGATTTAATAAGAGCTCTCTGAGCATGTTTAAACTTTTACACTTTAACATATTGGGGATATTTGTAACCAATGTTTCTGTATCGGTTTAGGATTAAAAACATTTAAACATTTAAACTAACTGGAATGTTTGTAGCACTCAGAAACGCCATCACAAGAAGCCCTCTGTCACTTCAATGATTGTGTACAAGACTGCATGCACACAGCATTTAACTGTGTAGATAAAAGACAGAAGACACTTTGACTGCATGCACTTACTACTATGTGAACACTAAGGCCAAATCCTGTATTTGGAATGCAGATGTTTCACAACGGTTAGATGTTTAAAATCTATCACTGTACCAACCCTTGTGCCAGTTCATTCTCAGTTATATGCAGTGCTTGTGTAATGCGTAGTTTGGCAGCTGTTCTCACCTCCAGTGCTGCTGTGGAGAGGAGCACGTGGGTAGACTGGACCACGTCAGCTGCGTGGATGTTGTTGTGATACGCCACGTCCGAGCGGTAGTGATCTTCCAGGGTCATCATGAAGGTGATAAACGTGTCGACAGGGATCTTAAAGGACTTCAACAGGTCCCTCTCCTGATTCAGGGAGGGAAAACCATAAGAAACTTAAATCAAGGATGCAACCCTTACGGCTAGTGCTGTCAGGTGACTATTTTAACAATCTTAACACTTAATACCACTGCTCTTTACTGTGCATTAATACCACTGCTCTTTACTGTGTATTAATACCACTGCTCTGTACTGTGTATTAATACCACTGCTCTGTACTGTGCATTAATACCACTGCTCTGTACTGTGTATTAATACCACTGCTCTGTACTGTGCATTAATACCACTGCTCTGTACTGTGCATTAATACCACTGCTCTGTACTGTGTATTAATACCACTGCTCTGTACTGTGTATTAATACCACTGCTCTGTACTGTGTATTAATACCACTGCTCTGTACTGTGCATTAATACCACTGCTCTGTACTGTGCATTAATACCACTGCTCTGTACTGTGCATTAATACCACTGCTCTGTACTGTGCATTAATACCACTGCTCTGTACTGTGCATTAATACCACTGCTCTGTACTGTGTATTAATACCACTGCTCTGTACTGTGTATTAATACCACTGCTCTGTACTGTGTATTAATACCACTGCTCTGTACTGTGCATTAATACCACTGCTCTGTACTGTGCATTAATACCACTGCTCTGTACTGTGCATTAATACCACTGCTCTGTACTGTGTATTAATACCACTGCTCTGTACTGTGTATTAATACCACTGCTCTGTACTGTGTATTAATACCACTGCTCTGTACTGTGCATTAATACCACTGCTCTGTACTGTGCATTAATACCACTGCTCTGTACTGTGTATTAATACCACTGCTCTGTACTGTGTATTAATACCACTGCTCTGTACTGTGCATTAATACCACTGCTCTGTACTGTGTATTAATACCACTGCTCTGTACTGTGTATTAATACCACTGCTCTGTACTGTGCATTAATACCACTGCTCTGTACTGTGTATTAATACCACTGCTCTGTACTGTGTATTAATACCACTGCTCTGTACTGTGCATTAATACCACTGCTCTGTACTGTGTATTAATACCACTGCTCTGTACTGTGCATTAATACCACTGCTCTGTACTGTGTATTAATACCACTGCTCTGTACTGTATATTAATACCACTGCTCTGTACTGTGTATTAATACCACTGCTCTGTACTGTATATTAATACCACTGCTCTGTACTGTGTATTAATACCACTGCTCTGTACTGTGTATTAATACCACTGCTCTGTACTGTGCATTAATACCACTGCTCTGTACTGTGTATTAATACCACTGCTCTGTACTGTGTATTAATACCACTGCTCTGTACTGTGCATTAATACCACTGCTCTGTACTGTGTATTAATACCACTGCTCTGTACTGTGCATTAATACCACTGCTCTGTACTGTGTATTAATACCACTGCTCTGTACTGTGTATTAATACCACTGCTCTGTACTGTGCATTAATACCACTGCTCTGTACTGTGTATTAATACCACTGCTCTGTACTGTGTATTAATACCACTGCTCTGTACTGTGCATTAATACCACTGCTCTGTACTGTGCATTAATACCACTGCTCTGTACTGTGTATTAATACCACTGCTCTGTACTGTGCATTAATACCACTGCTCTGTACTGTGTATTAATACCACTGCTCTGTACTGTGTATTAATACCACTGCTCTGTACTGTGCATTAATACCACTGCTCTGTACTGTGCATTAATACCACTGCTCTGTACTGTGTATTAATACCACTGCTCTGTACTGTGCATTAATACCACTGCTCTGTACTGTGTATTAATACCACTGCTCTGTACTGTGTATTAATACCACTGCTCTGTACTGTGTATTAATACCACTGCTCTGTACTGTGCATTAATACCACTGCTCTGTACTGTGCATTAATACCACTGCTCTGTACTGTGTATTAATACCACTGCTCTGTACTGTGTATTAATACCACTGCTCTGTACTGTGCATTAATACCACTGCTCTGTACTGTGCATTAATACCACTGCTCTGTACTGTGTATTAATACCACTGCTCTGTACTGTGTATTAATACCACTGCTCTGTACTGTGTATTAATACCACTGCTCTGTACTGTGTATTAATACCACTGCTCTGTACTGTGTATTAATACCACTGCTCTGTACTGTGTATTAATACCACTGCTCTGTACTGTGCATTAATACCACTGCTCTGTACTGTGTATTAATACCACTGCTCTGTACTGTGCATTAATACCACTGCTCTGTACTGTGCATTAATACCACTGCTCTGTACTGTGTATTAATACCACTGCTCTGTACTGTGCATTAATACCACTGCTCTGTACTGTGCATTAATACCACTGCTCTGTACTGTGCATTAATACCACTGCTCTGTACTGTGCATTAATACCACTGCTCTGTACTGTGCATTAATACCACTGCTCTGTACTGTGCATTAATACCACTGCTCTGTACTGTGCATTAATACCACTGCTCTGTACTGTGCATTAATACCACTGCTCTGTACTGTGTATTAATACCACTGCTCTGTACTGTGCATTAATACCACTGCTCTGTACTGTGCATTAATACCACTGCTCTGTACTGTGCATTAATACCACTGCTCTGTACTGTGTATTAATACCACTGCTCTGTACTGTGTATTAATACCACTGCTCTGTACTGTGCATTAATACCACTGCTCTGTACTGTGCATTAATACCACTGCTCTGTACTGTGCATTAATACCACTGCTCTGTACTGTGCATTAATACCACTGCTCTGTACTGTGTATTAATACCACTGCTCTGTACTGTGCATTAATACCACTGCTCTGTACTGTGCATTAATACCACTGCTCTGTACTGTGCATTAATACCACTGCTCTGTACTGTGCATTAATACCACTGCTCTGTACTGTGCATTAATACCACTGCTCTGTACTGTGTATTAATACCACTGCTCTGTACTGTGTATTAATACCACTGCTCTGTACTGTGCATTAATACCACTGCTCTGTACTGTGCATTAATACCACTGCTCTGTACTGTGCATTAATACCACTGCTCTGTACTGTGTATTAATACCACTGCTCTGTACTGTGTATTAATACCACTGCTCTGTACTGTGCTATTAATACCACTGCTCTGTACTGTGCATTAATACCACTGCTCTGTACTGTGCATTAATACCACTGCTCTGTACTGTGCATTAATACCACTGCTCTGTACTGTGCATTAATACCACTGCTCTGTACTGTGCATTAATACCACTGCTCTGTACTGTGTATTAATACCACTGCTCTGTACTGTGTATTAATACCACTGCTCTGTACTGTGCATTAATACCACTGCTCTGTACTGTGCATTAATACCACTGCTCTGTACTGTGCATTAATACCACTGCTCTGTACTGTG
>JAGXEW010000093.1:360631-394318 GCA_030684275.1 Acipenser oxyrinchus oxyrinchus
AGAGCGTGGTCTGAACCTGGGTCAGGTTTCCACTTTCAAACAGGTCGTTAAGCTTCAAAGATATCGTGGGGCTTCAGTCCATATGCTGTGATGGCTTTAATAAAGTTGGTCAGATTCTCCAGCTAAATCAGAACAAGACAAGGGAGGAAAATCCACAAGTTAGTGACACCACAGCATGTCAAACAGCATGGGAACAATCCACACGCAGAGGGTCAAACAGCATGGGAACAATCCACACGCAGAGGGTCAAACAGCATGGGAACAATCCACACGCAGAGGGTCAAACAGCATGGGAACAATCCACACGCAGGGGGTCAAACAGCATGGGAACAATCCACATGCAGAGCATCAAACAGCATGGGAACAATCCACACGCAGAGCGTCAAACAGCATGGGAACAATCCACACGCAGAGCATCAAACAGCATGGGAACACTCCACAAGCAGGAGCGTCAAACAGCATGGGAACAATCCACACGCAGAGCGTCAAACAGCATGGGAACAATCCACACGCCGGAGCATCAAACAGCATGGGAACAATCCACACGCAGAGCGTCAAACAGCATGGGAACAATCCACACGCAGAGCGTCACACAGCATGGGAACAATCCACCGCGAAGCGTCAAACAGCATGGGAACAATCCACACGCAGAGCGTCAAACAGCATGGGAACAATCCACACGCAGAGCGTCAAACAGCATGGGAACAATCCACACGCAGAGCGTCAAACAGCATGGGAACAATCCACCGCAGAGCGTCAAACAGCATGGGAACAATCCACACGCAGAGCGTCAAACAGCATGGGAACAATCCACACGCAGAGCGTCAAACAGCATGGGAACAATCCACACGCAGAGCGTCAAACAGCATGGGAACAATCCACACGCAGGAGCGTCAAACAGCATGGGAACAATCCACACGCCGGAGCATCAAACAGCATGGGAACAATCCACACGCAGAGCGTCAAACAGCATGGGAACAATCCACACGCAGAGCGTCAAACAGCATGGGAACAATCCACACGCAGAGCGTCAAACAGCATGGGAACAATCCACCGCAGAGCGTCAAACAGCATGGGAACAATCCACACGCAGAGCGTCAAACAGCATGGGAACAATCCACACGCAGAGCGTCAAACAGCATGGGAACAATCCACACGCAGAGCGTCAAACAGCATGGGAACAATCCACACGCAGAGCGTCAAACAGCATGGGAACAATCCACACGCAGAGCGTCAAACAGCATGGGAACAATCCACACGCAGAGCATCAAACAGCATGGGAACAATCCACACGCAGAGCATCAAACAGCATGGGAACAATCCACACGCAGAGCATCAAACAGCATGGGAACAATCCACACGCAGAGCATCAAACAGCATGGGAACAATCCACATGCAGAGGCATCAAACAGCATGGGAACAATCCACACGCAGAAGCATCAAACAGCATGGGAACAATCCACACGCAGAAGCGTCAAACAGCATGGGAACAATCCACACGCAGAGCATCAAACAGCATGGGAACAATCCACACGGGAGCGTCAAACAGCATGGGAACAATCCACCGAGAGTGTCAAAAGGCACTTATTTAATTTAACTTCTTAGAAAAAAATGGATTACAGAACTTTACAAAAACAATCTTATTTAAGCATACAGGATTTATCAAATACAACACTAATGATAAACCTTGGGGAGCCCAGCTCCAATATTGCCAGTACTAATTGAATGTTAAAGTACGGGGTATCACTCCTTAAAAGGGGGGGCAGTGATAACATTGCTATTTCCAATGGGGCAAGAAAATGGATTTTAAAACACCGCCACTCCCTTAATGATATATTTGTGTTACTCAAATATTTGAACAAACAATACTTGAATTGGATGTGTAAACAGCAATCATGCAAAATCATGCTACCCTAGGCAATTCAACAGCTATTCCAGCACAGATTGCCTTGTGTAACCCAGCCCCAAGGTTTATCTAATTGCTACACAAATACTCGACACCGCGGTGCCTCACTGATAGCCTGTGGTTTCAAAGACTCCCCGTGTCGGATCAGTCAGCTGTCTGTACTTACTGTTACTGCTTAATTAAATACTTGAGCAGCTTCGTGTGGTAGTGAAACATCACATCTATTTAATGTGTTCTTCAGCAATCTTGTGGTTTCTGTTTTAGACATCTCATCATGGGACTCTGCCCCCAGGAGGTGCCACATACATTATTATTATTATTATTATTATTGTCCAGTGGTTAAAGAAAAGGGCTTGTAACCAGGAGGTCCCCGGTTCAAATCCCACCTCAGCCACTGACTCGTTGTGTGACCCTGAGCAAGTCACTTAACCTCCTTGTGCTCCGTCTTTCGGGTGAGACGTAGTTGTAAGTGACTCTGCAGCTGATGCATAGTTCACACACCCTAGTCTCTGTAAGTTGCCTTGGATAAAGGCGTCTGCTAAATAAACAAATAATAATTATTTATTTCTTAGCAGACGTCCTTATCCAGAGCGACTTACAATTGTTACAAGATATCACATTATTTTGATATACAATTACAATATTTTTACATACAATTACCCATTTATACAGTTGGGTTTTTACTGGAGCAATCTAGGTAAAGTACCTTGCTCGGTCAAGAGTCCAGAGCCCTAACCACTACTCCACACTGCTGCCCATATAACTCATCAGTGCGAGACATTTCTTCCACCTACTTGAATATTGCAGGGGCAGATTACTGTTTTTTTCCATCACCCAAACTGTTTAATCCACTTTCTACATTCATATGGTTACTGGGACTCTAGTCTTGTGCTGCACTCAGACAGGGAACCAGCCAAGGTCTGAATGTCAATTTTGGGTCACTTGGTGGTCTGTTTTCTGAAGTCACCAGGGCGCAGTGACTGAAGCAGGAAGTTGTGAAGTACATCTCATTATGGGGTACACCCTGTATAATACATTTCGAGTCCGAATCAGACGGCTCCCCTCACCTGGTGCCAGTTCTTTTCAGACTCTTTGATCTTGTTCACTGAGCCCGGCTGAAGGACGTTAATCAGTCTGGAGAGAAATGCAAAAATATCAGTGAATATTACTGGCACCAGAATCACCTGCCACTCACAGTTCAGACTCTATGGAAAAACAAACAAAAAACACACATTTATTTTTAATAAATGTAATAATTACCCTCCCAAACTACAGCTATGGCCAAAAGCTTTGCATCACCCTATAGAATTAACTAATTTTGTTTCATAAAGTCGAGTGAAAGCTGCTGAATAATGTTATTTTAACATGATGAATTAAATACTGCTTTGTAGTTTTCCACATTCTTAATGAAAAATCTAACATGAAATACTGTGCTACTATTATAGCTTCGGTAGACTTTTCGATATAAATGTGTAGTTTCTTTGATTACATGATGTTAAACGATCCAAATTATGTTCATATAGTTTTTTTATTAAATCTTGTGGGTAACATACACGATAATAGCGTCAACAATTGTGAAAAACATGCAGGTCAAACATAAACCTTTTAAACCAGTTCTTTGTAACATCAACAGTAGAAATGAAAAGCTGGGTTCTTTCCAAAGAGAAGGGCATTCCATTGTCCATGTTCCCAGTTTGTTTTATATGCAGGTGTCGAATCGCGTCGTTTATCACATTTCTCAGCTGGCAGAATGGAAAGGACCTCGTTAGACCAGGGTGCTTCCCTAAGTCATTTCTCAGGATGAATCAGACTTTTCTATTTTTGAATGAAAGGAGTAGGTTTTTAATTAGCTGGTCACACGCAGTCCTTTACTACTGCATTGGAAATGGAAGAAATTCCCTGGAATTTCCAGAGGCTGTTCACCAAATTTATTTGGCTGAACCATACATGTCTTCACATGACTGCAGTGTTGTTTAAATTTTTTTTATTATATATATTGTAAGTTAATGTTATTGGTGGCAACATCTTTAAGGGTGTAATCAAGGTCCTTTATATTCTTTTTTTTTAATTTTTTTAAATAAAATATCCTAGGAACTTATCAGTGTTTATTAAAAATGAATAAATACATAAACACAGGTGAAATGAGGGTAAACATTCGTTTTCCAGGTAACTATCCTATTGGGAATTAACACCGAAAAGCAGCTCACCTGCTTCTGTTCTTAATGAATGCCGACCGTGTGAATCTGGTGCAGGTCACCTGTATCAGCGGTGCAGCGTGTTAAACAAACAGCCTGTATTATGGAAATGTGTCTACTGTACCAACAATATTCTGTACTAAACAAACAATGTATTGTTATCACAATCTTGCATTGATTTTCTTCCAGTATTAAAACGAGTTTCTCATTGTATTTGAATGCACCGTTAATCACCGTGATTTGAATATTGTATGAGTAAAACTTAAATAAAATGCACATTTACAATACAAATATGACTAGAAATACTAAAGTCAACTTTTCACTGAAAAACATATAGGACAGTTGAATTTTTAAAAGCTTTTGTGTAAATGCTGGTTTAGCGCTTAATGCCTGGTCTCACCCACCCGGACTAGCACTAACCCAGGACTGCTTTACCTGCGGTAACGTGGATTAGGGATCGGGTTCGGGTAATGTTGGGTTAGGGTTCGGGTAACGTTGGGTTCGGGTAACGGTGAGTTCGGGTTCGGGTAACGTTGGGTTCGGGTTCGGGTAACATTGAGTTAGGGTTCGGGTAACGTTGGGTTCGGGTAACAGTGAGTTCGGGTTCGGGTTACGTTGGGTTCGGGTTCGGGTAACATTGAGTTAGGGTTCGGGTAACGTTGGGTTCGGGTAACAGTGAGTTCGGGTTCGGGTTACGTTGGGTTCGGGTTCGGGTAACATTGAGTTAGGGTTCGGGTAACGTTGGGTTCGGGTAACAGTGAGTTCGGGTTCGGGTTACGTTGGGTTCGGGTTCGGGTAACATTGAGTTAGGGTTCGGGTAACGTTAGGTTCGGGTAACAGTGAGTTCGGGTTCGGGTTACGTTGGGTTCGGGTTCGGGTTATGTTGGGTTCGGGTTGAGTAGCGTTGAGTTAGGGTTCGGGTAACGTTGGGTTCGGGTTCGGGTAACGTTGGGTTCGGGTAACGGTTACGTTGGGTTAGGGTTCAGGTAATGTTGGGTTAGGGTAACGTTGGGTTAGGGTTCGTGTAACGTTGGGTTCGGGTTCGGGTAACATTGAGTTCGGGTTACGGTTACGTTGGGTTAGGGTTCGGGTAACGTTGGGTTAGGGTTCGGGTAACGTTGGGTTCGGGTTACGTTAGGGTTCGGGTAACGTTGGGTTCGGGTTCGGCCCCAGCCCCTGTACAGCTGCTGCATGGCCTGGCCCGAGTGCTTTACTCACTCGCACAGAATGGTTCCGCTCTTCAGGCTCTTCTGGAAGTCGTCTCCGATCCGCTTGCCCGTGACGTCCTCGATCCAGACCCGCAGCTCCTCCTCCTTCTGAGCATCGTACTTCTGAGCGATCTGCAGGGAAACAAGAGCAGCCTGAGCAACGCAGCCAAGCAAGGAAACTGTGTTCCAACAGCTTTGAAAGTGGGTCCGCTCACAAAACTGGAGGCACAGTTTAAAAGGAATGCTTTGTTAGGAATGTTTTTTTTTTTTCTTTAAATTTATTTTTTTACTAAAATCACATTTGCAAATCATGAAAGCTTTTAAACTGTTTAGAGGATTTATTAGTTTATTCTCAGTTTTTAAAAGGACTGATAACCTGTGTAAAATATTTGTTTATAAAACACTCTTAAACAATAATAAAGAACACGGTCCTCCTTAAACAGTCTTAAAAGTTCTTTAATTGTTTAAAGAGTATACAAGCACAGTATTACAGGAAAGACATCTCTCAGGAGTAGAATTAACCTGGTACCCCGTCAATTTACTTTCTGAACAAAAAGGACAGAAACATGCAGCAGCAGAAAGTGTGGTACTAGTTTCCGCAGGATTTATACATGGCTCTCCTTTGCAGGACACCTTTTTATAGTAACTTAAAAACTCGTTTTAGAGGAACAAATACAAACATAGCAATATATTACAAGCAGCATTTATTTGAATATCTCTCCCACCTTAAAAAACAAAACAAACATTGTCTTATTTAAGCATTCAGGATTTTAAAAAGAGGAAAAAACAAACACATAAATAGGCTTGCATTAATGTCTTTAGTAAGGGCTCTGCAATGTGTCCAATTTGGTCAGCTATTACCATTTAAACAGGTGATATACACAATTCTCAAAGAAATATCAGAAGAGTGCTTATTTTAGTTTTGAATGATACTAACACAACCTCATAATTACTCTGCTGTTAACTTGCTGACCACAGGGATACAGTTTTGTACTTTAAAAAATGAGATTACAAAAGCAAAACTGGGACGATTGAACATACTGTTCTGACCGGGACAAAAAATGAAGGCTGAAATCTGGGAGTGCCCCAGTTTTCCCGGGATGTCTGGTAAGTGGTAACCCTACGCATATCCAGTTGTTGGTGCGATCATCAGTTCTGTTTTAGCCGCACGTATGTGCCCAATGCTCTCACAACCTCAAAAACTGATCAAAATTAAAATGCTGTCAGCTACAAATGTAAACACATCTGAACAAGGCTTTCTGGATACATTCTAACCCACGCAAGTTTGTTTTTTGATCACAGTGTGTCTATGGGATTGTAGTCCATTATATTAATATTTCTATTGCTAGCACGGTTTTAAAAACTGCATATCCCACACACTACAAGCGTTACCGGTAAATCCATGCCACGACGTGCGCTTTGATCAGTGTTCAGTGCTCATTGTTTGCAAGGCATTACAACTTATAAGGGCGTTAAGAATCAAAAATACTGCAAAAAAAAAACTTAGCGGTTTCCTTTTAGTTTCTCATCCCATATTCAGTGAGGATCGCTGAGCTTTTATTTCATGTACAGGTAAGCCCACACAGGTAAGCCCACACGGGGGTCTGTATTATTGATGCTGAAAAAAGAAAGAAAATTTAAGTTGGGAAAAACTGTGTTTGTTGATGTAAAAGTATTATACTCTACAGGTGCCATGTAAAAAAAGAAAACAAATATTTATAGATGTTCAACAGCAAATAAAAGTTGGTATTACTTATTTGTGCTAAATTGTGTTTGTGTGTATTTTTTTTTTTTTTCAGTGTGTGCCTCGATTATTTCAGTTAAAACGTTAGCGTAGAGCACTGTTAGTATTTTCAACCTTTACAGAAAGTAGAATCAAAGCTAAATCTGTGATAGTGTACGATGCAAGGTGAACGAGAGACTCAACCGGAAAGACATTCTCTCAGCACAGCCACCTCTCGCCTTCCTGCAAGACAGCTAGCACTGCAAGGCATCCTGTTGTCATCAGCACAGGAAGCAAGAGACAATCGACCCTGGGTCCCTCGATTACTCTAGAAGGCTGGCAAAAGCTTAACTTTACTTACAATCCCGTCCAGCCCACAATGCTGCACCACATACAGCGTGAATGTGTTCCAATGCTCGGCTTTGCCCAAAGCACATGGAGTATTGTTCTATTAACTTATAAATGCACTCCCCTTTGTTTACTGTTCCCAGCATCTGTTTGAACGATACAAGTAGCACAACAGAGGATTAGCAGGCTTTGTAAGACCATCTGGAAGGTGCTAATGTTTGGTAAGAGTTTGTATGCAAACCCATTACAATCCCAGGTCATTCGGAAATTGGGCTACTGAGAACTCTTCCAGACAAAAGCCCCATGGGGAGATCTGTAAAAACCAAAGCGCTGTTTAAACTCCGGAGATGACTACTTGCTTTGCGTTCACTTACTGTCACACTTTCACAGCGAGTGGATTTGAGCTCAGCTCAGGAAACCTCAACACATCAAAACCCCAGAACTGCACTTTAGGGAATACCAGAAAGAACCGGTCAATTCGCTTGCAGACAGAAAATTAAAATTAAAGATTAAAATAAAAGCCACAAGAAGAATAGATTTTTGGCCATCTACAAAAAAAATAAACATAGAAAGATGTAATAAACAAAGAGGTATCTGCTATGGAATGCGTGGTTAAAGTGAGGTGGAGGGACAACTGATACCAAAGTATTTTAAATTTTACAAAATAAACAAGGCAGCCAGGAAGGGACAAAGGGAATTTGTTTTTAAAGAAGAGTGCATCTTATCAAGCACTCTCCCCCTCTGAATGGTTGTGGGCAAGTAGCAGAGCACAGCTTGGACAAGCACAGGAATACCAGGGGCACACAGAGCTATGTTTTGTCTGTGTGAGGCAATGCAAAAACAAAATAATGATAACATACTGTGTCCCCTACCATGGCTAAAGGCTAAAAAAATAAATAGACGCTTGATAAAGAAATGATCACAATGACCTTAAATCGTGTTTTAAATCCCAGTTCCTTTCTCCCTGGTGTTCTTCTCACGCACACTTTCTTTTTTTCTGCCTAGTTTTTGCTCGTTGGCTTTTTAAAATAATCAAGTCATGTTCTGAAGCTTGCTTTAATTACATGGCCCTTACTGTAACACCAATCACCAGCATCTCAGGCAGAGCTACATCCCATCACCTCTGCCTCTCAGAGCTCACAAGCAGAGCTACATCCCGTCACCTCCGCCTCTCAGAGCTCAGGCAGAGCTACATCCCGTCACCTCCGCCTCTCAGAGCTCAGGCAGAGCTACATCCCGTCACCTCCGCCTCTCAGAGCTCAGGCAGAGCTACATCCCGTCACCTCCGCCTCTCAGAGCTCAGGCAGAGCTACATCCCGTCACCTCCGCCTCTCAGAGCTCAGGCAGAGCTACATCCCGTCACCTCCGCCTCTCAGAGCTCAGGCAGAGCTACATCCCGTCACCTCCGCCTCTCAGAGCTCACAAGCAGAGCTACATCCCGTCACCTCCGCCTCTCAGAGCTCAGGCAGAGCTACATCCCGTCACCTCCGCCTCTCAGAGCTCAGGCAGAGCTACATCCCGTCACCTCCGCCTCTCAGAGCTCAGGCAGAGCTACATCCCGTCACCTCCGCCTCTCAGAGCTCAGGCAGAGCTACATCCCGTCACCTCCGCCTCTCAGAGCTCAGGCAGAGCTACATCCCGTCACCTCCGCCTCTCAGAGCTCAGGCAGAGCTACATCCCGTCACCTCCGCCTCTCAGAGCTCAGGCAGAGCTACATCCCGTCACCTCCGCCTCTCAGAGCTCAGGCAGAGCTACATCCCGTCACCTCCGCCTCTCAGAGCTCAGGCAGAGCTACATCCCGTCACCTCCGCCTCTCAGAGCTCACGAGCAGAGCTACATCCCGTCACCTCCGCCTCTCAGAGCTCAGGCAGAGCTACATCCCGTCACCTCCGCCTCTCAGAGCTCAGGCAGAGCTACATCCCGTCACCTCCGCCTCTCAGAGCTCAGGCAGAGCTACATCCCGTCACCTCCGCCTCTCAGAGCTCAGGCAGAGCTACATCCCGTCACCTCCGCCTCTCAGAGCTCAGGCAGAGCTACATCCCGTCACCTCCGCCTCTCAGAGCTCAGGCAGAGCTACATCCCGTCACCTCCGCCTCTCAGAGCTCAGGCAGAGCTACATCCCGTCACCTCCGCCTCTCAGAGCTCAGGCAGAGCTACATCCCGTCACCTCCGCCTCTCAGAGCTCAGGCAGAGCTACATCCCGTCACCTCCGCCTCTCAGAGCTCAGGCAGAGCTACATCCCGTCACCTCCGCCTCTCAGAGCTCAGGCAGAGCTACATCCCGTCACCTCCGCCTCTCAGAGCTCAGGCAGAGCTACATCCCGTCACCTCCGCCTCTCAGAGCTCAGGCAGAGCTACATCCCGTCACCTCCGCCTCTCAGAGCTCACAGGCAGAGCTACATCCCGTCACCTCCGCCTCTCAGAGCTCAGGCAGAGCTACATCCCGTCACCTCCGCCTCTCAGAGCTCACAAGCAGAGCTACATCCCGTCACCTCCGCCTCTCAGAGCTCAGGCAGAGCTACATCCCGTCACCTCCGCCTCTCAGAGCTCAGGCAGAGCTACATCCCGTCACCTCCGCCTCTCAGAGCTCAGGCAGAGCTACATCCCGTCACCGTCTCCGCCTCTCAGAGCTCAGGCAGAGCTACATCCCGTCACCTCCGCCTCTCAGAGCTCAGGCAGAGCTACATCCCGTCACCTCCGCCTCTCAGAGCTCAGGCAGAGCTACATCCCGTCACCTCCGCCTCTCAGAGCTCAGGCAGAGCTACATCCCGTCACCTCCGCCTCTCAGAGCTCAGGCAGAGCTACATCCCGTCACCTCCGCCTCTCAGAGCTCAGGCAGAGCTACATCCCGTCACCTCCGCCTCTCAGAGCTCAGGCAGAGCTACATCCCGTCACCTCCGCCTCTCAGAGCTCAGGCAGAGCTACATCCCGTCACCTCCGCCTCTCAGAGCTCAGGCAGAGCTACATCCCGTCACCTCCGCCTCTCAGAGCTCAGGCAGAGCTACATCCCGTCACCTCCGCCTCTCAGAGCTCAGGCAGAGCTACATCCCGTCACCTCCGCCTCTCAGAGCTCAGGCAGAGCTACATCCCGTCACCTCCGCCTCTCAGAGCTCAGGCAGAGCTACATCCCGTCACCTCCGCCTCTCAGAGCTCAGGCAGAGCTACATCCCGTCACCTCCGCCTCTCAGAGCTCAGGCAGAGCTACATCCCGTCACCTCCGCCTCTCAGAGCTCAGGCAGAGCTACATCCCGTCACCTCCGCCTCTCAGAGCTCAGGCAGAGCTACATCCCGTCACCTCCGCCTCTCAGAGCTCAGGCAGAGCTACATCCCGTCACCTCCGCCTCTCAGAGCTCAGGCAGAGCTACATCCCGTCACCTCCGCCTCTCAGAGCTCAGGCAGAGCTACATCCCGTCACCTCCGCCTCTCAGAGCTCAGGCAGAGCTACATCCCGTCACCTCCGCCTCTCAGAGCTCAGGCAGAGCTACATCCCGTCACCTCCGCCTCTCAGAGCTCAGGCAGAGCTACATCCCGTCACCTCCGCCTCTCAGAGCTCAGGCAGAGCTACATCCCGTCACCTCCGCCTCTCAGAGCTCAGGCAGAGCTACATCCCGTCACCTCCGCCTCTCAGAGCTCAGGCAGAGCTACATCCCGTCACCTCCGCCTCTCAGAGCTCAGGCAGAGCTACATCCCGTCACCTCCGCCTCTCAGAGCTCAGGCAGAGCTACATCCCGTCACCTCCGCCTCTCAGAGCTCAGGCAGAGCTACATCCCGTCACCTCCGCCTCTCAGAGCTCAGGCAGAGCTACATCCCGTCACCTCCGCCTCTCAGAGCTCAGGCAGAGCTACATCCCGTCACCTCCGCCTCTCAGAGCTCAGGCAGAGCTACATCCCGTCACCTCCGCCTCTCAGAGCTCAGGCAGAGCTACATCCCGTCACCTCCGCCTCTCAGAGCTCAGGCAGAGCTACATCCCGTCACCTCCGCCTCTCAGAGCTCACAGGCAGAGCTACATCCCGTCACCTCCGCCTCTCAGAGCTCAGGCAGAGCTACATCCCGTCACCTCCGCCTCTCAGAGCTCAGGCAGAGCTACATCCCGTCACCTCCGCCTCTCAGAGCTCAGGCAGAGCTACATCCCGTCACCTCCGCCTCTCAGAGCTCAGGCAGAGCTACATCCCGTCACCTCCGCCTCTCAGAGCTCAGGCAGAGCTACATCCCGTCACCTCCGCCTCTCAGAGCTCAGGCAGAGCTACATCCCGTCACCTCCGCCTCTCAGAGCTCAGGCAGAGCTACATCCCGTCACCTCCGCCTCTCAGAGCTCAGGCAGAGCTACATCCCGTCACCTCCGCCTCTCAGAGCTCAGGCAGAGCTACATCCCGTCACCTCCGCCTCTCAGAGCTCAGGCAGAGCTACATCCCGTCACCTCCGCCTCTCAGAGCTCACAAGCAGAGCTACATCCCGTCACCTCCGCCTCTCAGAGCTCACAAGCAGAGCTACATCCCGTCACCTCCGCCTCTCAGAGCTCACAAGCAGAGCTACATCCCGTCACCTCCGCCTCTCAGAACTCAGGCAAAATAGTTTAGCCAAAGCGGCGACGCCCAGTCCCAGATTCACAACTTGCGGCAAAGGAAAACCGTAATTCACCATGGCATTGCTTATTTTAAATACAGTAACAAACATGCAATGCATTTGCAAATTCATAAATAACGTCAGCAATGGAAACACGACTAACTTAAAATACGTGTTTACAGTATTGTAAAATGCAATTAAAATATTCATCAACTCCACTGAAAGCTACCAAAAACAACATCGCTTCATTAAATAAATAAATGTAAAAAACGTTATACAGTAGCGGTGTAATTAATACATGTACCATAACAACACTACAGCAGACTAGTAGCACCCGTTCCTGATCACGATCACCTTCTGCGCCATAAACCCAAAACAATGATTGATTTATTTTTATTTTTATGAAAAAAAGGAAAGAAAGAAACTTACTCTGCTTTTACTTCTGCAGTCAGGCCATAAGCCGGCCCCTTGTTAAACTGACCACTGGACATTTTTTCCAACGATATTAAAAATGAGTTTCTTGCTAGAAAAATAAACGCAGAAGCCCGTTCACTTCTTCTGTAGCTGTCGCAACTTCCTTGCAGCGTGTGAGAAGTTTCGGTCTCCTCTGTGGGCTGCTTGCTCAACTCTCTGCAGTGTCCCGCCTCTGCAGCTCCTCCCTTTACTTCTTTGTGAACTTTGATTGATATCGAAAAAGTCCTTATAAGGACAGAAAGGCCACAATTTGTCCAGGATAGGAGTTTCCGGAGTACAAGATTCCCAGTCAGTGCAGAACAATGCGAAGCCAGGCTATCCTAAATCACAACTGCCTGACGTCACCTGGACTGAGAAAGAACGTTTAAGTGATTACGTATTTTTTGAGTTATGCGTTTATGTGTGATCGTCACACGTCACAGTTCAAAAGGCGTATTACAAAATAGTGTATGAGATATGCAAATATGCGAATTACCTTTATGACAAACTGCAAAAATACTTTTTAAAGGTTCAGTACAGA
The DNA here is from genome assembly GCA_030684275.1 of Acipenser oxyrinchus oxyrinchus. Classification (NCBI taxonomy): domain Eukaryota; kingdom Metazoa; phylum Chordata; class Actinopteri; order Acipenseriformes; family Acipenseridae; genus Acipenser; species Acipenser oxyrinchus. The sequence continues at coordinate 373,568 of JAGXEW010000093.1, forward strand.
ATGCATACCTAATAAATGAATGTGGATGGATCTGTGCTTGCAGATTGGAATTGATCTGAAACACATTGTGGTGCTTATAGTTTATGAAATACTCAAACACTTAAAATTTTTCAAGAAGTGTGTATTTTCATAAAATAGCAGCTTTTTAATGACAGCTCTGCTTGCATGCCGTTGCTTTTGTAAAGTGTTACACTAGACAGCACTTGTTCTTCTATAAAGACCCTAGCTGGAATTACCAGACATCCCGGGAAAGCTGGGATTGGCCCAGTTTTCAACCTTCATTCAATCGTCTTGGTTGTACTATTTTGTATTCACGTCCATCTGCTACACTAGTCTGAAGTGTGCAGTTTTGAAAGAAGTACCTATAATAGCACATATGTGTTTGAATTCTAAAACATGATATCTGGTGCGGCTCTAGGTTATAAAGGAAGCTCTCAGTTTCTGTGCATTATTATCAGGTCATCTGATACACTTGCACTTCCTAAAAGCTAAACGGTGTATTTCTTGGGCTCTGGTCTCATAGTTTGATAGTTTGATGTAAACAAGTGCTGACAGGCTGTCATCTGCCTTTGGGCAGCCCTTTTGTTGTCTGCACTAACCGGATTGCTAGGGAGGTGTCTTTCCACGCTCACACAGGACTGCCGTGTTCACTTCTGACATTGCCCTGCACAGAAGTCAGTGCTGCTGGTGAAGCCTTCAATACGCAGTTAAAGAAGGTACTAGGGTCTGCATAGGTCTCACATGTGCAGTTTTAAAGAACCATGTTATAGCACACTGTGGCAGGCGTAAGCCCTCAATGTAATCAATGTGTGTGTGGAAATGTAAGGTTGGCAAGGATGGGGTTAACTTTGTCCCTGCCAGCAATCCCAGGTGTGGCCAATCACCAGTTAGGTAACTGAGTGCTAATTGGGGAGTGGGCACTTGTATAAAAGAGGAGAAAGCTGTGTGTGTGTGTGTGTGTGGTGGCTGGGAGGGAGGGTGTGGGTGTGGGTGTGGGTGTGGGTGTGGGTGTGGGTGTGTGGTGTGGGTGGGTGGTGGAGTGTGGGTGTGGGTGTGGGTGTGTGTGGGTGTGGGTGTGGGTGGAGGAGGGTGTGTGTGTGTGTGTGGGTGTGGGTGGCTGGGAGGAGGGAGGGTGTGGGTGTGGGTGTGGGTGTGTGTGGCTGGGTGGGAGGAGGGAGGGTGTGGGTGTGGGTGTGGGTGTGGGTGTGTGTGTGTGTGTGTGTGTGTGGGTGTGGGTGGCTGGGAGGGAGGGAGGTGTGGGTGTGGGTGTGGGTGTGTGTGTGTGTGTGTGGGGGGTGGGTGTGGGTGTGGGTGTGTGGGGTGTGGGTGTGTGTGGGTGGGGGGTGTGGGTGGGGTGTGTGGGGTGTGTGGGGGTGGGGGTTGGTGTGTGTTTGGTGTTTGGTAATTGGTGCTTGCTTGCGGAAGGTGAGATGCGTTGTCGTGCTTACTTGCTTGCTTGCCTGCCTGCTGCTTTTGAAATTTTAGTGAAGGCTATGGCCCAGGCTAAAGGGAAAATATTGAATACTGTCAGTATAGGGGAAGCAGCTTGTAGGTTAAGGACAAGGAGAAATGACCAAGCCAGTGCAACGCTAACTGAAATTGGAATGTGGTACCAGATACCAGTCTGCTGTGCCACTCTATACCATGCTAATACTGGGTTTGTATGGCTGCTTCACATCTTGCAGGCACAGACAGGCTTGCAATCTCAACTGTTCTGTTTTAACTGCCTAAGTGAGACTGCTGCACTTCGCTTACATTCCTGTGGCTTTGGTCGAGGGGGAGGAGAGGATCTTATTCTGACATCTGGAACAAAGTCTAGAGAAGTCAAGTATCTGCTGTTTACAAGAAGCAGATCTTACACTGGCTTTCCTCTCTGGCGGCTCTGTGAGGAGATACACCTCATCTCTGTCTCCAGAGACAATAGGGAACGCTAGAATAGGAACACAGATCCCAAGTTTCATCAACTGGAATGGGGGCGAGGGGTGCGTCTTCCCCTTCCTTGAGAACATTTTACCAGCCCTGTGATAGACTACTGTGGTAAAGGGCTTTTCTGTATACAGTTCAAAGCTACACACATAAAGACCTATACAAAGTCATTTCTAAAAAGTGAAGCTGTGATGTCTTTTCTGATTGGTTACAAACATTCCTTATATGTTACATGTTTAGGAAATTACGGAGAAAACATCACATCATTTAGGAGTCTTTTCAGAAGAAATGCACATGGTTATCTAAAGCATTGTATTTGAAACATTTCCGTAGCCTGAATTAAAAAAATAAATAAATACATAAATAACCAGTCCCAGCTCAATACGTCAGAACAGTAATAAATCTACAAAGAGGTTAGGACTTAACCCCTAATTAGTACTCCCTCAGACTATTAACAGTGCAGTTGTTGGGTTTGAATTTAGTTTAGTTTTTTTTTTCTTCTTTAAAAGCAACCACAGTAGGTGACAATCCCACTGGTCTTTAATACTCTGAACTTCAATTCAAGCCAAACCGAGATACTGGTTGTCTGACCACAGCGTCTCTTTGTCACCCCCTCCTTCCTTCCTCTTTCCTGCTTCTACATTTTCAAAGATATTTAATCTTTAATATTGTGTCTGTTCTATATGGTGTCTGCTTGTGAAGAGTCCTGCAAGTTGAATAAGGGTATAGACATATTTAAACACTGTCAGTAATGGGCCTCTCAGCTCAATTACAGTGTTAATGTAATCCAGGGTGATTAGCACTAACACTAGTTCAGGATCTGGGTCTGTGAAGCCAGCCATAAGTGATCAGGAACCAATAACTTAGCATTGTAATTCAAAGATCTACATCTCCTACATTAGCTCTTTCCACACTACCTGCACACATCTCCCTCTAGCACTATAGGAAAGGTAAATTCACTCCATATCCAGTTTTATTTTTCCCTATCAGACAATTATCCTAAGGGAGTATTTCTTTAGTATTACTTGACATGATCAACCTGTTGTAATGGGCATCTCAGCTTATTGAATTCAATTACATTGTGGTTCAAAGACTACAGTATTACCTTTCAGGAGGGAATTATGCTGAAGTCAGTATTATTAACTCCCTGGTTAACAGGAGGAGATCCCTTACACTCACCACATTGAGACAAGCCACAGCTGCATTTCCACTGGTGCATTTTACAGCACTGGGAATCAGCCTGGATTGCATTAACACTGTTGACGTAATCTAGGGACGGATATACGGACAGACAGGCACCCCTCTGTAGCCCCAGAATCTAATATTCTCAATAACGTATGCTAAATAATGTTAATACCAAGTTTCATGACAATTGGATAATTGGATATATCTGGGTTCTCCAGATATATGGAGAAATCTGTAAAGTGTAACACACGAACGAACAGCCGCCTCCACTTCATCACCTGCATGTGGGATTTCATCCCAGCGGGGGTTTAAAGGAGGTAAGAATTGAAATCCTTCTTTAAAGGGACACTGCGCTGTAGATGGTCCTGTGCACTCTGCACACATTACAGACAAGATCAACACCACCCAACCGTTCCCTGGGTCACCATATAAAACAAGAAATCCTTATTAGCTAATCCTGCACCTGGCTAGACACAGAACAAAAGAACAGGAAGCACATGTCAGCGAGTGAGGTGTGTTAACCTGGGGAAATCAGGTTGAAACACGCCAGTCAAAGACACCCAACCTGTCCCTGTTGCCTTGGATACAGTGCTTTATAAAGAAGTGTTTACTCAGCACTCCTCTGCAATGAGGTAATGATGAAATAGCTGTGGTACTTGATTCAATTCCTGTTTTAAGGGACTGCGACAAGCAGGCTCTAGTGGTTACGTCAGACCAGAAAGGAGTACACAGACAGACGGAGGATGAAATGATAAATGCGCTTGCTTGCGTCGGTTTATTGCAAATAAAAGGTTGAACAAAACAAAACACAGCACACAGCACTTGAGGCCAAAATAAATAGACAAACAAAACGGATTAACACTAAACAAACAGTGGACTGACAGACACACAAACACGGTGAGTAAAAATAAACAAACAAGTATCGTGCAGTCCTGGCAGCGGAAAGGCTGCTTGGGGGGTGGTCTCCTGTCTTCCCCCCTTCTTTGTAGCCGGCAGCTCCCTTTTGTGGGGCTCTGGCCACAGTACTTCCTGCAGCGCACGATCTCCGGTAGCGAAACTGCTGCTGGGGTTGGTGGTCTCCAGACTTCCTCTCCCTTTTTCGTGGCCGGCAGCTCCCCTTGGTGGGGTTCCGGCCACAGTACATCCTGCTGCGATGCGGAGCAACAGGCAGCCCCAGGCGATGCGGAGCAACAGGCAGCCCCAGACGATGCGGAGCACCAGGCAGCCCCAGGCGATGCAAGGCAAGCATCCTTGGGCGATGCGAGGCTGGCATCCTTGGGCGAAGCAAGGCTGGCATCCTTGGGCGAAGCGAGGCTGGCATCCTTGGGCGAAGCGAGGCTGGCATCCTTGGGCGGTGTGAGGCAGGCATCCTTGGGCGGTGCGAGGCAGGCATCCTTGGGCAGTGCGAAACTCAGCTGCAGCTCCTCTGGTGGTGGAAGTGGGAGCGGCAAGCAATCTTCCCACAGCGGTGAAGGCGGAACCAGCAGGTATTCACCCTCTGCTGGTGGAGGTAGGAGGGGCAAGCAGTCCTCCCACGACAGTGAAGGCGGAACCAGCAGGTATTCATCCTCTGCTGGTGAAAGTGGAAGGGGTAAACAGTCCTCCCACAATGGTGGAAGCGGAACCAGCAAGTATTCACCCTCTGCTGGTGGAGGAGGCAGAGGCAGCTCCTGCTGCTCTGCTCCTGGCGGTGGAAGCAGCATGTAGTCTCCTGGCGACAGAGGTGGGAGCAGCGTGTAGTCTCCCTGGCGGCGGAGGTGGGAGCAGCGTGTAGTCTCCTGCTCTTGCAGGGGACTGCTGCGACTCTCCCTCTCTTGCAGGGGACTGGTGCATCTCTCCCTCTCTTGCAGGGGACTGGTGCGGTTCTACATCACTTGCAGGGGACTGGTGCAGCTCTACCTCACTTGCAGGGGACAGGTGCGGTTCTCCTCTGTCTCGGAAGGGGAAACCAGCAGGCATTCTTCCTCTGCTGGTTGTGATGGGGAAACCAGCAGGCATTCTTCCTCTGCTGGTTGTGATGGGAAACCAGCAGGCATTCTTCCTCTGCTGGTTGTGATGGGGAAACCAGCAGGCATTCTTCCTCTGCTGGTTGTGATGGGGATACCAGCAGGCATTCTTCCTCTGCTGGTTGTGATGGGGAAACCAGCAGGCATTCTTCCTCTGCTGGTTGTGATGGGGATACCAGCAGGCATTCTTCCTCTGCTGGTTGTGATGGGGATACCAGCAGGCATTCTTCCTCTGCTGGTTGTGATGGGGATACCAGCAGGCATTCTTCCTCTGCTGGTTGTGATGGGGATACCAGCAGGCATTCTTCCTCTGCTGGTTGTGATGGGGATACCAGCAGGCATTCTTCCTCTGCTGGTTGTGATGGGGATACCAGCAGGCATTATTCCTCTGCTGGTTGTGATGGGGATACCAGCAGGCATTCTTCCTCTGCTGGTGGAGATGGGGATACCAGCAGGCATTCTTCCTCTGCTGGTGGAGATGGGGATACCAGCAGTCATTCTTCCTCTGCTGGTTGTGATGGGGATACCAGCAGGCATTTTCCTCTGCTGGTGGAGATGGGAACAGCTGCCTCGGGCGCTGGACGCCGCGTCCCCCGTCCGGGCGCTGGACGCCATGGTCTCCCGTCTGGGCGCTGGACGCACGGGCTCCTCCCACTCAGGTGCTAGTTCCTCCTCATAACTGCGGAAGGGACAGGAGGCAAAGTAATGCTTACCCCTGCAGAGGAGGCACAACGGTGATGGCAGCTGGTCAGGTACTGGCTTCCTAGCCTTCGGCGGAACCACTCCTCTGTGTCTTCCCCCATCCCATCTTTTGGGACAATGCCTGAAGAGCCACATGGACGGAGTAGTGCATGGTGGTGTGACAGGCAAAACACCACAGCCCTGCTTCCTCCTTTTCCCCTTTGCTCTGCTGTTGTCGGCTGCTTTTTCCCTTTTTTTTTTTTTTTTTGTAGAGTACCCTTTCTGGCCTGAGTCTTGGGGGCTGTTATCCCACTGCTAACACCACGTGTGACAAGCAGGCTCTAGTGGTTACGTCAGACCAGAAAGGAGTACACAGACAGACGGTGGATGAAATGGTAAATGCGCTTGCTTGTGCCGGTTTATTGCAAATAAAAAGGTTGAACAAAACAAAACACAGCACACAGCACTTGAGGCCAAAATAAATAGACAAACAAAACGGATTAACACTAAACAAACAGTGGACTGACAGACACACAAACACGGTGAGTAAAAATAAACAAACAAGTATCGTGCTGGTCCTACCTGCACGCGATAGCAATTGTTATTAATCTTTAACTTTATTTCTCCTCCTCTCTCTCCTGTTCACTACTCACCGAACACCCAACCCTGAGTGAATGAAATGTGCATCTATATATACTGTTGTGCCGGGATTCAATTACTAATTAATTATTCACTTGAATCCCAGCACGTGAATTAATTATGTGCAACCTCGTGCTCGCATATTAATTACTTTAAATGCACGTGAAGTGATGTGCAATCCCCGTGCCTAAATACAATTATACATTTTAAATAACTCGTGCTGCACACACCCATTTATATCCTGTGCTGCAATATCTATACACCAACATTAACACACGCAACATACAACATATAACACACAAATGCACACAGGGGCGGGGCATATTGCCACAGGGACATAATATGATGTAACCGCTGACAACAAGGGCCAGGCTCCTTTAATAGTTATATAAAAATGGTTGGTAGTTTACAGACTAATGGTCTAGATAGGTCATTTAACAGTGGCTTGATAAGTTTGGGACTGCAGATGGCAGCCTTATTCCTGAATACAGAGTGGTCTTAATATTGAGGGGGATTTTACACTGCCATCAACTTAATTAACAATACTGTCAATTTAGACATACTTATTAGACTTGGGAACTTTGTATTAAATTATTAATGTTCATGTCAGCACAACAGTACTGCAGTATATACAATCATTGTTCTTGCAGCATTGTTATGCTAAGCTTGTTTACAGTTATGCGTTTCTAAAGCTGGAACACGAGTCAGAATTCTGCATTTTTCATATTTTTAGCAAACTGGTCAACCAGATGTAAAATCTGTTCCTCTTTCTGAAAGAACATTTTCTACCCCAGATCGTAAATCGGACAGATAGACACTTCACTTTCCACTCAGAGAAGCTTACAATGATGTGGTATTTGTTCTAGACAAAAATGTTTTTATATATACATATAAACACACACACATACATAATAAGAAATAGACCTTGATATTGACGTGATGCCGCCATCTGAAACTTCATAGCATCAGATAGAAATGACATCATATTAAAATTCGCTTTATTATTTGTTTATTTAGCAGATGCCTTTATCCAAGGCGACTTACAGAGACTAGGGTGTGTATTGTTTATATATTATAAAACAAATACATAGTTTACAGTGCTGTGTGAGATACAAGCTGATTTTCACCCACTCAAGGTCAGAACAGCCAGTAAGCCCACTTGTGTGTGCTAAATCCTAATGCATTAAGGTTTTGGGCTATAGAACTTGACAGACTGATTGTAATTCTGCAATGTTTTAAAACAAAACAAAAAAAAACACGATGTTCTAGATGCCATCTGCACTATAAAGCCATGGTATTTAATATGTTCTATTGGCGATACTGGGATTCATGCACAATTTCAGTTCAAGCACCTTGATTTTCTTGGTCAAGCGCAGTTCGTTTTTGGCTGTTTTGTTATTGAGGTAATCCAAGTCTCTCTGCAGTGGTAGCAGCCAGGTACACTACCGTTCAAAAGTTTGGGGTCACTTAGAAATTTCCTTGTTTTCCATGAAAACATACATGAAATGAGTTTGAATAGGAAATATAGCAAAATGAATAGGAAATATAGTCATTGACAAGGTTAGAAATAATGATTTTTAATTGAAATAATAATTGTGTCCTTCAAACTTTGCTTTCGTCAAAGAATCCTCCATTTGCAGCAATTACAGCCTTGCAGACCTTTGGCATTCTAGTTGTCAATTTGTTGAGGTAATCTGAAAAGATTTCACCCCATGCTTCCTGAAGCACCTCCCACAAGTTGGATTGGCTTGATGGGCACTTCTTACGTACCATACGGTCAAGCTGCTCCCACAACAGCTCAATAGGGTTGAGATCCGGTGACTGTGCTGGCCACTCCATTACAGACAGAATACCAGCTGACTGCTGCTTCTTCCCTAAATAGTTCTTGCATAGTTTGGAGCTGTGCTTTGGGTCATTGTCCTGTTGTAGGAGGAAATTGGCTCCAATCAAGTGCCGTCCACAGGGTATGGCATGGCGTTGCAAAATGGAGTGATAGCCTTCCTTCTTCAAGATCCCTTTTACCCTGTACAAATCTCCCACTTTACCACCACCAAAGCACCCCGGACCATCACATTGCCTCCACCATGCTTGACAGATGGCGTCAAGCACTCCTCCAGCATCTTTTCATTTGGTCTGCGTCTCACGAATGTTCTTTTTGTGATCCGAACACCTCAAACTTAGATTCGTCTGTCCATAACACTTTTTTCCAATCTTCCTCTGTCCAGTGTCTGTGTTCTTTTGCCCATCTTAATCTTTTCTTTTTATTGGCCAGTCTGAGATAAGGCTTTTTCTTTGCAACTCTGCCTAGAAGGCCAGCATCCGGAGTCGCCTCTTCACTGTTGACGTTGAGACTGGTGTTTTGCGGGTACTATTTAATGAAGCTGCCAGTTGAGGACCTGTGAGGCATCTGTTTCTCAAACTAGACACTCTAATGTATTTGTCCTCTTGCTCAGTTGTGCACGGGGCCTCCCACTCCTCTTTCTATTCTGGTTAGAGCCAGTTTAAGCTGTTCTGTGAAGGGAGTAGTACACAGCGTTATGCGAGATCTTTAGTTTCTTGGCAATTTCTCGCATGGAATAGCCTTCATTTCTCAGAACAAGAATAGACTGACGAGTTTCAGAAGAAAGTTCTTTATTTCTGGCAATTTTGAGCCTGTAATCGAACCCACAATTGCTGATGCTCCAGATACTCAACTAGTCTAAAGAAGGCCAGTTTTATTGCTTCTTTAATCAGCACAACAGTTTTCAGCTGTGCTAACATAATTGCAAAAGGGTTTTCTAATGATCAATTAGCCTTTTAAAATGATAAACTTGGATTAGCAAACACAACGTGCCATTGGAACACAGGACTGATGGTTGCTGATAATGGGCCTCTGTACGCCTATGTAGATATTCCATTACAAATCAGCCGTTTCCAGCTACAATAGTCATTTACAACATTAACAATGTCTACACTGTATTTCTGATCAATTTGATGTTATTTTAATGGACAAAAAATTTGCTTTTCTTTCGAAAACAAGGAAATTTCTAAGTGACCCCAAACTTTTGAACGGTAGTGTACCTCACTGCAACACTCTCCCCACACCCCCAAAATAACGAATCATATTAGTGGGCAAACTCATAACAAGTGGACCAGTACTAGGTGGTAGGAATTAAAACACAGTAAAATCATACTTCTCATCAAACTAAAAGTGTTGGCGCCCTCTAGTGGTAACACATTCATACTCAAATATTCCACACACAAAAATTCACATCAGTATTTAATTATTATTTTTATTTGCAGCCAATACTGCTTTAGGTTATATATTAAAAAAATGCATCATCAACCATCCCATTAAGAAAGTTAGAAGAAAAGAGCCTATGATAGAGGTCAATGTGCTGAAACTGCATGAGCCCTCTGGTACCCGGCCGCCGGAGCTCCACAGCACGGGAGTGAAGGAAGACTCTTAAAAGAACTGATACAAGACTTAAAAAACATGTTCTTACTGCTCAACAGCACAGCAAAGCTCTCACAAGGGCCCTATCTTCATAGTATAGCCAGAAAAAAAAAGAGAAAGATAATCCCAGACACAAACTGGACAAAAGTTGAGAAAAAGGTTTTATAAAACAAAGACACTGCAACAGTATTTGTACGCTAAACACCAAACACTACCAAAGACAACCGTTTCAAACCCACTCGAAGCCTTCGGTAAGATGGTTGAATTGTGGAGCACAGCAAGGCACAGACAGACCTTGTATAAATGGCTTATTTTCAATTTAAACTTTCTTGAAGTCCCTTTTCCCTGCCACAACACTAACCTCTTCCTCTCTTTGAAGAAAAAGAAACACAGCAAATTGATATACAGGATTTGGGAGAAAGTTGCTGTGCTATTGATAGGATATGGTATTTGATGCCTTGGCTATTACCGTTAAAGAAGCATGTGCTTTAGCTTTAATCGGTGTGAGCAGGCAGGCGCAGGCACCACTTATCCCATCCCATCCCATCCATGTCCTCCCAGAGAAGCACAGTGCAGGGGATAATCCAAACTCGAGGAGATCCCAATGGGCTTTTAGCTGCGGTTCCTTCTGTGTTCTTTCAGCTGGTTTTCCACAGACAGCAAACTGTGCTTTGCATCAGATAACTAAAGCGCAACGCTATAAAATTCAGGGGGGGGACTGTTGTGAAGAAAATACATTTTTCAAATCACTTCAATGAAGAGGCCGTAATTTGAAGTGTTTAAACCTAAAGAAATAGACACATTTGACCTGGGTGTACATTCTCAAATATTACACACAAGAAGTTTGAATTGGACATTGTACCACCGACAGTTTAGCACAATGTGAAGGACTGATTTATAATTCCTTTAATAGCATGTAGTTGAGAGTGCAATACTACAGCATGGATGAGCTCCACACATCTCTCAACAAGTGCTGCTGGCAGGTTCACAATCTGGTGCCTTTGGAGGAACAGACTGAAGAAAAGATGCAAAGACAAGTTCACTGCATGAAATAATAAGGATATTCCCCGGCACTATCCCGCAGCCTAATAGACAGCACTTAACGTGATGAGGGTATAGCAGAAGGCACCATGGCGTACCCTGCTTGAATGTGCAGGGGACATGGGTGAGAATTCATGCCAGTGTCGGGCTCTTCCCTCTGGGCTGTGTTGCTCCCTACGCCTGCATCGGCCCCGGGGGGGCCTTCACAGAAACAGAGGCTGCTCCTGCCCTGTGAGGAGGCGGTAGGTAGAGGCTGGCATGGTCTTCAGGTGGATCTGGAACAGAGACAGAGACAGAGGCCAGGGTTACACATGTGGGGCAAAGGCAAGATGAACCAGAGGATACTATGTTCCCATCTGCCCCTAGGATTGACTTGAAAGCAGACTCATTTCCATCAGCTGCAGATCGAGATCAGTTGGATTTCAATTTTGACTCTGTTAGCCCCAGTGAGGATTGCAGGATTACTCACCTCTCCCACGGCATGGGTCAGGATGTGGATGATTTTCTCGTGTGGCGTGGCAACCACGCTCTGCTCGTTGATCTCAATAATGCGATGCCCCACACGAATCCCGCCACGCTCCGCAATGCCACCCCGCATCAGGCTGCAGATCTGGGGAGAGGAGAGAGCAGGGGTCAGGAGCAGCCTTCTAGGCAGTTGACATTATAAGGAAAAAAGCAGGCTCCATTAGAAATATTTTTCAGTAATTATAAATCATGTATATTGAACCAAATGGACTTCTCAAATTTCCAGTACATCTTATCCTGTGTATACAGCTATGGCCAAAAGTTTTGCATCGCTGTAAAATTAACTCATTTTGCTTCACAAAGTCGAATGAAACCTGCTGAACAATGTTACGTTAACATTAAATTACATATCGCTTTGTAGTTTTCCATATCCTTAACGAAATACTGACAAATGGAAAAATGACATTCCGAATTTTAACATGAAATACTGTTACTGTAAATACTATTATGGCTTCCGGTAGACTTTTATGTTACCATTTTGTATTTTCTTTGATTACATGAAGTCAAATAAAATAACTAAATTATGTTCCTATGTTTTTTTTTGTTTGTTTGTTTGGTTTTTTAATTAGTCTCAATCCTAAAATTCTAGGTGACGCAAAACTTTTGGCCAGAGATGTAGATCCATAGAAAATACAGCAACGTTCTAAAAGTAAAAGTAATTGAGTACAATCTTGCTTCTTTTTTCCCCGGTTTTCTCCCCAATTTGGAATGCCCAATTATTATTTTTTATCCCAGTTCACCGCTGCAAATCCCGGCGATTCGGGAAACGGAGGCTGAAACACGCGTCCTCCAAAAGTGTTCCTGCCAATCTGTCATTTTTCGCACTGCGGATCCACAGCGAAGCCACCAGACCTATATTGCTGGAAGACAACACAGATCTGAATGGCTCCACTGCAGACCCACAGGGCCCTATCAGCCACAGGGGTCGCTGGTGCGCAGTGAACCGTGGATTGCCCTGCCGACCTAAGCCCTCCCTACCGGGCATTTCACAGGACTGTAGAAAGAAGGTCAGAGAGTAGGAGAGGTGACTCTTTCACCCCAGGCTGACTCACAATTCCATCCTCGACACTGAAACCCAACTGGTACTTGGGGTCCGGCCGTTTGATGATCGCCATGGTAACGGGGGGGCAGTGCACAATGCTGAGCTTCACCTCTGTCTGGTTCTTCAGATCCTTAAAATAAATAAATAAATAAATAAAATAAATTCCAATACATTTAAAAATCTATTCCAATAGAACTGATCTTTTATATTATTAAAAAAGCAAACTTTTGAAAGCAAACTCAGTTCATTTTCTGTATTGCTACTGACCCCATGTGAGTCGTGCATGTTTTGTTTTTCAAGGCAGCACAGCCTGAGGTTGGGGGTGGTCACAGTCTCGGATTTCTCTTTGTATATCGGTTGGTTTGTTTTGCCTTTACTAAGCATGCAAATATAAATCAAACTAGTATTAAAATGCTGCAATGCTCCCACAATCATGTTCCATTTGACATTAAACTAGGCTTTCATTTGCGCTCACTAAGCATGCTAAGCCCAGATCTAGCCTATACTTTAACGCAGCCTGCTGATAGTTTGGTTTGCAAGCTATGTTCTGCAGCGCTCCTACAAAACCACTGCCTCCGACAGCTTGGGAGTGTGGGAGATCTCTACTGGGGGATCTCATTTAAAAGAATCTTTTACATGTTCCTAGTGTTTTATATCGTACTACTTCGTCTGGTAGGATATTCCATGCATTTATAACTGTGTAAAAAAATGCTTCCTACCTTCAGTTCTAAACTTATTTTTACTCAGCTTCTACTTATGCCCTCTTGTTCTTCTCTCTGTGCTAAATTTGGAGTCGTGTCTTGGGTTAACTTTATCTATACCATCTGGCAGTATGACACTATACATGAGAATTCTCTGCTACTAACTGGAATTCACTGTCTTTACTAGACCTCTACCCCCTGCAAGAGCCTTGCTCAGAGTGTTCTTTACTAGACCTCTACCCCCTGTAAGAGCCTCGCTCGAGTGTTCTTTACTACACCTCTACCCCTGTAAGAGTCCCGCTCGGAGTGTTCTTTACTAGACCTCTACCCCTGCAAGAGCCTCGCTCAGAGTGTTCTTTACTAGACCTCTACCCCTGTAAGAGCCCGCCAGTGTTCTTTACTAGACCTCTACCCCCTGTAAGAGCCTCACTTGGAGTGTTCTTTACTAGACCTCTACCCCTGTAAGAGCCATGAGCCATGGTCAGTAAGCTCCACATTACGGCTCTTGATTTCATGAGAAGGCAGGTAGTTTTTGTTAGAAGAAAGTCAAAGTGCAAAAATAAACTTTTAACCATGAAACCTGTTTAAAGAGCAAAGAACACTGAAGTGACGGAGGTCCAGTTAAAACAAATGTTTTTCCTTTGTAAATTTTTGTTTTGCTTCTGGCCATCGATGTGGCTTCTCAACCAAAAAGGTTAAACAGCACTGGGTTACAGATTTTAAAACACATACTGGAGGACGTGTTATGATGAGTAACAAGCAAGTTTAAACATTAAACTGTTTTATTCTTGAACTTTAAATGTTTTATTAATTAACACAGCTGAAGTCATTGTAACAACCTAGTATTATACTTTCACAGCAAAACACATTTGCTTGAATTAATCAATTATTGACCGCCATGGCTTTTGATTGATTAACCCCCCTGGTGCCATTTGTAGCCTCCAGCAGCTCGCTACGCAGCAGCACAGCCTCTACTCACGCTGTGAAACTAAAGCTCGTCTGTTTGTATTCGTTTTGTGATGAGAAATGGCAGAACCTAAGAAAAAGTCTTCTAGCTTTTAATAATGTAATTAACAGTTCTCAATGTCTATATATACTGCTATGTATAATAATACGCACATGCATGTATTTGATTGCACCTATTATTTCAGCAGGGTATTGGTAAACTCAACTCAACACTTCCGGTCACTTCGAGTGGCTGTGCTGACAGAGGCAGTGCTGGGGTAAACTCACCCTGATGATGCTCTGGCAGGTGGTGATGGGCAGCCCCACCAGGCTAGTGCCATTGACAGACATGACTCGGTCCCGATACTGAGCTCCCCACAGCTCTGCTGCCCCCCGTGGAGGAGGTTAGCTACTACCACAGTGGGCAGTATGGAACCCCAGCCAGACTCCACAATGGCCAGGCCTAGGATCTCCCCACGCAGCTTCTCAATGCACACCTGCAGAGGCACAGGGAGGGAGGGACGGGTTACACACTGCACACGCCTGCTGTGTGGTGCCTGGTACTGTGGGGTGGAGTGGCCTCACCTGGCGGATGTTCTCGGGCGGAGAAGTGCACCAGGTCACCGTTATAGAGCTCCTGAGTCCCCAGGTAGTCGCTGTACTGCTGGGCTGCAGCTCGCTGGGCTTGATGCCGTTCACCTGCAGGAACTGCTGATAGGCAACGCTGAACGCCTGGCCAATCGCCTGAGCAATGAGCTGAGCCTGCCGGAGGTGAGCCAAAATCACAGGGAGGACTCTCAGAAAACAAGAGGCCGACAGTTTCACACACATCCTTAGATTTTGCACATGCAGTTTTTGAAAGAAACACGTGCTACAGCAGAGATGCTTTTTCATTTTAAAACTGGTACTCACGTCCTCGGAGTGGAACACGTGGCAGATCATGCAGCACTTCTTCTGAGCTGGTGAGCAGGATGCTTCCCCTCCCCTCTCCCTCTGCAGCGCTACGGCCTGGCAGCTTCCTGCGAGCCATCAGGACCAGGATGCTGCCGATATCGGCGATGTAAGAGATCGACTGCAAGGAGTGGTCCATCATGGCCTACTGAGCCAAGAGCAGCTCGCACAGGCTTGATACTGCATCCCGACACAGGCTTAATACTGCATCCCCGACACAGGCTTAATACTGCATCCCCGACACAGGCTTAATACTGCATCCCGACACAGGCTTAATACTGCATCCCGACACAGGCTTACTACTGCATCCCGACACAGGCTTAATACTGCATCCCGACACAGGCTTAATACTGCATCCCCGACACAGGCTTAATACTGCATCCCCGACACAGGCTTAATACTGCATCCCCGACACAGGCTTAATACTGCATCCCGACACAGGCTTAATACTGCATCCCGACACAGGCTTAATACTGCATCCCGACACAGGCTTAATACTGCATCCCTGACACAGGCTTAATACTGCATCCCGACACAGGCTTAATACTGCATCCCGACACAGGCTTAATACTGCATCCCCGACACAGGCTTAATACTGCATCCCTGACACAGGCTTAATACTGCATCCCGCACACAGGCTTAATACTGCATCCCTGACACAGGCTTAATACTGCATCCCTGACACAGGCTTAATACTGCATCCCTGACACAGGCTTAATACTGCATCCCTGACACAGGCTTAATACTGCATCCCGACACAGGCTTAATACTGCATCCCTGACACAGGCTTAATACTGCATCCCTGACACAGGCTTAATACTGCATCCCTGACACAGGCTTAATACTGCATCCCGACACAGGCTTAATACTGCATCCCGACACAGGCTTAATACTGCATCCCCGACACAGGCTTAATACTGCATCCCCGACACAGGATTAATACTGCA
This sequence comes from Acipenser oxyrinchus oxyrinchus, assembly GCA_030684275.1. Lineage (NCBI taxonomy): Eukaryota > Metazoa > Chordata > Actinopteri > Acipenseriformes > Acipenseridae > Acipenser > Acipenser oxyrinchus. Next base: position 389,593 of record JAGXEW010000093.1, read on the forward strand.
TCCCTGACACAGGCTTAATACTGCATCCCTGACACAGGATTAATACTGCATCCCCGACACAGGCTTAATACTGCATCCCTGACACAGGCTTAATACTGCATCCCTGACACAGGCTTAATACTGCATCCCTGACACAGGCTTAATACTGCATCCCTGACACAGGCTTAATACTGCATCCCTGACACAGGATTTAGAGCTCATAGTTCATCTGTTAAACAGCTCAACATGGATCAATTCATCTTCATTTCTTAGATTATGCAAAAGCTCTGTATTGTTAAATATATAGTTAATGCTTCTCGGATCGAGATTTGTATAGTATTGACTTTACATCTTTGCATTCACATTGTGTTTTACCTTCCACCAATTTACCCCCTTCCCAGAATTTGGAAAGTGATGTGTGGGATTAACACAAAAAACAGGATCAGCAAAAGAGCTGCTTCAGATGTGGCAAGCAAGTCAGAATCGGGGGATACAGAAGCAGGTACTGTACGTCACTGGAAAATGCTTCACGCTTTCCAAACACTGGCCCAACATGCAAGGTAAATGTGCGTATAGTGAGGAACATTTTGTTTTGTTGTGCTCCTACACAGGTATAGGATTTCACTTTCCAGGTGAAGTGATTTTTCTAATAGCTATTGCCAGGGCTGTTTTGCCAAGCGTTCTTTACCTGCGTATCCGCGCTGAGCACCTTGATCCTCTTGGTAGAAATGAAGAGATCCACCTCTGTCATTGGCTGGGACTCTCCCTCAGGAGCCTGGGAATTCAAGCACCCCAAATCAGTCTCACAGCGACCCAGCAGGAGGATAAGAGTTTAGGGTTTAAACCTTCTCCAAGTTAAATGTTTACATTTTTCCCTTAACCATTGTCAGAGATGTGCATGTCAAATGTAGCGGTTAGCTGTAGATCTTATACAGAGGGACGTGTACAGTGTAAGGTTATTTATTAAATGGCTTTTCCATCATAAACACATAATGTTGAGCGCATGTAGTCTCATCCATATTAATGCTTTAGTCAGCGCTCCAGATAAGCTGCTTAATGGGTGTTTTACGCATTGAAAAAATATGAATTGCGTACAATATTAATTTACTGTATTCCTTCCAATTGAAGACGCACTTTTGAAACCAATGTTTTCTTCTCACTGCCCGAGTACGTATTTTCAAAGAAGCATAATTCGCTTCCTGAGGAATTCGAAGAGAAGCTTTTATATTTCAGCGTTTCTTTATTAATCTCTGTTCTAACAAACAGTACCAGCTTGGACAGATCAGAAATGCTGATCACACCCCTTTTTCATATATGCGTAATTGAGGATGTATCTTTGTAAATGCATCTTTATTTGATGTTTCATTTTTTTCCTCAAGCTGAGGGCGTCTTAAATTCGAAGGAATACGGTAATTAAAATGGTCCTAATAATTCAAACTTCAATCTAGCAAAATCAAATCGATCTTGAAAGTTTCAATAGAGGACTTCCCAAAGCCTCTCAGACCAGAGGGACTTCGCGGGGACGGTACCTTAATCCTGTCAACGGCTTCCTGAGCCTGTGCCATGGGTGCTGGTAGAGGGTTCTTAACGGAGAGGAGTCGGGTGGAGCCCAGATATTTTGCACCAAAGATCACGCCATCCAGCAGATCCTCTGGGTCACAGGGACCAGGCACTGTGGACAGACAGAGAGGGAAAACACTGAGCAGAGTCAGTCAGAATAGCAGACTGTGCAAAATCTTCAGACAGGCTCCAAACCATCTGGAAATGTAAAAGCGGCAGCGCAGTAATTTAAAATGTCTTTACATACTGTAACTTGACAAGAATGGAACTATCATGACTATTTAACCCATCCAAATAATTCTACTTTTATAATTGACAACCTTTATAGGTGTGCAGATTGGAGCAGGTAAAACTAGGGAAACTGTTTCTTGTTTTTCTATAGAGCAGCAGTGTATAAGGACTGTGTTTTGTTGTTAAGTGTGGTGTATACTCAGAGATCAACTCCGCGACTTCAACAAAACTCTCAATCGTAATTCAAGGTAAAAGCAGAAAGAATCAAGTCACTAAGCAAACATTTAATCTCATGCTTCTCCAACTGAAGTTTTCCCTTTGAGTTCTGATTGAACGTTTTGAAGTCATGTATAACTTCTCATACATTTCTGCCCTGGTGGGATGAGTCCAGTTTCATTGGCTTTGCTCGTCTCAAAGCTACAGAGTGCCAATCTGGGACAAATAAAGGGAATAACCGTCTTGAGGTAAGAAACACATGAACAGACCCAGGATATTTTGGCTTACCTTCCTTGTAAGCTGGACAGTTCTTGCTACTCTGAAATCAAAAGGTAAACATACTATTATTATGGTCGTAGAAGGTTAAGGTTACTATGTTGAACAGGAAACAGAGAACTATCTACAAAATATTGTTTCCATACTTAAACACCTTGCTACAGGTATGAAATACCACAGCTATCCCAATGAATGTATTCTACTTGTGTAGAGCATCTCTGGTTCAAATTCCTTTTCATTCACCCTGGTGCTTTTTTAAAAACACAGAAACAACCAGTGCCCCCAATCAAACATTTAGCATTTTCTCAAAGTTTCTCAAAGAGTGTAACCATTAACCCAGGGCTGGCCACCCCTGCGTTAACCTGTCCCCTGCAACACTCTGCCCCAGTGGCAAAAATAAATACATCAGCAAGAAATACCACACAGAACAAACATTGGAATTTCTTACATCAAACTGCTGCAAAGTTTTGCAGGGGACCTCCGGTAAAGCCAATTTTTCTGCTACAACATTATTGTGTTGGTTATCACTAGAGGCAGTCCAAATCTGGATAACTGAATTCCTTGGAAATCACGGAATTTGCAGGCTCCCACGAATTCACAATGTTCCACGGATTCGCCATGTTTTGCAGCTACATCACAATCATCAAACAGACTGCTAAAGTGAGTTGTGTTAAATTAACAGATGTTCTGTCACCTTCCAAAAGTAGGAGTCAATTCTGTCAAGACTGGAGTTCAGGCTTTGAAAATGTGGCCCAATAAGAGGTCTCATGGGATGTCAGTTTCCAAAGATTTTACCTACAAAAATGGTTGATATTAAATCGGAGGGTCTTAACCCATAAATTGTTTGATATGATTATGTTTACTTGATATACAGTACTGTGCAAAAGTTTTAGGCAGGTGTGAAAAAATGCTGTAAAGTAAGAATGCTTTCAAAAATAGACATGTTAATAGATTATATTTATCAATTAACTAAATGCAAAGTGAGTGAACAGAAGAAAAATCTAAATCAAATCCATATTTGGTGTGACAACCCTTTGCCTTCAAAACAGCATCAATTCTTCTAGGTACACTTGCACAAAGTCAGGGATTTTGTAGGCATATAGTCAGGTGTATGATTAAACAATTATACCAAACAGGTGCTAATGATCATCAATTCAATATGTAGGTTGAAACACAATCATTAACTGAAACAGAAACAGCTGTGTAGGAGGAATAAAACTGGGTGAGGAACAGCCAAATTCAGCTAACAAGGTGAGGTTGCTGAAGACAGTTTACTGTCAAAAGTCATACACCATGGCAAGACTGAGCACAGCAACAAGACACAAGGTAGTTATACTGTATCAGCAAGGTCTCTCCCAGGCAGAAATTTCAAGGCAGACAGGGCTTTCCAGATGTGCTGTCCAAGCTCTTTTGAAGAAGCACAAAGAAACGGGCAACGTTGAGGACCGTGAGACGCAGTGGTCGGCCAAGGAAACTTACTGCAGCAGATGAAAGACACATCATGCTTACTTCCCTTCGCAATCGGAAGATGTCCAGCAGTGCCATCAGCTCAGAACTGGCAGAAAACAGTGGGACCCTGGTACACCCATCTACTGTCCGGAGAAGTCTGGTCAGAAGTGGCCTTCATGGAAGACTTGTGGCCAAAAGCCATACCTCCGACGTGGAAACAAGGCCAAGTGACTCAACTATGCACGAAAACACAGGAACTGGGGTGCAGAAAAATGGCAGCAGGTGCTCTGGACTGATGAGTCAAAATTTGAAATATTTGGCTGTAGCAGAAGGCAGTTTGTTCGCGAAGGGCTGGAGAGCGTACGAATGAGTGTCTGCAGGCAACAATGAAGCATGGTGGAGGTTCCTTGCAAGTTTGGGGCTGCATTTCTGCAAATGGAGTTGGGGATTTGGTCAGAATTAATGGTCTCCTCAATGCTGAGAAGTACAGGCAGATACTTATCCATCATGCAATACCATCAGGGAGGCATCTGATTGGCCCCAAATTTATTCTGCAGCATGACAACGACCCCAAACATACAGCGAAAGTCATTAAGAACTATTGTCAGCGTAAAGAAGAACAAGGAGTCCTGGAAGTGATGGTATGGCCCCCACAGAGCCCTGATCTCAACATCATCGAGTCTGTCTGGGATTATCTGAAGAGAGAGAAGCAACTGAGGCTGCCTAAATCCACAGAAGAACTGTGGTTAGTTCTCCAAGATGTTTGGGCCAACCTACCTGCCGAGTTCCTTCAAAAACTGTGTGCAAGTGTACCTAGAAGAATTGATGCTTGATGCTGTTTTGAAGGCAAAGGGTGGTCACACCAAATATTGATTTGATTTAGATTTTTCTTTTGTTCACTCACTTTGCATTTAGTTAATTGATAAATATAATCTATTAACATGTCTATTTTTGAAAGCATTCTTACTTTACAGCATTTTTTCACACCTGCCTAAAACTTTTGCACAGTACTGTA
>JAGXEW010000093.1:394818-422122 GCA_030684275.1 Acipenser oxyrinchus oxyrinchus
AATGTATATCAAGTAAACATAATCATATCAAACAATTTATGGGTTAAGACCCTCCGATTTAATATCAACCATTTTTGTAGGTAAAATCTTTGGAAACTGACATCCCATGAGACCTCTTATTGGGCCACATTTTCAAAGCCTGAACTCCAGTCTTGACAGAATTGACTCCTACTTTTTGGAAGGTGACAGAACATCTGTTAATTTAACAAAACTCACTTTAGCAGTCTGTTTGATGATTGTGATGTAGCTGCAAAACATGGCGAATCCGTGGAACATTGTGAATTCCGTGGGAGCCTGCAAATTCCGTGATTTCCAAGGAATTCAGTTATCCAGATTTGGACTGCCTCTAGTGATAACCAACACAATAATGTTGTAGCAGAAAAATTGGCTTTACCGGAGTTCCCCTGCAAAACTCTGCAGCAGTTTGATGTAAGAAATCCCATGTTTGTTCTGTGTGGTATTTCTTGCTGATGTATTTATTTTTGCCACTGGGGGCAGAGTGTTGCAGGGGGACAGGTTAACGCAGGGGTGGCCAGCCCTGGTCCTGGAGAGCCGCAGGGTCTTCTGGTTTTCGTTCCACCTGAGTTCTCAATGACTTAATTGAACCCATTATTTTCTTAATTGGTCATTAGCTGTTGATGGTTTAAAGAAAACCATTAAAAAAAGCCCTGCAGGATTGTGGCTCTCCAGGACCAGGGTTGGCCACCCCTGGGTTAATGGTTACACTCTTTGAGAAAATACTAAATGTTTAATTGGGGGCACTGGTTGTTTCTGTGTTTTTAAAAAAGCACCAGGGTGAATGAAAAGGAATTTGAACCAGAGATGCTCTACACAAGTAGAATACATTCATTGGGATAGCTGTGGTATTTCATACCCGTAGCAAGGTGTTTAAGTATGGAAACAATATTTTGTAGATACGTTCTCTGTTTCCTGTTCAACATAGTAACCTTAACCTTCTACGACCATAATAATAGTATGTTTACCTTTTGATTTCAGAGTAGCAAGAACTGTCCAGCTTACAAGGAAGGTAAGCCAAAATATCCTGGGTCTGTTCATGTGTTTCTTACCTCAAGACGGTTATTCCCTTTATTTGTCCCAGATTGGCACTCTGTAGCTTTGAGACGAGCAAAGCCAATGAAACTGGACTCATCCCACCAGGGCAGGAATGTATGAGAAGTTATACATGACTTCAAAACGCTCAATCAGAACTCAAAGGGAAAACTTCAGTTGGGGAAGCATGAGATTAAATGTTTGCTTAGTGACTTGTTTCTTTCTGCTTTTACCTTGAATTACGATTGAGAGTTTTGTTGAAGTCGCGGAGTTGATCTCTGAGTGTACACCACACTTAACAACAAAACACAGTCCTTATACACTGCTGCTCTATAGAAAAACAAGAAACAGTTTCCCTAGCTTTACCTGCTCCAATCTGCACACCTATAAATGTTGTCAATTATAAAAGTAGAATTATTTGGATGGGTTAAATAGTCATGATAGTTCCATTCTTGTCAAGTTACAGTATGTAAAGACATTTTAAATTACTGCGCTGCCGCTTTTACATTTCCAGATGGTTTGGAGCCTGTCTGAAGATTTTGCACAGTCTGCTATTCTGACTGACTCTGCTCAGTGTTTTCCCCTCTCTGTCTGTCCACAGTGCCTGGTCCCTGTGACCCAGAGGATCTGCTGGATGGCGTGATCTTTGGTGCAAAATATCTGGGCTCCACCCGACTCCTCTCCGTTAAGAACCCCTCTACCAGCATCCGCATGGCACAGGCTCAGGAAGCCGTTGACAGGATTAAGGTACCGTCCCCACGAAGTCCCTCTGGTCTGAGAGGCTTTGGGAAGTCCTCTATTGAAACTTTCAAGATCGATTTGATTTTGCTAGACTCGGTTCCATTGAAGTTTGAATTATTAGGACCATTTTAATTACCGTATTCCTTCGAATTTAAGACGCCCTCAGCTTGAGGAAAAAAATGAAACATCAAATAAAGATGCATTTACAAAGATACATCCTCAATTACGCATATAAGAAAAAGGGGTGTGATCAGCATTTCTGATCTGTCCAAGCTGGTACTGTTTGTTAGAACAGAGATTAATAAAGAAACGCTGAAATGTAAAAGCTTCTCTTCGAATTCCTCAGGAAGCGAATGATGCTTCTTTGAAAATACGTACTCGGGCAGTGAGAAGAAAACATTGGTTTCAAAAGTGCATCTTCAATTGGAAGGAATACAGTAAATTAATATTGTACGCAATTCATATTTTTTCAATGCGTAAAACACCCATTAAGCAGCTTATCTGGAGCGCTGACTAAAGCATTAATATGGATGAGACTACATGCGCTCAACATTATGTGTTTATGATGGAAAAGCCATTTAATAAATAACCTTACACTGTACACGTCCCTCTGTATAAGATCTACAGCTAACCGCTACATTTGACATGCACATCTCTGACAATGGTTAAGGGAAAATGTAAACATTTAACTTGGAGAAGGTTTAAACCCTAAACTCTTATCCTCCTGCTGGGTCGCTGTGAGACTGATTTGGGGTGCTTGAATTCCCAGGCTCCTGAGGGAGAGTCCCAGCCAATGACAGAGGTGGATCTCTTCATTTCCACCAAGAGGATCAAGGTGCTCAGTGCGGATACGCAGGTAAAGAACGCTTGGCAAAACAGCCCTGGCAATAGCTATTAGAAAAATCACTTCACCTGGAAAGTGAAATCCTAAACCTGTGTAGGAGCACAACAAAACAAAACGTTCCTTACTATACGCACATTTACCTTGCATGTTGGGCCAGTGTTTGGAAAGCGTGAAGCATTTTCCAGTGACGTACAGTACCTGCTTCTGTATCCCCCGATTCTGACTCGCTTGCCACATCTGAAGCAGCACTTTTGCTGATCCTGTTTTTTGTGTTAATCCCACACATCACTTTCCAAATTCCGGGAAGGGGGTAAATCGGTGGAAGGTAAAACACAATGTGAATGCAAAGATGTAAAGTCAATACTATACAAATCTCGATCCGAGAAGCATTAACAATATATTTAACAACACAGAGCTTTTGCATAATCTAAGAAATGAAGATGAATTGATCCACATTGAGCTGTTTAACAGATGAACTCTAAATCCTGTGTCAGTGATGCAGTATTAAGCCTGTGTCGGGAATGCAGTATTAAGCCTGTGTCAGGGATGCAGTGTTAAGCCTGTGTTGGGGATGCAGTGTTAAGCCTGTGTCGGGGATGCAGTGTTAAGCCTGTGTCGGGGATGCAGTGTTAAGCCTGTGTCGGGGATGCTGTGTTAAGCCTGTGTCAGGGATGCAGTATTAAGCCTGTGTCGGGGATGCAGTATTAATCCTGTGTCAGGGATGCAGTATTAAGCCTGTGTCAGGGATGCAGTATTAAGCCTGTGTCGGGGATGCTGTGTTAAGCCTGTGTCAGGGATGCAGTATTAAGCCTGTGTCGGGGATGCAGTATTAATCCTGTGTCAGGGATGCAGTATTAAGCCTGTGTCAGGGATGCAGTATTAAGCCTGTGTCGGGGATGCAGTGTTAAGCCTGTGTCAGGGATGCAGTAGTGAACATGTGCTGTTTCTCTTGGCTCAGGAGGCCATGATGGACCACTCCTTGCAGTCAATCTCTTACATCGCCGATATCGGCAGCATCCTGGTCCTGATGGCTCGCAGGAAGCTGCCAGGGCGTAGCGCTGCAGAGGGAGAGGGGGAGGGGGAAGCATCCTGCTCACCAGCTCAGAAGAAGTGCTGCATGATCTGCCATGCGTTCCACTCCGAGGACGTGAGTACCGGTTTTAAAATGAAAAAGCATCTCTGCTGTAGCACGTGTTTCTTTCAAAAACTGCAAATGCAAAATCTAAGGATGTGTGTGAAACTGTCGGCCTATTGTTTTCTGAGAGTCCTCCCCTGTGATTTTGGCTCACCTCCGGCAGGCTCAGCTCATTGCTCAGGCGATTGGCCAGGCGTTCAGCGTTGCCTATCAGCAGTTCCTGCAGGTGAACGGCATCAAGCCCAGCGAGCTGCAGCCCAGCGAGTACAGCGACTACCTGGGGACTCAGGAGCTCTATAACGGTGACCTGGTGCACTTCTCCCGCTCCGAGAACATCCGCCAGGTGAGGCCACTCCACCCCGCAGTACCAGGCACCACACAGGGGCTGACAGCAATCAGAGAGCGAGTGTGGTCCCCAGTGTGCCACTGGCTCTGCCCCAACCCCCAGGACTTGTTTCCACTCTCCATTCCACAGTTGTACTGTTTACTGATGTGGGGGGTGTCTATCATTGACTTTCTTGTTTAGCAGTTCTTTTATGATGAAATCATAAGAATGGTTCCATACAGGTTTAAGCATGTATACAGTGTTTCATTAAATCCATTAAAGCACAGTTTTGTGAATAGGTCCCAATGTGAAAGAATGCCAGCTGTCAGCCCTAAATGTAATGGGGTGTAGTATTAAGCCCTTTCCCCGCGCCCTGGCCCGGAGGCAGCATGCCCTGTGTAACCCGTCCCTCCCTCCCTGTGCCTCTGCAGGTGTGCATTGAGAAGCCGCGTGGGGAGATCCTAGGCCTGGCCATCGTGGAGTCTGGCTGGGGTTCCATACTGCCCACTTTGGTAGTAGCTAACCTCCTCCACGGGGGGGCAGCAGAGCGCTGTGGGGAGCTCAGTATCGGGGACCGAGTCATGTCTGTCAATGGCACTAGCCTGGTGGGGCTGCCCATCACCACCTGCCAGAGCATCATCAGGGTGAGTTTACCCCAGCACTGCCTCTGTCAGCACAGCCACTCGAAGTGACTGGAAGTGTTGAGTTGAGTTTACCAATACCCTGCTGACATAATAGGTGCAATCAAACACATGCATGTGCATATTATTATACATAGCAGTATATATAGACATTGAGAACTGTTAATTACATTATTAAAAAGCTAGAAGACTTTTTTCTTAGATTCTGCCGTTTCTCATCACAAAACGAATACAAACAGACAAGCTTTAGTTTCACAGCGTGAGTAGAGGCTGTGCTGCTGCGTAGCGAGCTGCAGGAGGCTACAAATGGCACCAGGGGGGTTAATCAAAAGCCATGGCGGTCAATAATTGATTAATTCAAGCAAATGTGTTTTGCTGTGAAAGTATAATACTAGGTTTTTACAATGACTTCAACGGTGTTAATTAATAAAACATTTAAAGTTCAAGAATAAAACAGTTTAATGTTTAAACTTGCTTGTTACTCATCATAAGACGTCCTCCAGTATGTGTTTTAAAATCTGTAACCCAGCGCTGTTTAACCTTTTTGGCTGAGAAGCCACATCGATGGCCAGAAGCAAAACAAAAATTTACAAAGGAAAAACATTTGTTTTAACTGGACCTCCCGTCACTTCAGTGTTCTTTGCTTTTTAAACAGGTTTCATGGTTAAAAGTTTATTTTTGCACTTTGACTTTCTTCTAACAAAAACTACCTGCCTTCTCAATGAAATCAAGAGCCGTAATGTGGAGCTTACTGACCATGGCTCATGGCTCATGGCTCTTACAGGGGGTAGAGGTCTAGTAAAGAACACTCCGAGCTGGGCACTTACAAGGGGTAGAGGTGTAGTAAAGAACACTCCGAGCGAGGCTCTTACAGGGGGTAGAGGTCTAGTAAAGAACACTCCGAGCGAGGCTCTTACAGGGGGTAGAGGTCTAGTAAAGAACGCTCCGAGCGGGGCACTTACAGGGGGTAGAGGTCTAGTAAAGAACACTCCGGCGGGGTTCTTACAGGGGTAGAGGTCTAGTAAAGAACACTCCGAGCGGAGCTCTTACAGGGGTAGAGGTCTAGTAAAGAACACTCCGGCGAGGCTCTTACAGGGGTAGAGGTCTAGTAAAGAACACTCCGGCGATGCTCTTACAGGGGTAGAGGTCTAGTAAAGCACACTCGAGCGGGCTCTTACAGGGGTAGAGGTCTAGTAAAGAACACTCCGAGCGAGGCTCTTACAGGGGTAGAGGTCTAGTAAAGAACACTCCAGTAGAGCTCTTACAGGGGTAGAGGACTAGTAAAGAACACTCGGCGGAGCTCTTACAGGGGTAGAGGACTTAAAGACAGTGAAATCCAGTTAGTAGCAGAGAATTCTCATGTATAGTGTCATACTACCAGATGGTATAGATAAAGTTAACCCAAGACACGACTCCAAATTTAGCACAGAGAGAAGAACAAGAGGGCATAAGTAGAAGCTGAGTAAAAATAAGTTTAGAACTGAAGGTAGGAAGCATTTTTTTACACAGTTATAAATGCATGGAATATCCTACCAGACGCAGTAGTACTATATAAAACACTGGGAACATGTAAAAGATTCTTTTAAATGAGATCCCCCAGTAGAGATCTCCCACACTTTTCCTGTGTTCTGAGTCGGTCCTGTTAGCTCGGTTGACACTGGGGCACATGCACATACTCCTCAGGCTCCCAAGCTGTCGGAGGCAGTGGTTTTGTAGGAGCGCTGCAGAACATAGCTTGCAAACCAAACTATCAGCAGGCTGTGTTAAAGTATAGGCTAGATCTAAGCTAAGCATGCTTAGTGAGCGCAAATGAAAGCCTAGTTTAATGTCAAATGGAACATGATTGTGGGAGCATTGCAGCATTTTAATACTAGTTTGATTTATATTTGCATGCTTAGTAAAGGCAAAACAAACCAACCGATATACAAAGAGGAATCCGAGACTGTGACCACCCCCAACCTCAGGCTGTGCTGCCTTGAAAAACAAAGCATGCACGACTCACACGGGGTCAGTAGCAATACAGAAAATGAAATATAAAAGATCAGTTCTATTGGAATAGATTTTTAAATGTATTGGAATTTATTTTATTTATTTATTTATTTTAAGGATCTGAAGAACCAGACAGAGGTGAAGCTCAGCATTGTGCACTGCCCCCCCGTTACCATGGCGATCATCAAACGGCCGGACCCCAAGTACCAGTTGGGTTTCAGTGTCGAGGATGGAGTTGTGAGTCAGCCTGGGGTGAAAGAGTCACCTCTCCTACTCTCTGACCTTCTTTCTACAGTCCTGTGAAATGCCCGGGTAGGGAGGGCTTAGGTCGGCAGGGCAATCCACGGTTCACCGCGCACCAGCGACCCCTGTGGCTGATAGGGCGCCTGCGGGTCTGCAGTGGAGCCGTTCAGATCTGTGTTGTCTTCCAGCAATATAGGTCTGGTGGCTTCGCTGTGGATCCGCAGTGCGAAAAATGACAGATTGGCAGGAACACTTTTTGGAGGACGCGTGTTTCAGCCTCCGTTTCCCGAGTCGCCGGGGGTTTGCAGCGGTGAACCGGGATAAAAAATAATAATTGGGCATTCCAAATTGGGGAGAAAACCGGGGGAAAAAAAAAGAAGCAAGATTGTACTCAATTACTTTTACTTTAGAACGTTGCTGTATTTTCTATGGATCTACATCTCTGGCCAAAAGTTTTGCGTCACCTAGAATTTTAGGATTGAGACTAATTAAAAAAACCAAACAAACAAACAAAAAAAAACATAGGAACATAATTTAGTTATTTTATTTGACTTCATGTAATCAAAGAAAATACAAAATGGTAACGCAAAAGTCTACCGGAAGCCATAATAGTATTTACAGTAACAGTATTTCATGTTAAAATTCATGTCATTTTCCATTTGTCAGTTTTTGTTAAGAATATGGAAAACTACAAAGCGATATGTAATTTAATGTTAACGTAACATTGTTCAGCAGGTTTCATTCGACTTTGTGAAGCAAAATGAGTTAATTTTACAGCGATGCAAAACTTTTGGCCATAGCTGTATACACAGGATAAGATGTACTGGAAATTTGAGAAGTCCATTTGGTTCAATATACATGATTTATAATTACTGAAAAATATTTCTAATGGAGCCTGCTTTTTTCCTTATAATGTCAACTGCCTAGAAGGCTGCTCCTGACCCTCTGCTCTCTCCTCTCCCCAGATCTGCAGCCTGATGCGGGGTGGCATTGCGGAGCGAGGCGGGATTCGTGTGGGGCATCGCATTATTGAGATCAACGAGCAGAGCGTGGTTGCCACGCCACACGAGAAAATCATCCACATCCTGACCCATGCCGTGGGAGAGGTGAGTAATCCTGCAATCCTCACTGGGGCTAACAGAGTCAAAATTGAAATCCAACTGATCTCGATCTGCAGCTGATGGAAATGAGTCTGCTTTCAAGTCAATCCTAGGGGCAGATGGGAACATAGTATCCTCTGGTTCATCTTGTCTTTGCCCACATGTGTAACCCTGGCCTCTGTCTCTGTCTCTGTTCCAGATCCACCTGAAGACCATGCCAGCCTCTACCTACCGCCTCCTCACAGGGCAGGAGCAGCCTCTGTTTCTGTGAAGGCCCCCCCAGGGCCAATGCAGGCGTAGGGAGCAACACAGCCCAGAGGGAAGAGCCCGACACTGGCATGAATTCTCACCCATGTCCCCTGCACATTCAAGCAGGGTACGCCATGGTGCCTTCTGCTATACCCTCATCACGTTAAGTGCTGTCTATTAGGCTGCGGGATAGTGCCGGGGAATATCCTCATTATTTCATGCAGTGAACTTGTCTTTGCATCTTTTTTTCAGTCTGTTCCTCCAAAGGCACCAGATTGTGAACCTGCCAGTAGCACTTGTTGAGAGATGTGTGGAGCTCATCCATGCTGTAGTATTGCACTCTCAACTACATGCTATTAAAGGAATTATAAATCAGTCCTTCACATTGTGCTAAACTGTCGGTGGTACAATGTCCAATTCAAACTTCTTATGTGTAATATTTGAGAATGTACACCCAGGTCAAATGTGTCTATTTCTTTAGGTTTAAACACTTCAAATTACGGCCTCTTCATTGAAGTGATTCGAAAAATGTATTTTCTTCACAACAGTCCTCCCCCCCCCATCCTGAATTTTATAGCATTGCGCTTTAGTTATCTGATGCAAAGCACAGTTTGCTGTCTGTGGAAAACCAGCTGAAAGAACACAGAAGGAACCGCAGCTAAAAGCCCATTGGGATCTCCTCGAGTTTGGATTATCCTCTGCACTGTGCTTCTCTGGGAGGACATGGATGGGATGGGATAAGTGGTGCCTGCCTGCGTGCCTGCCTGCTCACACCCGATTAAAGCTAAAGCACATGCTTCTTTAACAGGTAATAGCCAAGGCATCAAATACCATATCCTAGCAATAGCACAGCAACGTTCTCCCAAATCCTGTATATCAATTTGCTGTGTTTCTTTTTCTTCAAAGAGAGAAAGAGGTTAGTGTGGCAGGGAAAAGGGGCTTGAAGAAAGTTTAAATTGAAAATAAGCCATTTATACGAGGTCTGTCTGTGCCTTGCTGTGCTCCATAATTCGACCATCTTACCGAAGGCTTCGAGTGGGTTTGAAATGGTTGTCTTTGGTAGAAGATAGTTAAAATGCAAACATGTTTAGCGTACAAATACTGTTGCAGTGTCTTTGTTTTATAAAACCTTTTTCTCAACTTTTGTCCTCCATTTCGTCAGCTTTTTAACCCTGTTAAAGGTTACAGTTGGAGACGTTTACTTTTTATTCAGTTTGTGTCTGGGATTATCTTTCTCTTTTTTTTTTTCTAGCTATACTATGAAGATAGGGCCCTTGTGAGAGCATTGCTGTGCTGTTGAGCAGTAAGAACATGTTTTTTAAGTCTTGTATCAGTTCTTTTAAGAGTCTTCCTTCACTCCCGTGCTGTGGAGCTCCGGGCAGCCGGGTACCAGAGGGCTCATGCAGTTTCAGCACATTGACCTCTATCATAGGGTCTTTTTCTTCCAACTTTCTTAATGGGATGGTTGATGATGCATTTAAATATATAACCTAAAGCAGTATTGGCTGCAAATAAAAATAATAATTAAATACTGATGTGAATTTTTGTGTGTGGAATATTTGAGTATGAATGTGTTACCACTAGGGGGAGCGCCAACACTTTCAGTTTGATGAGAAGTATGATTTTACTGTGTTTTAATTCCTACCACCTAGTACTGGTCCACTTGTTATGAGTTTGCCCACTAATATGATTTGTTATTTTGGGGGTGTGGGGAGAGTGTTGCAGTGAGGTACCTGGCTGCTACCACTGCAGAGAGACTTGGATTACCTCAAAACAGCCAAAAACAAACTGTGCTTGACCAAGAAAATCAAGGTGCTTGAACTGAAATTGTGCATGAATCCCAGTATCGCCAATAGAACATATTAAACACCATGGCTTTATAGTGCAGATATCTAGAACATCGTGTTTTTTTTTTGTTTTTGTTTTTTAAAACATTGCAGAATTACAATCAGTCTGTCAAGTTCTATAGGCCAAAACCTTAATGCATTAGGATTTAGCACACACAAGTGGGCTTACTGGCTGTTCTGACCTTGAGTGGGTGAAAATCAGCTTGTATCTCACACAGCACTGTAAACTATGTATTTGTTTTATAATATATAAACAATACACACCCTAGTCTCTGTAAGTCGCCTTGGATAAAGGCATCTGCTAAATAAACAAATAATACAGCGAATTTTAATATGATGTCATTTCTATCTGATGCTATGAAGTTTCAGATGGCGGCATCACGTCAATATCAAGGTCTATTTCTTATTATGTATGTATGTGTTTATATGTGCAGTACTGTGCAAAAGTTTTAGGCAGGTGTGAAAAAATGCTGTAAAGTAATAATGCTTTCAAAAATAGACATGTTAATAGATTATATTTATCAATTAACTAAATGCAAAGTGAGTGAACAGAAGAAAAATCTAAATCAAATCCATATTTGGTGTGACCACCCTTTGCCTTCAAAACAGCATCAAGCATCAATTCTTCTAGGTACACTTGCACACAGTTTTTGAAGGAACTTCGGCAGGTAGGTTGGCCCAAACATCTTGGAGAACTAACCACAGTTCTTCTGTGGATTTAGGCAGCCTCAGTTGCTTCTCTCTCTTCATGTAATCCCAGACAGACTTCGATGATGTTGAGATCAGGGCTCTGTGGGGCCATACCATCACTTCCAGGACTCCTTGTTCTTCTTTACGCTGAAGATAGTTCTTAATGACTTTCGCTGTATGTTTGGGGTCGTTGTCATGCTGCAGAATAAATTTGGGGCCAATCAGATGCCTCCCTGATGGTATTGCGTGATGGATAAGTATCTGTCTGTACTTCTCAGCATTGAGGAGACCATTAATTCTGACCAAATCCCCAACTCCATTTGCAGAGATGCAGCCCTAAACTTGCAAGGAACCTCCACCATGCTTCACTGTTGCCTGCAGACACTCATTCGTGTACGCTCTCCAGCCCTTCATGAACAAACTGCCTTCTGCTACAGCCAAATATTTCAAATTTTGACTCATCAGTCCAGAGCACCTGCTGCCATTTTTCTGCACCCCAGTTCCTGTGTTTTCGTGCATAGTTGAGTCGCGTGGCCTTGTTTCCACGTCGGAGGTATGGCTTTTGGCATAAGTCTTCCATGAAGGCCACTTCTGACCAGACTTCTCCGGACAGTAGATGGGTGTACCAGGGTCCCACTGTTTTCTGCCAGTTCTGAGCTGATGGCACTGCTGGACATCTTCTGATTGCGAAGGGAAGTAAGCATGATGTGTCTTTCATCTGCTGCAGTAAGTTTCCTTGGCCGACCACTGCGTCTACGGTCCTCAACGTTGCCCGTTTCTTTGTGCTTCTTCAAAAGAGCTTGGACAGCACATCTGGAAACCCCTGTCTGCCTTGAAATTTCTGCCTGGGGGGGCCTTGTGTCTTGTTGCTGTGCTCAGTCTTGCCATGGTGTATGACTTTTGACAGTAAACTGTCTTCAGCAACCTCACCTTGTTAGCTGAGTTTGGCTGTTCCTCACCCAGTTTTATTTGTCCTACACAGCTGTTTCTGTTTCAGTTAATGATTGTGTTTCAACGTACATATTGAATTGATGATCATTAGCACCTGTTTGGTATAATTGTTTAATCATACACCTGACTATATGCCTACAAAATCCCTGACTTTGTGCAAGTGTACCTAGAAGAATTGATGCTGTTTTGAAGGCAAAGGGTTGTCACACCAAATATGGATTTGATTTAGATTTTTCTTCTGTTCACTCACTTTGCATTTAGTTAATTGATAAATATAATCTATTAACATGTCTATTTTTGAAAGCATTCTTACTTTACAGCATTTTTTCACACCTGCCTAAAACTTTTGCACAGTACTGTATATATAAAAACATTTTTTCCCAACAATGGGTTGAGCTAAATACCTCCGAAGTATGTCTAGAACAAATACCACATCATTGTAAGCTTCTCTGAGTGGAAAGTGAAGTGTCTATCTGTCCGATTTACGATCTGGGGTAGAAAATGTTCTTTCAGAAAGAGGAACAGATTTTACATCTGGTTGACCAGTTTGCTAAAAATATGAAAAATGCAGAATTCTGACTCGTGTTCCAGCTTTAGAAACGCATGACTGTAAACAAGCTTAGCATAACAATGCTGCAATAACAATGACTGTATATACTGCAGTACTGTTGTGCTGACATGAACATTAATAATTTAATACAAAGTTCCCAAGTCTAATAAGTTTGTCTAAATTGACAGTATTGTTAATTAAGTTGATGGCAGTGTAAAATCCCCCTCAATATTAAGACCACTCTGTATTCAGGAATAAGGCTGCCATCTGCAGTCCCAAACTTATCAAGCCACTGTTAAATGACCTATCTAGACCATTAGTCTGTAAACTACCAACCATTTTTTATATAACTATTAAAGGAGCCTGGCCCTTGTTGTCAGCGGTTACATCATATTATGTCCCTGTGGCAATATGCCCCACCCCTGTGTGCATTTGTGTGTTATATGTTGTATGTTGCGTGTGTTAATGTTGGTGTATAGATATTGCTGCATGGGATATAAATGGGTGTGTGCAGCATGAGTTATTTAAAATGTATAATTGTATTTAGGCACGAGGATTGCACATCACTTCACGTGCATTTAAAGTATTTAATATGTGAGCACGAGGTTGCACATAATTAATTCACGTGCTGGGATTCAAGTGAATAATTAATTAGTAATTGAATCCTGGCACAACAGTATATATAGATGCACATTTCATTCACTCAGGGTTGGGTGTTCGGTGAGTAGTGAACGGGAGAGAGAGGAGGAGAAATAAAGTTAAAGATTAATTGCTATCGCGTGCAGGTAGGACCAGCACGATACTTGTTTGTTTATTTTTACTCACCGTGTTTGTGTGTCTGTCAGTCCACTGTTTGTTTAGTGTTAATCCGTTTTGTTTGTCTATTTATTTTGGCCTGAAGTGCCGTGTCCTGTGTTTTGTTTTGTTCAACCTTTTTATTTGCAATAAACCGACGCAAGCAAGCGCATTTACCATTTCATCCACCGTCTGTCTGTGTACTCCTTTCTGGTCTGACGTAACCACTAGAGCCTGCTTGTCGCAGTCCCTTAAAACAGGAATTGAATCAAGTACCACAGCTATTTCATCATTACCTCATTGCAGAGGAGTGCTGAGTAAACACTTCTTTATAAAGCACTGTATCCAAGGCAACAGGGACAGGTTGGGTGTCTTTGACTGGCGTGTTTCAACCTGATTTCCCCCCAGGTTAACACACCTCACTCGCTGACATGTGCTTCCTGTTCTTTTGTTCTGTGTCTAGCCAGGTGCAGGATTAGCTAATAAGGATTTCTTGTTTTATATGGTGACCCAGGGAACGGTTGGGTGGTGTTGATCTTGACTGTAATGTGTGCAGAGTGCACAGGACCATCTACAGCGCAGTGTCCCTTTAAAGAAGGATTTCAATTCTTACCCCCTTTAACCCCCCCCCGCTGGGGATGAAATCCCACATGCAGGTGATGAAGTGGAGGCGGCTGTTCGTTCGTGTGTTACACTTTACAGATTTCTCCATATATCTGGAGAACCCAGATATATCCAATTATCCAATTGTCATGAAACTTGGTATTAACATTATTTAGCATACGTTATTGAGAATATTAGATTCTGGGGCTACAGAGGGGTGCCTGTCTGTCCGTATATCCGTCCCCTAGATTACGTCAACAGTGTTAATGCAATCCAGGCTGATTCCCAGTGCTGTAAAATGCACCAGTGGAAATGCAGCTGTGGCTTGTCTCAATGTGGTGAGTGTAAGGGATCTCCTCCTGTTAACCAGGGAGTTAATAATACTGACATCAGCATAATTCCCTCCTGAAAGGTAATACTGTAGTCTTTGAACCACAATGTAATTGAATTCAATAAGCTGAGATGCCCATTACAACAGTTTGATCATGTCAAGTAATACTAAAGAAATACTCCCTTAGGATAACTGTCTGATAGGGAAAAATAAAACTGGATATGGAGTGAATTTACCTTTCCTATAGTGCTAGAGGGGAGATGTGTGCAGGTAGTGTGGAAAGAGCTAATGTAGGAGATGTAGATCTTTGAATTACAATGCTAAGTTATTGGTTCCTGATCACTTATGGCTGGCTTCACAGACCCAGATCCTGAACTAGTGTTAGTGCTAATCACCCTGGATTACATTAACACTGTAATTGAGCTGAGAGGCCCATTACTGACAGTGTTTAAATATGTCTATACCCTTATTCAACTTGCAGGACTCTTCACAAGCAGACACCATATAGAACAGACACAATATTAAAGATTAAATATCTTTGAAAATGTAGAAGCAGGAAAGAGGAAGGAAGGAGGGGGTGACAAAGAGACGCTGTGGTCAGACAACCAGTATCCAGTTTGGCTTGAATTGAAGTTCAGAGTATTAAAGACCAGTGGGATTGTCACCTACTGTGGTTGCTTTTAAAGAAGAAAAAAAAAACTAAACTAAATTCAAACCCAACAACTGCACTGTTAATAGTCTGAGGGAGTGCTAATTAGGGGTTAAGTCCTAACCTCTTTGTAGATTTATTGCTGTTCTGACGTATTGAGCTGGGACTGGTTATTTATGTATTTATTTATTTTTTAATTCAGGCTACGGAAATGTTTCAAATACAATGCTTTAGATAACCATGTGCATTTCTTCTGAAAAGACTCCTAAATGATGTGATGTTTTCTCCGTAATTTCCTAAACATGTAACGTATAAGGAATGTTTGTAGCGAATCAGAAAAGACATCACAGCTTCACTTTTTAGAAATGACTTTGTATAGGTCTTTATGTGTGTAGCTTTGAACTGTATACAGAAAAGCCCTTTACCACAGTAGTCTATCACAGGGTTGGTAAAATGTTCTCAAGGAAGGGGAAGACGCACCCCTCGCCCCCATTCCAGTTGATGGAACTTGGGATCTGTGTTCCTATTCTAGCGTTCCCTATTGTCTCTGGAGACAGAGATGAGGTGTATCTCCTCACAGAGCCGCCAGAGAGGAAAGCCAGTGTAAGATCTGCTTCTTGTAAACAGCAGATATTTGACTTCTCTAGACTTTGTTCCAGATGTCAGAATAAGATCCTCTCCTCCCCCTCGACCAAAGCCACAGGAATGTAAGCGAAGTGCAGCAGTCTCACTTAGGCAGTTAAAACAGAACAGTTGAGATTGCAAGCCTGTCTGTGCCTGCAAGATGTGAAGCAGCTATACAAACCCAGTATTAGCATGGTATAGAGTGGCACAGCAGACTGGTATCTAATACCACACTTCAATTTCAGTTAGCGTTGCACTGGCTTGGTCATTTCTCCTTGTCCTTAACCTACAAGCTGCTTCCCCTATACTGACAGCATTCAATATTTCCCCTTTAGCCTGGGCCATAGCCTTCACTAAAATTTCAAAAGCAGCAGGCAGGCAAGCAAGCAAGTAAGCACGACAACGCATCTCACCTTCCCCAAGCCCCAAGCCCCAAGCCCCAAGCCCCACGGCTTTCTCCTCTTTTATACAAGTGCCCACTCCCCAATTAGCACTCAGTTACCTAACTGGTGATTGGCCACACCTGGGATTGCTGGCAGGGACAGAGTTAACCCCATCCTTGCCAACCTTACATTTCCACACACACATTGATTACATTGAGGGCGTAAGCCCTGCCACAGTGTGCTATAACATGGTTCTTTAAAAACTGCACATGTGAGACCTATGCAGACCCCAGTACCTTCTTTAACTGCGTATTGAAGGCTTCACCAGCAGCACTGACTTCTGTGCAGGGCAATGTCAGAAGTGAACACGGCAGTCCTGTGTGAGCGTGGAAAGACACCTCCCTAGCAATCCGGTTAGTGCAGACAACAAAAGGGCTGCCCAAAGGCAGATGACAGCCTGTCAGCACTTGTTTACATCAAACTATCAAACTATGAGACCAGAGCCCAAGAAATACACCGTTTAGCTTTTAGGAAGTGCAAGTGTATCAGATGACCTGATAATAATGCACAGAAACTGAGAGCTTCCTTTATAACCTAGAGTCGCACCAGATATTATGTTTTAGAATTCAAACACACATGTGCTATTATAGGTACTTCTTTCAAAACTGCACACTTCAGACTAGTGTAGCGGATGGACGTGAATACAAAATAGTACAATCAAGACGATTGAATGAAGGTTGAAAACTGTGCCAATCCCAGCTTTCCCGGGATGTCTGGTAATTCCAGCTAGGGTCTTTATAGAAGAACGAGTGCTGTCTAGTGTAACACTTTATAAAAGTAAAGGCATGCAAGCAGAGCTGTCATTAAAAAGCTGCTATTTTATGAAAATACACGTTTCTTCCAAAATTTTAAGTGTTTGAGTATTTCATAAACTATAAGCACCACAATGTGTTTCAGATCAATTCCAATCTGCAAGCACAGATCCATCCTCATGTATTCATTAGGTATGCATTCTGTACTGAACCTTTAAAAAGTATTTTTGCAGTTTGTCATAAAGGTAATTCGCATATTTGCATATCTCATACATTATTTTGTAATACGCCTTTTGAACTGTGACGTGTGACGATCACACATAAACGCATAACTCAAAAAATACGTAATCACTTAAAAGTTCTTTCTCAGTCCAGGTGACGTCAGGCAGCTGTGATTTAGGATAGCCTGGCTTCGCATTGTTCTGCAGTGACACGGAATCTTGTACTCCGGAAACTCCTATCCTGGACAAATTGTGGCCTTTCTGTCCTTATAAGGACTTTTTCGATATCAATCAAAGTTCACAAAGGAGAAAAGGGAGGAGCTACAGAGGCGGGACAATGCAGAGTGTTGAGCAAGCAGCCCACAGAGGAGACCGAAACTTCTCACACGCTGCAAGGAAGTTGCGACAGCTACAGAAGAAGTGAATGGGCTTCTGCGTTTATTTTTCTAGCAAGAAACTCATTTTTAATATCGCTGAAAAAATGTCCAGTGGTCAGTTTAACAAGGGGCCGGCTTATGGCCTGACTGCAGAAGTAAAAGCAGAGTAAGTTTCTTTCTTTCCTTTTTTTCATAAAAATAAAAATAAATCATTGTTTTGGGTTTATGGCGCAGAAGGTGATCGTGATCAGGAACGGGTGCTACTAGTCTGCTATAGTGTTGTTATGGTACATGTATTAATTACACCGCTACTGTATAAAGTTTTTACATTTATTTATTTAATGAAGCGATGTGGTTGTTTTGGTAGTTTTCAGTGGAGTTGATGAATATTTTAATTGCATTTTACAATACTGTAAACACGTATTTTAAGTTAGTCGTGTTTCCATTGCTGACGTTATTTATGAATTTGCAAATGCACTGCATGTTTGTTACTGTATTTAAAATAAGCAATGCCATGGTGAATTACGGTTTTCCTTTGCCGCAAGTTGTGAATCTGGGACTGGGCGTCGCCGCTTTGGCAAAACTATTTTGCCTGAGCTCTGAGAGGCGGAGGTGACGGGATGTAGCTCTGCTTGTGAGCTCTGAGCGGCGGAGGTGACGGGATGTAGCTCTGCCTGAGCTCTGAGAGGCGGAGGTGACGGGATGTAGCTCTGCCTGAGCTCTGAGAGGCGGAGGTGACGGGATGTAGCTCTGCCTGAGCTCTGAGAGGCGGAGGTGACGGGATGTAGCTCTGCCTGAGCTCTGAGAGGCGGAGGTGACGGGATGTAGCTCTGCCTGAGCTCTGAGAGGTGGAGGTGACGGGATGTAGCTCTGCTTGTGAGCTCTGAGAGGCGGAGGTGACGGGATGTAGCTCTGCCTGAGCTCTGAGAGGCGGAGGTGACGGGATGTAGCTCTGCCTGAGCTCTGAGAGGCGGAGGTGACGGGATGTAGCTCTGCCTGAGCTCTGAGAGGCGGAGGTGACGGGATGTAGCTCTGCTTGTGAGCTCTGAGAGGCGGAGGTGACGGGATGTAGCTCTGCCTGAGCTCTGAGAGGCGGAGGTGACGGGATGTAGCTCTGCCTGAGCTCTGAGAGGCGGAGGTGACGGGATGTAGCTCTGCCTGAGCTCTGAGAGGCGGAGGTGACGGGATGTAGCTCTGCTTGTGAGCTCTGAGAGGCGGAGGTGACGGGATGTAGCTCTGCCTGAGCTCTGAGAGGCGGAGGTGACGGGATGTAGCTCTGCTTGTGAGCTCTGAGAGGCGGAGGTGACGGGATGTAGCTCTGCCTGAGCTCTGAGAGGCGGAGGTGACGGGATGTAGCTCTGCCTGAGCTCTGAGAGGCGGAGGTGACGGGATGTAGCTCTGCCTGAGCTCTGAGAGGCGGAGGTGACGGGATGTAGCTCTGCCTGAGCTCTGAGAGGCGGAGGTGACGGGATGTAGCTCTGCCTGAGCTCTGAGAGGCGGAGGTGACGGGATGTAGCTCTGCCTGTGAGCTCTGAGAGGCGGAGGTGACGGGATGTAGCTCTGCCTGAGCTCTGAGAGGCGGAGGTGACGGGATGTAGCTCTGCCTGAGCTCTGAGAGGCGGAGGTGACGGGATGTAGCTCTGCCTGAGCTCTGAGAGGCGGAGGTGACGGGATGTAGCTCTGCCTGAGCTCTGAGAGGCGGAGGTGACGGGATGTAGCTCTGCTTGTGAGCTCTGAGAGGCGGAGGTGACGGGATGTAGCTCTGCCTGAGCTCTGAGAGGCGGAGGTGACGGGATGTAGCTCTGCTTGTGAGCTCTGAGAGGCGGAGGTGACGGGATGTAGCTCTGCCTGAGCTCTGAGAGGCGGAGGTGACGGGATGTAGCTCTGCCTGAGCTCTGAGAGGCGGAGGTGACGGGATGTAGCTCTGCTTGTGAGCTCTGAGAGGCGGAGGTGACGGGATGTAGCTCTGCCTGAGCTCTGAGAGGCGGAGGTGACGGGATGTAGCTCTGCCTGAGCTCTGAGAGGCGGAGGTGACGGGATGTAGCTCTGCCTGAGCTCTGAGAGGCGGAGGTGACGGGATGTAGCTCTGCCTGAGCTCTGAGAGGCGGAGGTGACGGGATGTAGCTCTGCCTGAGCTCTGAGAGGCGGAGGTGACGGGATGTAGCTCTGCCTGAGCTCTGAGAGGCGGAGGTGACGGGATGTAGCTCTGCCTGAGCTCTGAGAGGCGGAGGTGACGGGATGTAGCTCTGCCT
Organism: Acipenser oxyrinchus oxyrinchus; assembly: GCA_030684275.1. Lineage (NCBI taxonomy): Eukaryota > Metazoa > Chordata > Actinopteri > Acipenseriformes > Acipenseridae > Acipenser > Acipenser oxyrinchus. The sequence continues at coordinate 414,221 of JAGXEW010000093.1, forward strand.
GAGCTCTGAGAGGCGGAGGTGACGGGATGTAGCTCTGCCTGTGAGCTCTGAGAGGCGGAGATGACGGGATGTAGCTCTGCCTGAGCTCTGAGAGGCGGAGGTGACGGGATGTAGCTCTGCCTGAGCTCTGAGAGGCGGAGGTGACGGGATGTAGCTCTGCCTGAGCTCTGAGAGGCGGAGGTGACGGGATGTAGCTCTGCTTGTGAGCTCTGAGAGGCGGAGGTGACGGGATGTAGCTCTGCCTGAGCTCTGAGAGGCGGAGGTGACGGGATGTAGCTCTGCCTGAGCTCTGAGAGGCGGAGGTGACGGGATGTAGCTCTGCCTGAGCTCTGAGAGGCGGAGGTGACGGGATGTAGCTCTGCCTGAGCTCTGAGAGGCGGAGGTGACGGGATGTAGCTCTGCCTGAGCTCTGAGAGGCGGAGGTGACGGGATGTAGCTCTGCTTGTGAGCTCTGAGAGGCGGAGGTGACGGGATGTAGCTCTGCTTGTGAGCTCTGAGAGGCGGAGGTGACGGGATGTAGCTCTGCCTGAGCTCTGAGAGGCGGAGGTGATGGGATGTAGCTCTGCCTGAGCTCTGAGAGGCGGAGGTGACGGGATGTAGCTCTGCCTGAGCTCTGAGAGGCGGAGGTGACGGGATGTAGCTCTGCCTGAGCTCTGAGAGGCGGAGGTGACAGGATGTAGCTCTGCCTGAGCTCTGAGAGGCGGAGGTGACGGGATGTAGCTCTGCCTGAGCTCTGAGAGGCGGAGGTGACGGGATGTAGCTCTGCTTGTGAGCTCTGAGAGGCGGAGGTGACGGGATGTAGCTCTGCCTGAGGTGCTGGTGATTGGTGTTACAGTAAGGGCCATGTAATTAAAGCAGGCTTCAGAACATGACTTGATTATTTTAAAAAGCCAACAAGCAAAAACTAGGCAGAAAAAAAGAAAGTGTGTGTGAGAAGAACACCAGGGAGAAAGGAACTGGGATTTAAAACACGATTTAAGGTCATTGTGATCATTTCTTTATCAAGCGTCTATTTATTTTTTTAGCCTTTAGCCATGGTAGGGGACACAGTATGTTATCATTATTTTGTTTTTGCATTGCCTCACACAGACAAAACATAGCTCTGTGTGCCCCTGGTATTCCTGTGCTTGTCCAAGCTGTGCTCTGCTACTTGCCCACACCCATTCAGAGGGGGAGAGTGCTTGATAAGATGCACTCTTCTTTAAAAACAAATTCCCTTTGTCCCTTCCTGGCTGCCTTGTTTATTTTGTAAAATTTAAAATACTTTGGTATCAGTTGTCCCTCCACCTCACTTTAACCACTCATTCCATAGTAGATAGCTCTTTGTTTATTACATCTTTCTATGTTTATTTTTTTTGTAGATGGCCAAAAATCTATTCTTCTTGTGGCTTTTATTTTAATCTTTAATTTTAATTTTCTGTCTGCAAGCGAATTGACCGGTTCTTTCTGGTATTCCCTAAAGTGCAGTTCTGGGGTTTTGATGTGTTGAGGTTTCCTGTACTGAGCTCAAATCCACTCGCTGTGAAAGTGTGACAGTAAGTGAACGCAAAGCAAGTAGTCATCTCCGGAGTTTAAACAGCGCTTTGGTTTTTACAGATCTCCCCATGGGGCTTTTGTCTGGAAGAGTTCTCAGTAGCCCAATTTCCGAATGACCTGGGATTGTAATGGGTTTGCATACAAACTCTTACCAAACATTAACACCTTCCAGATGGTCTTACAAAGCCTGCTAATCCTCTGTTGTGCTACTTGTATCGTTCAAACAGATGCTGGGAACAGTAAACAAAGGGGAGTGCATTTATAAGTTAATAGAACAATACTCCATGTGCTTTGGGCAAAGCCGAGCATTGGAACACATTCACGCTGTATGTGGTGCAGCATTGTGGGCTGGACGGGATTGTAAGTAAAGTTAAGCTTTTGCCAGCCTTCTAGAGTAATCGAGAGACCCAGGGTCGATTGTCTCTTGCTTCCTGTGCTGATGACAACAGGATGCCTTGCAGTGCTAGCTGTTTTGCAGGAAGCCGAGAGGTGGCTGTGCTGAGAGAATGTCTTTCCGGTTGAGTCTCTCGTTCACCTTGCATCATACACTATCACAGATTTAGCTTTGATTCTACTTTCTGTAAAGGTTGAAAATACTAACAGTGCTCTACGCTAACGTTTTAACTGAAATAATCGCGGCACACACTGAAAAAAAAAAAAATACACACAAACACAATTTAGCACAAATAAGTAATACCAACTTTTATTTGCTGTTGAACATCTATAAATATTTGTTTTCTTTTTTTACATGGCACCTGTAGAGTATAATACTTTTACATCAACAAACGGACAGTTTTTCCCAACTTATATTTTCTTTCTTTTTTCAGCATCAATAATACAGTCCCCCGTGTGGGCTTACCTGTACATGAAATAAAAGCTCAGCGATCCTCACTGGATATGGGATGAGAAACTAAAAGGAAACCGCTAAGTTGTTTTTTTTTTTTTGTTTTTTTTTGCAGTATTTTTTGATTCTTAACGTCCTTATAAGTTGTACGTCTTGCAAACAATGAGCACTGAACACTGATCAAAGAGCACGTCGTGGCATGGATTTACCTGTAACGCTTGTAGTGTGTGGGATATGCAGTTTTTAAAACCTTGCTAGCAATAGAAATAATAATATAATGGACTACAATCCCATAGACACACTGTGATTAAAAAACAAACTTGCGTGGGTTAGAATGTATCCAGAAAGCCTTGTTCAGATGTGTTTACATTTGTAGCTGACAGCATTTTAATTTTGATCAGTTTTTGAGGTTGTGAGAGCATTGGGCACATACGTGCGGCTAAAACAGAACTGATGATCGCACCAACAACTGGATATGCGTAGGGTTACCACTTACCAGACATCCCGGGAAAACTGGGGCTCCCAGATTTCAGCCTTCATTTTTGTCCCGTATGTTCAATCGTCCCAGTTTTGCTTTTGTAATCTCATTTTTTAAAGTACAAAACTGTATCCCTGTGGTCAGCAAGTTAACAGCAGAGTAATTATGAGGTTGTGTTAGTATCATTCAAAACTAAAATAAGCACTCTTCTGATATTTGTTTGAGAATTGTGTATATTACCTGTTTAAATGGTAATAGCTGACCAAATTGGGCACATTGCAGAGCCCTTACTAAAGACATTAATGCAAGCCTATTTATGTGTTTTAAAGTCTTTTTTAAAATCCTGAATGCTTAAATAAGACAATGTTTGTTTTTGTTTTTTTTAAGGTGGGACAGATATTCAAATAAATGCTGCTTGTAATATATTGCTATGTTTGTATTTGTTCCTCTAAATACTAGTTTTTAAGTTACTATAAAAAAGGTGTCCTGCAAAGGAGAGCCATGTATAAATCCTGCGGAAACTAGTACCACACTTTCTGCTGCTGCGTGTTTCTGTCCTTTTTGTTCAGAAAGTAAATTGACGGGGTACCAGGTTAATTCTACTCCTGAGAGATGTCTTTCCTGTAATACTGTGCTTGTATACTCTTTAAACAATTAAAGAACTTTTAAGACTGTTTAAGGAGGACCGTGTTCTTTATTATTGTTTGAGTGTTTTATAAACAAATATTTTACACAGGTTATCAGTCCTTTTAAAAACTGAGAATAAACTAATAAATCCTCTAAACAGTTTAAAAGCTTTCATGATTTGCAAATGTGATTTAGTAAAAAAATAAATTTAAAAGAAAAAAAAAAACAAACGTTCCTAACAAAGCATTCCTTTTAAACTGTGCCTCCAGTTTTGTGAGCGGACCCACTTTCAAAGCTGTTGGAACACAGTTTCCTTGCTTGGCTGCATTGCTCAGGCTGCTCTTGTTTCCCTGCAGATCGCTCAGAAGTACGATGCTCAGAAGGAGGAGGAGCTGCGGGTCTGGATCGAGGACGTTACGGGCAAGCGGATCGGAGATGACTTCCAGAAGAGCCTGAAGAGCGGAACCATTCTGTGCGAGTGAGTAAAGCACTAGGGCCAGGCCATGCAGCAGCTGTACAGGGGCTGGGGCCGAACCCGAACCCAGCGTTACCTGAACCTGAACCTAACGTTACCCGAACCCTAACCCAACGTTACCCTAACCCTAACCCAGCGTTACCTGAACCTGAACCCAACATTACCCGAACCCTAACCTAACGTTACCCGAACCCAACATTACCCGAACCCTAACCCAACGTAACCGTAACCCAGCTTAACGTTACCCGAACCCGAACCCTAACCCGACGTTACCCGAACCAGAACCCAACGTTACCCGAACCCTAACCCAACGGTACCCGAACCCAACGTTACCCGAACCCTAACGCAACGTTACCCAACGCCCGAACCCTAACCCAACGTTACCCTAACCCAACATTACCCGAACCCTAACCCAACGTAACCCGAACCCGAACCCAACGTTACCCGAACCCAACGTAATCCGAACCCGAACTCATCGTTACCCGAACCCTAACTCAACATTACCCAACCCAACCCAATGTAACCGAACCCGAACTCACCGTTACCTGAACCCTAACCCAACATTACCCGAACCCGAACCCTAATCCACGCTACGCAGGTAAAGCAGTCCTGGGTTAGTGCTAGTCCGGTGGGTGAGACCAGGCATTAAGCGCTAAACCAGCATTTACACAAAAGCTTTTAAAAATTCAACTGTCCTATATGTTTTTCAGTAAAAAGTTGACTTTAGTATTTCTAGTCATATTTGTATTGTAAATGTGCATTTTATTTAAGTTTTACACATACAATATTCAAATCACGGTGATTAACGGTGCATTCAAATACAATGAGAAACTCGTTTTAATACTGGAAGAAAATCAATGCAAGATTGTGATAACAATACATTGTTTGTTTAGTACAGAATAATGTTGGTACAGTAGACACATTTCCATAATACAGGCTGTTTAACACACTGCACCGCTGATACAGGTGACCTGCACCAGATTCACACAGTCGGCATTCATTAAGAACAGAAGCAGGTGAGCTGCTTTTCGGTGTTAATTCCCAATAGGATAGTTACCTGGAAAACAAATGTTTACCCTCATCTCACCTGTGTTTATGTATTTATTCATTTTTAATAAACACTGATAAGTTCCTAGGATATTTTATTTAAAAAAAAAAGAATATAAAGGACCTTGATTACACCCTTAAAGATGTTGCCACCAATAACATTAACTTACAGTATATATAATTTAAAAAAATTTAAACAACACTGCAGTCATGTGAAGACATGTATGATTCAGCCAAAATATTCTGCTAGCTGAGAAAGGTGATAAAACGACGCGATTCGGACACCTTGCATATAAAACAAACTGGGAACATGGACAATGGAATGCCCCTTCTCTTTGGAAAGAACCCAGCTTTTCATTTCTACTGTTAATGTTACAAAGAACTGGTTTAAAAGGTTTATGTTTGACCTGCATGTTTTTCACAATGGTTGACGCTTGGCTATCGTGTATGCTACCCACAAGTTTGGCATCACCTAGAATTTTCGGAATGAGACATTTAATAAAAAAAACTATATGAACATAATTTGGATCGTTTAACATCATGTAATCAAAGAAACTACACAATTATATCGCAAAAGTCTACCGGAAGCTATAATAGTAGCACAGTATTTCATGTTAGATTTTTCATTAAGAATGTGGAAAACTACAAAGCAGTATTTAATTCATCATGTTAAAATTACATTATTCAGCAGCTTTCACTCGACTTTATGAAACAAAATTAGTTAATTCTATAGGGTGATGCAAAGCTTTTGGCCATAGCTGTAGTTTGGGGGCAATTATTACATTTATTAAAAATAAATGTGTTTTTTTTTTTTTTTCCCCATAGAGTCTGAACTGTGAGTGGCAGGCGATTCTGGTGCCAGTAATATTCACTGATATTTTTGCATTTCTCTCCAGACTGATTAACGTCCTCCAGCCGGGCTCAGTGAACAAGATCAAAGAGTCTGAAAAGAACTGGCACCAGGTGAGGGGAGCCGTCTGATTTGGACTCAGAAATGTATTATACAGGGTGTACCCCCATAATGAGATGTACTTCACAACTTCCTGCTTCAGTCACTGCGTCCTGGTGACTTCAGAAAACAGACCGCCCAAGTGACCCGCAAATTGACATTCAGACCTTGGCTGGTTCCCTGTCTGAGTGCAGCACAAGACTAGAGTCCCAGTAACCATACGAATGTAGAAAGTGGATTAAACAGTTTGGGTGATGGAAAAAAAACAGTAATCTGCCCCCTGCAATATTCAAGTAGGTGGAAGAAATGTCTCGTACTGATGAGTTATATGGGCAGCAGTGTGGAGTAGTGGTTAGGGCTCTAGACTCTTGACTGGAGCAAGGTACTTTTACCTAGATTGCTCCAGTAAAAACCCAACTGTATAAATGGGTAATTGTATGTAAAAATATTGTAATTGTATATCAAAATAATGTGATATCTTGTAACAATTGTAAGTCGCTCTGGATAAGGACGTCAGCTAAAAAATAAATAATTATTAATTGTTTATTTAGCAGACGCCTTTATCCAAGGCGACTTACAGAGACTAGGGTGTGTGAACTATGCAGCAGCAGCAGAGTCACTTACAATTACGTCTCACCCGAAAGATGGAGCACAAGGAGGTTAAGTGACTTGCTCAGGGTCACACAACGAGTCAGTGGCTGAGGTGGAATTTGAACCTGGGGACCTCCTGGTTACAAGCCCTTTTCTTTAACCACTGGACAATAATAATAACAATAATAATAATAATAATAATAATAATAATAATAATAATAATAATAATAATGTATGTGGCACCTCCTGGGGGCAGAGTCCCATGATGAGATGTCTAAAACAGAAACCACAAGATTGCTGAAGAACACATTAAATAGATGTGATGTTTCACTACCACACAAAGCTGCTCAAGTATTTAATGAAGCAGTAACAGTAAGTACAGACAGCTGACTGATCCGACACGGGAGTCTTTGAAACCACAGGCTATCAGTGAGGCACTGCGGTGTCGAGTATTTGTGTAGCAATTAGATAAACCTTGGGGCTGGGTTACACAAGGCAATCTGTGCTGGAATAGCTGTTGAATTGCCTAGGGTAGCATGATTTTGCATGATTGCTGTTTACACATCCATTTCAAGTATTGTTTGTTCAAATATTTGAGTAACACAAATTTATCATTAAAGGAGTGGCGGTGTTTTAAAATCCATTTTCTTGCCCCATTGGAAATAGCAATGTTATCACTGCCCCCTTTAAGGAGTGATAACCCGTACTTTAACATTCAATTAGTACTGGCAATATTGGAGCTGGGCTCCCAAGGTTTATCATTAGCGTTGTATTTGATAAATCCTGTATGCTTAAATAAGATTGTTTTTTGTAAAGTTCTGTAATCCATTTTTTTTTGTAAGAAGTTAAATTAAATAAGTGCCTTTTGACACTCTGCATGTGGATTGTTCCCATGCTGTTTGATGCTCTGCGTGTGGATTGTTCCCATGCTGTTTGATGCTCTGCGTGTGGATTGTTCCCATGCTGTTTGACGCTCCTGCGTGTGGATTGTTCCCATGCTGATTGATGCTCTGCGTGTGGATTGTTCCCATGCTGTTTGACGCTCCTGCGTGTGGATTGTTCCCATGCTGTTTGATGCTCTGCGTGTGGATTGTTCCCATGCTGTTTGATGCTCTGCGTGTGGATTGTTCCCATGCTGTTTGACGCTCTGCGTGTGGATTGTTCCCATGCTGTTTGACATGCTGTGGTGTCACTAACTTGTGGATTTTCCTCCCTTGTCTTGTTCTGATTTAGCTGGAGAATCTGACCAACTTTATTAAAGCCATCACAGCATATGGACTGAAGCCCCACGATATCTTTGAAGCTTAACGACCTGTTTGAAAGTGGAAACCTGACCCAGGTTCAGACCACGCTCC
>JAGXEW010000093.1:422622-469457 GCA_030684275.1 Acipenser oxyrinchus oxyrinchus
CTCTGGCCGACCTAAGCCCCCTCCCCCGTCAGCGTCGGCCAGTATTCAGTTTGATATTTATAACTGTTATTACAATCATCTTTGTTATAGATTGTTTACCTGTTAGATTCTACGGTAGAGTATATGTTGTGTAAGTGCTTTCCTTAGCTTTTGTTGATTTGTTTATGTGAAATTTAAATAAATAAAAGTATTAAATACAACAAAATAATAATAATACAACAAAATAATGGGAAATTAAAGTTCTATGGGAGTGCTGGTTTATATTAAAGTTCTATGTGGAGTGCTGGTTTATATTGAAGTTCTATGGGAGTGCTGGTTTATACTGAAGTTCTATGGAGAGTGCTGGGTTATATTAAAGTTCTATGTGGAGTGCTGGATTATATTAAAGTTCTATGGGGAGTGCTGGTTTATACTGAAGTTCTATGGAGAGTGCTGGTTTATATTGAAGTTCTATGGGAGTGCTGGTTTATACTGAAGTTCTATGGGAGTGCTGGATTATATTAAAGTTCTATGTGGAGTGCTGGATTATATTAAAGCTCTATGTGGAGTGCTGGATTATATTAAAGTTCTATGGGGAGTGCTGGGTTATACTGAAGTTCTATGGGGAGTGCTGGTTTATATTGAAGTTCTATGGGAGTGCTGGTTTATACTGAAGTTCTATGGGGAGTGCTGGGTTATATTGAAGGTTTATGGGGAGTGCTGGATTATATTAAAGTTCTATGTGGAGTGGTGGTTTATACTGAAGTTCTATGGGGAGTGCTGGATTATATTAAAGTTCTATGTGGAGTGCTGGTTTATACTGAAGTTCTATGGGGAGTGCTGGGTTATATTGAAGGTTCTATGGGGAGTACTGGATTATATTGAAGTTCTATGGGGAGTGCTGGATTATATTGAAGTTCTATGGGGAGTGCTGGATTATATTGAAGTTCTATGGGGAGTGCTGGTTTATATTAAAGTTCTATGTGCAGTGCTGGTTTATATTGAAGTTCTATGTGGAGTGCTGGATTATATTGAAGTTCTATGGGGAGTGCTGGTTTATATTGAAGTTCTATGGGGAGTGCTGGTTTATACTGAAGTTCTATGGGGAGTGCTGGATTATATTAAAGTTCTATGTGGAGTGGTGGTTTATACTGAAGTTCTATGGGGAGTGCTGGATTATATTAAAGTTCTATGTGGAGTGCTGGATTATATTAAAGCTCTATGTGGAGTGCTGGATTATATTAAAGTTCTATGGGGAGTGCTGGGTTATACTGAAGTTCTATGGGGAGTGCTGGTTTATATTGAAGTTCTATGGGGAGTGCTGGTTTATACTGAAGTTCTATGGGGAGTGCTGGGTTATATTGAAGGTTCTATGGGGAGTGCTGGATTATATTGAAGTTCTATGGGGAGTGCTGGATTATATTGAAGTTCTATGGGAGTGCTGGATTATATTGAAGTTCTATGGGGAGTGCTGGTTTATATTGAAGTTCTATGGGGAGTGCTGGTTTATATTGAAGTTCTATGTGGAGTGCTGGTTTATATTGAAGTTCTATGTGGAGTGCTGGATTATATTGAAGTTCTATGGGGAGTGCTGGATTATATTGAAGTTCTATGGGAGTGCTGGTTTATATTGAAGTTCTATGTGGAGTGCTGGTTTATACTGAAGTTCTATGGGGAGTGCTGGTTTATATTAAAGTTCTATGAGGAGTGCTGGTTTATATTGAAGTTCTATGGGGAGTGCTGGTTTATATTAAAGTTCTATGAGGAGTGCTGGTTTATATTGAAGTTCTATGGGGAGTGCTGGTTTATACTGAAGTTCTATGAGGAGTGCTGGTTTATATTGAAGTTCTATGGGGAGTGCTGGATTATACTGAAGTTCTATGGGGAGTGCTGGATTATATTGAAGTTCTATGTGGAGTGCTGGGTTATATTAAAGTTCTATGTGGAGTGCTGGATTATATTAAAGTTCTATGGGGAGTGCTGGTTTATACTGAAGTTCTATGGGGAGTGCTGGTTTATATTGAAGTTCTATGGGGAGTGCTGGTTTATACTGAAGTTCTATGGGAGTGCTGGATTATATTGAAGTTCTATGTGGAGTGCTGGATTATATTAAAGTTCTATGTGGAGTGCTGGATTATATTAAAGTTCTATGGGGAGTGCTGGGTTATACTGAAGTTCTATGGGGAGTGCTGGTTTATATTGAAGTTCTATGGGGAGTGCTGGTTTATACTGAAGTTATATGGGGAGTGCTGGGTTATATTGAAGGTTCTATGGGGAGTGCTGGATTATATTGAAGTTCTATGGGGAGTGCTGGATTATATTGAAGTTCTATGGGGAGTGCTGGATTATATTGAAGTTCTATGGGAGTGCTGGTTTATATTGAAGTTCTATGGGGAGTGCTGGTTTATACTGAAGTTCTATGTGGAGTGCTGGGTTATATTAAAGTTCTATGTGGAGTGCTGGATTATATTAAAGTTCTATGGGGAGTGCTGGTTTATACTGAAGTTCTATGGGGAGTGCTGGTTTATATTGAAGTTCTATGGGGAGTGCTGGTTTATACTGAAGTTCTATGGGGAGTGCTGGATTATATTAAAGTTCTATGGGGAGTGCTGGATTATATTAAAGTTCTATGTGGAGTGCTGGATTATATTAAAGCTCTATGTGGAGTGCTGGATTATATTAAAGTTCTATGGGGAGTGCTGGGTTATACTGAAGTTCTATGGGGAGTGCTGGTTTATATTGAAGTTCTATGGGGAGTGCTGGTTTATACTGAAGTTCTATGGGGAGTGCTGGTTCATATTAAAGTTCTATGTGCAGTGCTGGTTTATATTGAAGTTCTATGTGGAGTGCTGGATTATATTGAAGTTCTATGGGGAGTGCTGGGTTATATTGAAGTTCTATGGGGAGTGCTGGATTATATTGAAGTTCTATGGGGAGTGCTGGTTCATATTAAAGTTCTATGTGCAGTGCTGGTTTATATTGAAGTTCTATGTGGAGTGCTGGATTATATTAAAGTTCTATGGGGAGTGCTGGGTTATATTGAAGTTCTATGGGGAGTGCTGGATTATATTGAAGTTCTATGGGGAGTGCTGGATTATATTGAAGTTCTATGGGGAGTGCTGGATTATATTGAAGTTCTATGGGAGTGCTGGTTCATATTGAAGTTCTATGTGCAGTGCTGGTTTATATTGAAGTTCTATGTGGAGTGCTGGATTATATTGAAGTTCTATGGGGAGTGCTGGTTTATATTGAAGTTCTATGGGAGTGCTGGTTTATACTGAAGTTCTATGGGGAGTGCTGGATTATATTAAAGTTCTATGTGGAGTGCTGGTTTATACTGAAGTTCTATGGGAGTGCTGGATTATATTAAAGTTCTATGTGGAGTGCTGGATTATATTGAAGTTCTATGTGGAGTGCTGGATTATATTGAAGTTCTATGGGGAGTGCTGGGTTATATTGAAGTTCTATGGGGAGTGCTGGTTTATATTGAAGTTCTATGGGGAGTGCTGGTTTATATTGAAGTTCTATGGGGAGTGCTGGGTTATATTGAAGTTCTATGGGGAGTGCTGGATTATATTGAAGTTCTATGGGGAGTGCTGGATTATATTGAAGTTCTATGGGGAGTGCTGGATTATATTGAAGTTCTATGGGGAGTGCTGGTTTATATTGAAGTTCTATGGGGAGTGCTGGTTTATATTGAAGTTCTATGTGGAGTGCTGGTTTATATTGAAGTTCTATGTGGAGTGCTGGTTTATATTGAAGTTCTATGGGGAGTGCTGGTTTATATTGAAGTTCTATGGGGAGTGCTGGTTTATATTGAAGTTCTATGTGGAGTGCTGGTTTATACTGAAGTTCTATGGGGAGTGCTGGTTTATATTAAAGTTCTATGGGGAGTGCTGGTTTATATTGAAGTTCTATGGGAGTGCTGGTTTATATTAAAGTTCTATGAGGAGTGCTGGTTTATATTGAAGTTCTATGGGGAGTGCTGGTTTATATTGAAGTTCTATGAGGAGTGCTGGTTTATATTGAAGTTCTATGGGGAGTGCTGGATTATATTGAAGTTCTATGGGGAGTGCTGGATTATATTGAAGTTCTATGTGGAGTGCTGGTTTATACTGAAGTTCTATGGGGAGTGCTGGTTTATATTGAAGTTCTATGTGGAGTGCTGGGTTATATTGAAGTTCTATGTGGAGTGCTGGATTATATTAAAGTTCTATGTGGAGTGCTGGATTATATTAAAGTTCTATGTGGAGTGCTGGATTATATTAAAGTTCTATGGGGAGTGCTGGTTTATACTGAAGTTCTATGGGAGTGCTGGTTTATATTGAAGTTCTATGTGGAGTGCTGGTTTATATTGAAGTTCTATGGGGAGTGCTGGTTTATATTAAAGTTCTATGAGGAGTGCTGGTTTATATTGAAGTTCTATGGGAGTGCTGGTTTATATTGAAGTTCTATGAGGAGTGCTGGTTTATATTGAAGTTCTATGGGGAGTGCTGGTTTATACTGAAGTTCTATGAGGAGTGCTGGTTTATACTGAAGTTCTATGGGGAGTGCTGGATTATACTGAAGTTCTATGGGAGTGCTGGATTATATTGAAGTTCTATGTGGAGTGCTGGTTTATATTGAAGTTCTATGGGGAGTGCTGGTTTATATTAAAGTTCTATGTGGAGTGCTGGGTTATATTAAAGTTCTATGTGGAGTGCTGGATTATATTAAAGTTCTATGTGGAGTGCTGGATTATATTAAAGTTCTATGTGGAGTGCTGGATTATATTGAAGTTCTATGGGGAGTGCTGGTTTATATTGAAGTTCTATGGGGAGTGCTGGTTTATATTGAAGTTCTATGGGGAGTGCTGGTTTATACTGAAGTTCTATGAGGAGTGCTGGATTATATTGAAGTTCTATGGGAGTGCTGGTTTATATTGAAGTTCTATGAGGAGTGCTGGTTTATATTGAAGTTCTATGGGGAGTGCTGGTTTATACTGAAGTTCTATGGGAGTGCTGGGTTATATTGAAGGTTCTATGGGGAGTGCTGGATTATATTGAAGTTCTATGGGGAGTGCTGGATTATATTGAAGTTCTATGGGGAGTGCTGGTTTATATTGAAGTTCTATGTGGAGTGCTGGTTTATATTGAAGTTCTATGTGGAGTGCTGGATTATACTGAAGTTCTATGGGGAGTGCTGGATTATATTGAAGTTCTATGGGGAGTGCTGGTTTATATTGAAGTTCTATGTGGAGTGCTGGTTTATACTGAAGTTCTATGGGGAGTGCTGGTTTATATTGAAGTTCTATGAGGAGTGCTGGTTTATATTGAAGTTCTATGGGGAGTGCTGGTTTATATTGAAGTTCTATGGGGAGTGCTGGTTTATATTGAAGTTCTATGGGGAGTGCTGGGTTATATTGAAGGTTTATGGGGAGTGCTGGATTATATTGAAGTTCTATGGGGAGTGCTGGATTATATTGAAGTTCTATGGGGAGTGCTGGTTTATATTGAAGTTCTATGAGGAGTGCTGGTTTATATTGAAGTTCTATGTGGAGTGCTGGTTTATACTGAAGTTCTATGGGGAGTGCTGGTTTATATTAAAGTTCTATGAGGAGTGCTGGTTTATATTGAAGTTCTATGGGGAGTGCTGGTATATACTGAAGTTCTATGGGGAGTGCTGGGTTATATTGAAGGTTTATGGGGAGTGCTGGATTATATTGAAGTTCTATGGGGAGTGCTGGATTATATTGAAGTTCTATGGGGAGTGCTGGTTTATACTGAAGTTCTATGGGGAGTGCTGGGTTATATTGAAGGTTTATGGGGAGTGCTGGATTATATTGAAGTTCTATGGGGAGTGCTGGATTATATTGAAGTTCTATGGGGAGTGCTGGTTTATATTGAAGTTCTATGTGGAGTGCTGGTTTATATTGAAGTTCTATGTGGAGTGCTGGATTATACTGAAGTTCTATGGGGAGTGCTGGATTATATTGAAGTTCTATGGGGAGTGCTGGTTTATATTGAAGTTCTATGTGGAGTGCTGGTTTATACTGAAGTTCTATGGGGAGTGCTGGTTTATATTGAAGTTCTATGAGGAGTGCTGGTTTATATTGAAGTTCTATGGGGAGTGCTGGTTTATATTGAAGTTCTATGAGGAGTGCTGGTTTATATTGAAGTTCTATGGGGAGTGCTGGTTTATAATGAAGTTCTATGGGGAGTGCTGGATTATATTGAAGTTCTATGGGGAGTGCTGGTTTATATTAAAGTTCTATGGGGAGTGCTGGATTATATTAAAGTTCTATGAGGAGTGCTGGTTTATATTGAAGTTCTATGTGGAGTGCTGGTTTATATTGAAGTTCTATGGGGAGTGCTGGTTTATATTAAAGTTCTATGAGGAGTGCTGGTTTATATTTAAGTTCTATGGGGAGTGCTGGTATATACTGAAGTTCTATGGGGAGTGCTGGGTTATATTGAAGGTTTATGGGGAGTGCTGGATTATATTGAAGTTCTATGGGGAGTGCTGGATTATATTGAAGTTCTATGGGGAGTGCTGGTTTATACTGAAGTTCTATGGGGAGTGCTGGGTTATATTGAAGGTTTATGGGGAGTGCTGGATTATATTGAAGTTCTATGGGGAGTGCTGGATTATATTGAAGTTCTATGGGGAGTGCTGGTTTATATTGAAGTTCTATGTGGAGTGCTGGTTTATATTGAAGTTCTATGTGGAGTGCTGGATTATATTGAAGTTCTATGGGGAGTGCTGGTTTATATTGAAGTTCTATAGGGAGTGCTGTTTTATTTGCTGCATTTTCACTTGTTGATGAAGGGTTTCTTGCAGGTATACTGCTTCTGTACCAATTTAATATATTGCAGGATATGCCGATTTCAAATTCCTAGTGAGTTAATTCCTGTCATATCTATAATTCTTGTGGAATACAACAAAAGTGATTCCGACAGCATTCAAAGCCCTGAAGACAGTGCTGTAGGCAAGGTGTCCACATTGCTGTGGACTGGCTGTAGGGGAAAGGCACCCACCATGTCCCAGGAGAAGTTGGCCAGCCAGTAGAGGATGGGCTTCACCCCACTGACAAACTGCAGGTGCTTGGCCTTGCTGACCCGCTCCTCGATCAGGAAGAGCACAAAGCTGGCCGGCACGAAGGACATGGCGAAGATCACACAGATCGACACCAGGACATCCACAGAGGTGTTCATCCTGGGAGACAGAGAGACAGAGAGGGGCTCAACCTTCACGTCAATCCGAGAACGTGCTCATCTTCATCTCAAAGTTTTTCAAAAGTGCTTACTTACAGTCTCTCAATTAAATTCTATTAAGGCAAGAAGTTCTCAAAGGGTTTGGTTGGCAATGCTCACTCTCTTTTTCCTGTGTCACAGATCTTTTGGTTCTTTGCTGGTTTTAATGTTTAATTCAGGATCTCGAGATTTGTCAAAGTACAACACTGTGGATCATGAGGTCCAAATGCAGCCAGATCACTGAAGGCAAGCTAGAGCAGCAGCAGCAGCAGAGGCTCTTTTGCTTCAAGTACAAAATACAAGCAAAGAACCACAAGATGTTAAACTGAAAGGAAAGGGAGAGCGGTGATATTGCTGCTAGTGTTAATAAAAGGTAAGAAAAAGAGGGTCATTTTAAAAGGAAGATGATCTTTAAATCTGTGGTGACACTGCTAGAACTATTTTTTCCCTCAATCTTGGTGTGCACTCACAGCGCCACTTCGCTGAGCTGCTCCCTGGTCAGGTTCAGAGGGTGGTTGAGAGCAGTTATCCCGTGAGGCGGGGGTCTGTGCCAGGGGCAGGCTAGCTCGCAGGACCCGTTGTTGATGATGTTAATGAAGGATGCCATGGCGTGCCAGCCCTTGTTGTTGAACCAAACCTGGAGGAGAAAGAACCCCACGGCGGGCACTAGTGAATGCATGGATTAGGGACAGGCGAATAGAATTAAACCAATACCTATCTACAGCTAAATAGTGCGCAATATCCTGAAGTTTACCAATCGATTGCCATTGGCAACTGTAATAAGTAAAATCTTAAGCAAACTTCCTAACGAGAAGTAATCCCCCTCTCTCTCCCTCCTCTCTCTCCCCTCCTCTCACCTTCACAATGCTCTGTGTCTCCAGGCCAGTTATGAACTTGGTGAGGTTTCCCAGCAGTATGTCCAGAGAACTCCCCTGGAGAACAGAGCAGAGACACAGGTTAGCGAAGGCCAGCAGGGCCTCAACCTGATAAAGTGGGCAAGATGGGTTTTACTTTTATTTGCAGCCATGATCAAACAACGCTCGATTGGACTCGGGGTTAATACTGAATATTGGGGATCATTACTCGACTCCTCCACTGTCACGGGAGCTCCTACCTCGGTGAGCTGTAGGTAAGCCGGATCTCGCCGCGGTTTTGTTCACCTGCTGGACTGATGGCAGAACCTGAGAGCTGCGGGCCCCAGTGAGAATCCACCATACCTACAGAGCCAAAACACACATTCTCATTAATCCAGAACTATTAAACACTCAGGAGCGCTGGATTTAACAATCCGAGAAAAAAAAGAATTTCAATGACCAATCCTTTACCACTGTCCTTTTAGTTTATTTCTGTATTTCCACATTCCTCATTAAGCATTATAAAATGGCAAGAATAGAGGGAGCAATCTCATTGGCTAACAAACGTTCAAACCTGGGCAGATCTGTCTTGTAGCACTTAGAAACACTACTTGATTTACTTGACAAGCAATTCACTTGGGAGGTGTGCAATTTTATAAGATCAATTACAAACTCCAGGTTGGTCCAAAATCAGCAGAACTTGTTTTTAATGTCTGTCTGTCCACAGGGATGCTGGTGTATGACAACACTAGACACTGTGTACCCCCACCACCCCCAGCACTCGCAGGGTTAACCCCGCCCTGCAGCCACTCACGGAACTCATTCACCCATTTCTTGGTCTTCAAGCTGAAAAGGCAGAGACAGAACAACTATTAGAATCAAAGAAACTAGTATAACAGCTAATCCCGTCTCTATGGCGAGCACTTTGGGTGGGAAAGAGGACTGCTGAAGCAAAGTGTATGTGCAAAACGAGAAGACACTCCTTACAGTAAGAGACAGGGTCAACTGTACATATTCATTAAAAGGAAAGAACACAATGCACAGCTAATGGTGCATCCATGGCTTTTAAAGCTAGTCCACTGTGCACAAGACCTCTGGCATAATAAGATGTACTGAAATATTCAGAAATATGGCATTTTGATTGGCTGAGAGTGACCTCGTATAGAATAACAAAACTGTATTTATCAAGGTCTTTAGTTTGATATGAAGAAGATTCAAGCCATTGCTGCCACAAGTCCTACAAGGCTGGGTGTGTCGTTTAGCATATGTTCCAGGAAGGCTCTTGGCTCTTTCATCCAGCTGCAGCCAAGAGGTTAACGTTACCTGCTGCTTACTGGGTGTTTACACATTCTAAATATATGAATTACGCATATTTAAATGGAATGCGTAAAGCATACGCAGAGCAATCTTTCTGCACAGCTTCAGTTTGCATGTGATCCAGCTTCTTGTACTTGGTTGGTTCCGGCGTCTCAATGGTCAATTGTGAATATACTGCATGCGGGAGCTGGTGAATGGGTCATTGAAATGTCAGGACAGTTCATTCTAGCCTGTCTGGGAATTGCCAGAAACAAGTGACCAATAAGTCTGGGGTTTCATTTAAAAGAATGTCAAATGACAGTTGAATCCACTCACTTGCAATGCGTGTTTGTATATTGTGGGCGGGTGATTATTGTGTCTATATTGTGATTGGTGAATAAGTGACTGAATTCTTGATCCTTCGGATTTCTCAGCGCTGTCTTAGTCCCCCTCAACCTAACCTACCAATTTACCCATCTGTCAACCTCATTTTTGGAAGGTAAATCTATATGATAAAATTAAATATTCTGTGTGTGCACAGTCCAGATGCTTCATATTATCATAGCAAGGCGATCAATAAGGAATACAATATTATCATTTATTTATTTGCATTAGTGCAGTATCAGTAGTTTAAAAAAAAAAAGAAATATATAGTAAGTGCATGCAGGCCTTTTGTTAAGTATATTCCGTCTGCAGCGTTGGAATTAAAAAAGGAAAAGTTCTGTTTCTGTGTTTATTTGCTTCACAATCATATTGTTTGTGATCAATAAAGCAAATAAGAATAAGTGTTGTTTCAGTTTTTATACAGTAGTTCAAAGTAACATTACAGTTAAAATGTAAGGCTGTAGTTATGCATACATCATAAGCTGGTATAAAGTATGTACAGTGTTTATTGAAAGTACTCATGAATTCAAGGTCATGTTGCATTTTACTCAGTGTCTAAACTGTAAATTACTCAATGACCCAAAGCTGTATCTGGAGCGCTGGTTACGCTCACCTTTTCCTGAGGATCTGGGAGTAGGTCTTCACCAGGTAGTCTGAGAGGTTGCGTCCTGTCAAGTTCTGCAGGATGTCTCCAGTGATCCTTTTGACCTGTTCAGAGGGGGAAGGGGAGGGAGGAGTCAATGTGAAACTTGTCCATGCTTAAGTTTACTCTACAACTGCTAAACACCAGCCACTAAACACCTAAAACTAAACTCTGGGATATCAGTCATTCAAAATGTCAGTATGTTCATTTGCTTTGTTACTTTTCCAGAATTGTACATTCTCTATTGCTATAGCACATATTGAAAATGGGTGCACCTATTAGGGTCAAATGGTCCAGTTAACAGAACATTGCCTAATATCATACAAGTAGTGGGAATCTTCCAAGGCTTTTAAAGAAAGCAATTCTTGTTTGTGAGAGGGCGAGGCTCATCCCTGTGTGGGGCAAGTCAATCTCCTATGTTGTGTTGTGTCTGACCTGTGGGGGCAGCCCCAGCTCCCTCCGGACACTCGGGCAGCATCCTGCGCGTCTCCTCCGAGCTGCACTCACAGGAAGGGAGGGGTTGTCCAGGCTCCAGTTTCCTGCGTGGAGCAGCTCCATGACAGAGGGAGGGACAGGAGGTATGACAAACTCTCCCACTCCACCATCACACTCAGACTCCCTGCGCAAACAAAGGAGCACGCGGCTTTTTAAAACAAGGACCACGCGGCTTTTTAAAACAAGGACCACGCGACTTTTTAAAACATGGACCACGCGCTTTTTAAAACAAGGACCACGCGACTTTTTAAAACAAGGACCACGCGGCTTTTTAAAACAAGGACCACGCGACTTTTTAAAACATGGACCACGCGGCTTTTTAAAACAAGGACCACGCGGCTTTTAAAACATGGACCACGCGGCTTTTTAAAACATGGACCACGCGCTTTTAAAACAAGGACCACGCGGCTTTTTAAAACAAGGACCACGCGCTTTTTAAAACATGGACCACGCGCTTTTAAAACATGGACCACGCGGCTTTTTAAAACATGGACCACGCGGCTTTTTAAAACAAGGACCACGCGGCTTTTTAAAACAAGGACCACGCGGCTTTTTAAAACATGGACCACGCGGCTTTTTAAAACATGGACCACGCGGCTTTTTAAAACATGGACCACGCGCTTTTTAAAACATGGACCACGCGGCTTTTTAAAACATGGACCACGCGGCTTTTTAAAACATGGACCACGCGGCTTTTAAAACATGGACCACGCGGCTTTTTAAAACAAGGACCACGCGGCTTTTTAAAACAAGGACCACGCGGCTTTTTAAAACATGGACCACGCTGCTTTTAAAACAAGGACCACGCGGCTTTTTAAAACAAGGACCACGCTGCTTTTAAAACATGGACCACGCGGCTTTTTAAAACATGGACCACGCGGCTTTTTAAAACAAGGACCACGCGGCTTTTAAAACATGGACCACGCGGCTTTTTAAAACAAGGACCACGCGGCTTTTTAAAACAAGGACCACGCGCTTTTTAAAACAAGGACCACGCGGCTTTTAAAACAGAACCCAACTTTCAGGTGCTTCTCCAGCTACTTCACCCGATCGGCTATTCCATGCATTTCTAACTGTCTAAAAAGTGCTTCCTGCCTTCTGTTCTAAACTTACTTTCACTCAGCTTCCACTTATGCCCTCTTGTTCTCTCTGTGCTAAATCTGAAGTCGTGTCTTGAGTTCACTTTATCTATACTATTTATGATTTTAAATACTGCAATCAAGTCCCCTCTCCCTTCTTTTTCTAGGCTGATGAGATTTAATTATTTTAACCAGTCCTCCTAGCTCATGTCATTCAGTCCTGGGATCAGCTTAGTTGCCATTCTCTGTACCTTCAAGTGCAATGATGTCTTTTTGTAGTGAGGTGACCAAAACTGCACACAGTATTCTAGGTGGGGTCTAAATAGTATATGGGGTCTAAATGTATAATCTTGGCATAACCTTGAGACTTGTATTCCACGCTTTTGCAAAACAGCCTAACATTCATTTGAGTTTCTAATTTCCTCACCACATTGGCGAGATACTTTTAATGATGACTCCACTATAACCCAGAGACCCTTTTAACAAATGAAGGTGGACATCACCAACTTTCCACCGCAGATTTCTTTTTATCTGTGTGCGATGTTTAGATCCGATTCCTCAGACTCACCCCTCTCCCTCTCCTTCCCTGCCATGCACCTGGTTCCAAACCCGGCGAGCTTAGCAGGGCGCTGAGCAGGGCTCCACTGCCTGGGTCCTCTGGGGCGTCATCACTGGCAGGGCAACAGCGTTGTGTTAAAGGTGCAGAGGATCATCACAAACACATGTAAACAACATAAATTCAATGACTAGAAGTCTCTCAGTGTCTTCAACACTGATCGTATTACAATGACTTTGTTTCTTATTTTCTGGTAAGTCTGTGTTAAGCTGCTTCAGGAAATGCTCTTCAGTTCTAGTTGCCTGTGAAAGATGAATGTCACTTCGGCTAGAAGAGTCCCTGTGATGTTTCAGAAGTAAGAGGCAGGGCCAGCTTGGGATTAGCCCCTTTGGCTGAAGTTTGCTTTACTGCCATTGCACTGCTGTGCACTAGATGGGGCTGGTGCTTAATAATGCAAAGACATTTTGAGTTATCTAGCCTACATACCTCTACAGCAGGAAGCTAGAACTGAAGAGCAGTCATTGCTATCCTGTACCTACCTACCTGCATGGAAACCTCAGGGTGTGAGAATTTACACTGAAGAGCAGTCATTGCTATCCTGTACATACCTACCTGCATGAAAACCTCAGGGTGTGAGAATTTACACTGAAGAGCAGTCATTGCTATCCTGCATATACCTACCTGCATGGAAACCTCA
Source organism: Acipenser oxyrinchus oxyrinchus (assembly GCA_030684275.1). Classification (NCBI taxonomy): domain Eukaryota; kingdom Metazoa; phylum Chordata; class Actinopteri; order Acipenseriformes; family Acipenseridae; genus Acipenser; species Acipenser oxyrinchus. The sequence continues at coordinate 435,838 of JAGXEW010000093.1, forward strand.
GGGTGTGAGAATTTACACTGAAGAGCAGTCATTGCTATCTGCATATACCTACCTGCATGGAAACCTCAGGGTGTGAGAATTTCAATTTACGGTCAGTAATCAAAATGTCAGACCACTTTGTGTTTTAATTACGCATCTTAAAACAACTTCTAAAAAGTCTCCTGCATTTTCTCATTTGTGGCCGTGTGTTCCTTTTCTCTTACTACTTTAAATGAATTGCAAGTGTGGTCTACTAAAGTCATCAATTAAATTCAACGATCACTAATTTGCCTATTTTTGACAAATGTTCAAGATTTTCAGTTAGTGTGGTTTGATTTCATAAGTAAAACAAATCAAAACAGAAGCAATGTGGTGTTCTAATATATTTGCACACTGCTGTACATCTACATGTAACAATACATGACAGATCAACCTCTATATACCCCAGAACCTGATACGCCTGTCAGCACTCCAGGCAGGCTGGAGAAGTCACAGCATGTGGATAGATCCCAAGTGACTTCATGCCAGCTTGTGTGGAAGACTCTATAGAGGCAGACGCCCATACAGGCAGCTCCACTGATAGGAAGGACTGAAGCGAGGATTTACCTGAAAAGGTGAACTGATCTCCGTACATCCAGGGCTGCAGCTCCAGAGGGGGTACTTCCCAAACGGGGGACAATGAGGGTGAAGAGCAGGGCGACGCACACAAACACAGCTGGCAGAACGATCTACAAACCACCCAAAACAACAAGACGACGGGCAATTAAAGTTCATCCTTACATCAACTTGGTGTTTCTCGTTGAAGGTTTCTTGGTGTTTTATTGTTCTTTTTACAAAATGCTATTCGAAATCACCTGACCTTTGTTAGTGTCTTTAATCCAATGCAGTTGTGTCGCTACTTGCACACCAGAATGTTTTATGCATTACTATGCAAGCTGAGGTTATGACTCATATAGGGTCTCCAATGCCGAATCTGGTAATACAGCATGTCACTTTATTAGGACCCTGTGCGGGTGTATAGACCCCATACCTTTACTTTCTATTAAAGTAGCCAACCAATCACTCTTTGAAGGGCTGGTTGGTAATTCACACACTTCACTTCAAACTACATGAATTACGTCCCTCTATAGCCCATTGTTTCAGCAAAGGTGGGACCTGTGTGTGAATCGGACTAGTTTGCTCATTAGGACTGGCTGGTACAGTACGAAAGAGAAGAACAATAAAATCCATTTTGAACTCCTTTTCTCCAAGATCAAAAATTAAACACCATTTATAGACTGCCTTGTACATCCACACACTTTTATGAGACATGAACTTTTAACAAGCCCTGAATTCAGCACTGTGGGGTCTATACGCCCAGTCACAGATTTGGATTTGACACGCCTGGTCCTCCGATAACCCTGGAAGTCTAAACGCTTTCCAGTTTACTGAAGCATGGTTGCAGATCAAGTCCACTCAACAATGCTGCCCTTGTACCCTAATGGCTACTTTCCAAGACAATAATTCACCCATCTGCCTCTCAAATGCTTTGAGGGGCAAGACTTTAGGCATCTTCCACGATCCCCGATCTCTACCCTATTGAGCACGTGTGGGATGAACTTGGACAATGCATTTCTCATCACGACCCCTGTCTGCCTCTCTGCACCAACTGAAACAGTAATGACTGCATGGATCCCTGGTTGTGTCAAGTTGTGTGAACACTTTGATTAGGACTCTGCGACCCAACCCCACATTAGTCCTAATAAAGTGGAAAGTGTATAGAAATCTCTATACATTTGGGATTGATTTCTATGATCTTTGATTGAAGAGACACTGGAGTAACGTGCAGCGGTGGTTGCTGGCGGCGGGGAGGGTACCTGGGCGAGGAATCCTCGTCGGCTGGGCGGGCGTACAGGAGCCTCTTGATGAAGAGAGCGCAGCTGCTGCAGGGTCAGAGCCCAGCCGAGCAGGGGGCTGAGCCTTTCCCATCCCTGCTCAGGAGGTCTGTCTCCTGGGCCTCTGAGGAGAGAGGGGGTCACACACACACTGCACTCTCAATACAGGGGAGCAACCAGCCACTTGAGAATGGGATCAAATGGGCAGCTAATTACCATTCTTACTAAATATATTAGTATTCCTGAATCTACAATGGTGACTGTCACATAGGATGTACCAGTCATGTTACAAGTGATATTAGAAATGGGTTTGACTTTAGATAGAGGATGAAAGTATATATTACACCAAAAACTGCATTTTTGTTCACTAAAAAACTGATAAAATAAGCATAAAACACTGTGTTGTATATATATATATATATATATATATATATATATATATATATATATATATATACACACACTGTATATATATATCGTGTTTTGCTGTGGAATCAAAAAATAGTCTTTGTATACATTACAATAGTCTTCATTTTTTAGTCTGTAGTCTACTACAGTGTACTGCAAACAGCACTGTCAATACAGTGTAGTAGTGTAGTGACTTGAAATTTGATTGATAATAACCAAATTGATATTACCAGGAGCTTATCACCATTGACTCCCATTACATTATTCATTTAATATCAGAATCTGGTATTAATTATAAACAAATATCCCACCCAGACAGTTCATTCTGCTTTTGTTGGTAGTAAACGAAGAACATGTGTCAAAATGCTCCCTTTCTGTGGACCAGCTAACCCCGTATTAGCAACACAGCTGTGTTTTAATACTGCATGTGTGTCTGAGAAACAGAATGACCAAAAGAAAACAAGAAGAGACATCTCCTGCTAATCGAGATGGTTAAGGCCTTTAATATTCTACGCTTGGCACATGATGAAAAAGTGAGATAGACAGATAGATACAGATAGACAGATAGATATATAGATAGACAGACAGACAGAGACAGACAGATGGATAGACCAAAGCATACCTTGTTTGCGTGTCAGTTTCTTTCCTTTAAGCAGCAGAATTCAGAATATGAAGAGAACACAACAGTTACTGAAGAGCACACGCACACACACACACACACACACGCACTCACTCGCTAAGCTCAGCAGTGTTGCGAAGGGCAGTAAAGACATTGGGGTCACTGTCTTGTGTTCCATCGGTTTTATACAGAATGATGATACAAGCAGGCTGCAGGGGGAGGAATGCAGTCAGGGGAGCACCTCTTCCTGGATGTGCACAGTTTTCAGTCATTGTTTGGGATTCCACAGGGAACGTTGCATTGGCTCTAGCGCCCCCACAGGTCAGAAAGGTCAAACGGTCTTGCATGTGCAGGTTTGAAAGATGTAGCAAACAGTCTAGGAAGTAAAAGTAAGGCCTGCAAACATTTCTTTAACCTAGTATGGCACCGGACATCATATTGTAAAATGAAAATACATGAGAATTAATTATAAGCTATTCTGTCCTCAGCCCCTTTTAAAACTATAGAATTTTTATGCTGTAGATTATTTTGTTCTATTCGGGCTCTATATTAGCACCTGCCTGTCTGCTATTAGGTCGTACAGCCACCAGATGTCAGTGTTGGCAGAGGTCAGGCATTATTATTATTATTATTATTATTATTATTATTATTATTATTATTATTAGTTTATTTAGCAGACGCCTTTATCCAAGGTGACTTACAGAGACTAGGGTGTGTGAACTTGCATCAGCTGCAGAGTCACTTACAACTACGTCTCACCCGAAAGTCGAGCACAAGGAGGTTAAGTGACTTGCTCAGGGTCACACAATGAGTCAGTGGCTGAGGTGGGATTTGAACCGGGGACCTCCTGGTTACAAGCCCATTTCTTTAACCACTGGACACACAGCCTTCTATTAATAATTAGCATTAATTATGCGCAAGACTATTTTTTGCACGGATTTCACAATTTCCGTAAAATGTACCCATTGCCGTCTAATATGTAGTTCCACGTGAAAATTCTTATTTTTGAAAGAATATAAATATACATATTTTTTTATCACTTAAAAATAAATACAACAAACGTTTGCCTTATTGCCGCACTACTTGTTGCACTGCATTTAGGAACCTGGCAGCCGGTTTAGTTTGCTTCCGGTAAACGATTGAACACACTGCATAGAGCTGCACCATTTCTTTAAAATGACATCAACGAAAAAGGTACCAGCTGCATCACAGATTAGAAACATTTCTGCTAAAGATCGCTCTGTCCAGCACAAGAAGGGGACATTTCATAGCTCAGTATAACATATGGCCTGACGTCTAGCCCCACTCCAATGATGCACTTTACCAGTGTTGCTGTCCGTCTCCAGGGGGTCTGCCGGGACGGGGTCTCTCTGCTCCAGGAGCATCTCATCTGCAGGGTCTGCATCCACCCCGGTCTCCTCCGCCACCTTCAGGAAGACCTGGAGAAACAGGAGCGCTTTAAACACTACGCTGGTCTGACAGCATCCATGTATTCACAGCAGCATTCAAAATCACACATCATTTAGAAGCATTTATCACAATGATCTAAACGATAAACAACTCCATTACGATCATGTAAGGAAGTATCCTGGGGCGCGGATACACCCCTAGCAAGCATGAGTGCTATCAATATGAGGACCAAGCTGATGACCATGACCTATAGATCAACAGTATGCACAGAACGGAATAAAATAAGACACGGCAACAAACAGCTTAGTGAAAACTGGGGAAGACGCAAATGAATCCCAAAACTGTAACATCATCATGACAGAAAAACACCTTCACATATGCCCACAATCGGATACCAATAACTTTGCTAATGTTAATACTAAATTTCATGACGTTTGGGAAGTGATGCCCACCTCCGCTATACCACGGACGATAGTAAGAAGACTCCCTCACCTCCTCCAGGCTGGTGTCGGAGACCCGTAGCTGGACACGCCCAGCTCTCCCTGCCTGCAGTCCAGCTCTCTCAGGAGGTCTGCCAGGTTGCCATCCCGGGCAGCTCTGTACGGGACATTAAACACTACCTCCCTGCCCACATCCTCAACCAGCCGAGCCCCGGCACCCAGCGCCGCACCAGAGCAGACAGGCCTGGCACATCTGAGGGGCAACGAGAGGCACTGACTGACTGTGCATGCAAAACCACCTGCAAGCCATAGGAATCCTAAAACTGCAACAACACTTACCTGCTGAGCTGATCTCACTGCACTGCTCACTGCCCAGTCCTGTGTCTGAACTCCTGTCAGACTCACTGTCACCCTGGGAGGGAGGGAGAGCGAGAGAGAGTGAGAGCGAGAGAGACGTTTGAGTGCCGTTAGGCCAGAGACACTGTGGATTATTTTCTTACTGATTCAACACTTTGAGTGGTTTAAGCCACTTAAAACATTTCTTCCTAATTGATACTTGAGATTCAGTTGATTGTTAATTTATGTGAATTACACCTTTTTCCATTGAGCTGTCACACTTTTTTCATGCACAGAAATGTATCCAACATAGCCAATGTAAACATAAATTCACATTAGATGGGCCTAAGATACGTATATAATAATAATAATAATAATAATAATAATAATAATAATAATAATAATAATAATAATAATAATAATAATAATAATAATAACTAGGCAGTATCACTACATTTCTCAAGAATTATTTTCTCTTCTTAAGATGACATATGAAAACTTCCTAAGAAATGTAAGAAAATCATAAGAATTTGGACAATTGCACTAAAGATATTAAAGATCTTCCCAAGATCCTTCTTAAGAACATGAAGTTTTTTCTTCAGTAGACTTTCAAGAATACGACCCCTGGCTCTTCGGATCCTCTAGACAAGCTCAAAAGGGTGGATCTGGAGAAATGGTAACTCGATATGGGAGCAACCGAACAGAATCACTCAGAATGATTTCAAACACCATACAAGCAGTGAGGAAAGTATGGGGATTGTCAACAAGCAACTCAATTGACTACTGCTATTTACAAATTCATAAGCAGTAATGGTTTAGAGTCTTAATCCTTAAATAGGAATAGCCGCTAGACTCTCAAAGCTCTTTACTACAAATTGTCATTAGCTTACTTTTTTCAGAAAGGAAAGAAGCACCTAATAAAGAAATCACAAAGAAACAACTCAGACATTTCAATTAGGGTTTTTTTTTTTTTTAATTGCACTAATGATGATCTGGAGAATCACGGCAGTATTTAGCAGGATGTGGAGGGCAGCTGGCGCTGTGCTTTGGGCCTCACCTTCTTGCCCCTGGCGAGGCGATGCTCCCAGCGCTGGCACTGTTTGGGGTCTCGTCTCCGAGTCTCTCTTCACAGCGGTCAGGTAGTATCCCATCCCCAGCTGGGTCTTCAGGAAGAGGGAGAGCCGCAGCAGCACAGGCGTCCCTGGGAGATGATAGCAATGCGATCCCCAAGCAGGTCCGCCTCGTCCATGTAGTGAGTCGAGAGTATGATGGTGCGCTCTGAGGGACAGCAATCAGAGAGCTCAACCTGGAAGCATTTGAGGCTGACAAACTAGCTCCATAAACGTCCTCTGTCATGCACATACAGCAGTGTGCTAACTTATTAGAGCACCCCATTGCTTCTGTAGTTTGATTTGATGTGCATATGAAATCAAACCACTGGAACTGGAAATCTTGGAAAAATTATTATTATTATTTATTTCTTAGCTGGCCCCTTATCCAGAGCGACTTACAATTATTACAAGATATCACATTATTTTTACATACAATTACCCATTTATACAGTTGGGTTTTACTGGAGCAATCTAGGTAAAGTACCTTGCTCAAGGGTACAGCAGCAGTGTCCCCACTGGGGATTGAACCCACGACCCTCCAGTCAAGAGTCCAGAGCCCTAACCACTACTCCACACTGCTCCAAATAAGTGATATTTAATAGGGCATAAATGGTATAAAAGCATGAGACTTTTCAGAAGCTGTTTAAGATGCCTAATTAAAAGCACAAAGTGGTCTAACATTTTCACACAAGTGTCTACTGTTTCTATATCACTGAATACTGACCGAAAATTGAAATTCTCACCCCCAGAGGTTTTCACGCAGGTAGGTATATAAAGGATATAAATGACATAATCTTGAGGTGTCCTAACACATTTGCACACTAGATACATTCATTTTATACAGCAGGTCTCAAACAGCACACACTGTATTTCAGCAAGCATGTATTTTCATTTTAGAATATGATATCTGGTACCACACTAGGTTTAAAGACTATTCTGTTTGCAAGCCATGTGTTTAGACCTCTTGCACCCTCTTCCCCACCCCTTCACTGGAGCCAGAAGACACTGCTGGGGTGCAATGACAAAGTAAAGGAGTAGTAGACTTCCTGGAAGGCAAGGGAAGCAAACTGAGAAATGTCTTTAACCCAGTGTACTAGTTTTAAAATGAGAATACTCGTTTGCTAGAACATGTTGTTTGAAAGTCTGCACATCTGAGACCTATGACATGGAAGTGTAAAATAGGTCATATTAATTGAATTACTTTGTTAGATACAATTCCTTTAAAGGAATGCTGAGCAATGCTTTTAAAGTACAGAGAGCTAACAAAATAATTCCAGTAAGTCTTACATAGTTTGCAGCTAGATCACTGGAGTGGAAGTGACCTACAGGAAATGCACACTTCACAGTGTGAATGCAGCTAGACCACTGGAGTGGAAGTGAACTACAGGAAATGCACACTTCACAGTGTGAATGCAGCTAGACCACTGGAGTGGAAGTGACCTACAGGAAATGCACTCTTCACAGTGTGAATGCAGCTAGATCACTGGAGTGGAAGTGACCTACAGGAAATGCACACTTCACAGTGTGAATGCAGCTAGATCACTGGAGTGGAAGTGACCTACAGGAAATGCACACTTCATGGTGTGAATGCGGCTAGACCACTGGAGTGGAAGTGACCTACAGGAAATGCACACTTCATGGTGTGAATGCAGCTAGACCACTGGAGTGGAAGTGACCTACAGGAAATGCACTCTTCACAGTGTGAATGCAGCTAGATCACTGGAGTGGAAGTGACCTACAGGAAATGCACACTTCACAGTGTGAATGCAGCTAGATCACTGGAGTGGAAGTGACCTACAGGAAATGCACACTTCACAGTGTGAATGCAGCTAGACCACTGGAGTGGAAGTGACCTACAGGAAATGCACACTTCATTGTCGCCCTCATGAACATGCCCATGAGTTCTCAGGCCCTCCTACCCTTGCGGTGCTTGAGCAGCAGGTCCCAGATGCCCCTGCGAGAGTAAGGGTCCACCCCAGCCGTGGGCTCGTCCAGGATGACCACCTTGGACCCCCAATGAAGGCAATGGCTACCGACAGCTTCCTCTGCATGCCACCTGCCAGGGGAAGCGGGAGAAACACTGAGCATCTCCCAGCAAGCTGCAAGAAACAAACTGAATCCAAATCACTCTTCTAAATGAACTGTAAACACACCCATTGTATTGTTCTGTATGCTGTGGAAATGGAAGTAATGCCACTACTGCAAAACAACCTACTTAATGTACTTGTAAAACTTATAACCTTAATCTTTTACCCCAAAGTGATACTGAAGTTGGATGGAAATACTGTAAGTTGACTCCCATTATATTTTGGCATTCGGGACAATGTTGTGAAAATAAGCAGAGGGTAATATTAACAGTAGTATCTGACTGTACAGCGATGGACAAAAGTGTTGCATCACCTAGAATTTTAGGATCGAGACAGAATTTTAAAAAACAACTATATGAACATAATTTAGATCTTTTATTTAACATCATGTAATCAAAGAAACTACATTATGATATTGTAAAAGTCTACCAGCAGCCATAACAGTAGTACAGTATTTCATGTTAGATTTTGAAATGTCACATTTTTAAATGGTCAGTTTTGCGTTAAATATATGGAAAACTAGAAAGCAGTATGTAATTCAATGTTAAATGTGGCATTATTCAGCAGGTTTCATTAGACTTTATAAAGCACAATGTGTTCATTCTATAGCTGTGTATGTAATGTTTGGGTGCCTCCGGTACACGCGGTGGTGGGTGTATTGATGCAGCGCAGGCTGGTACCTGAGAGGTTCTTGGTCTGCTCCCTGTGCTTGTGAGGGAGCCCCACATCCTCCAGCATGCGCCCCAACTCTGCCGTCACCTCCTCCTCTGTGAGGCCCTTCAGGCGCCCGTAAAACCAGACATGCTCCTCCACGGTCAGACTGGGTTATTAATGGAAAAAGAATATTAACCAACATGTACAGCCCTGTGCACATTTATTAAAAGACCTCAAGATGTGTCATGTATAGTTTAAAAGAAGTCAGACTCTCCCAGATGCCTCACACTGTGCTTCTCCTTCTTAGTGCTGCTGTTTCAATGACTTTCCAGCGTCTCTGCCTTGCTTTATGTGACAAGCAGTGGTGGGAATGTTGTTCATGACCAGCATTGAAAAATTCAGATAAATAAATAGACGTTTACCAGAACGTGTGCAACCTTTATAATGGAGAAGTGAGACGTACACAATGACCTATTGAATGTTACCTCTATGGACTTGAAGTCTGAAAAATACTCAAATTAGAGAAATGAGTGACAAAATGCAATTCCCTATGACCTACATCAATGTAAAACGCAAGGTTCCTCCAAATAACATAGTCTGGTACTCAATAACTCAGCAAGTTCCATCACAATGGAATATGCAATCTCAAGATACATGTAAAACTCCAAGCATTATTATTATGAGTCATTTAGCAGACTCTTTTCTCCAACACAATTTAGAGACTAAGGGGTGAACTATGCATCACAATTGCTGCAGAGTCACTTACAATAGGACCTCGGTTTTACGTCTCATCTGAAGGACAGAGCACAAGGAGGTTAAGTGTCTTGCTCAGGGTCACACACAGTGAGGAAGTGGCTGAGCTGGGATTGACCTGGGAACCTCCTGGTAACAAGCCCCTTTCTCTAACCACTGGACCACCAAGCCTCCTGTGTACAATCCTATGCAAACATGTGTCTCCAATTTATTCAGCCTAATACAGGAACAGAGAACCCGAAGCAAAGGGAGCACAAAGCCACTTTGTAGTTTGGATCTTGGCTTCATGAGACTAGGTTTCATGCCACTGTACGGCACACCAGGGGAGACTTGGGGTTTGATACAACAAAGTTGCCTCAAACTAGGTTTCCCGGTCTCCTGGAACAAGGTTTCAAGCCACTGTTCCTGAAAAGGTGGCTTTGTGTTCCTCAGCTTTATACAGGAACAGAGAAGTGGGAGACCTACCTATAGATCCCAATAGATCGCTCTTATCAAAGTTTACCATGGTAGAAGTGCTTGGTCACTTTTGTGTATTTATTTCAATACTTCTATAGTTAGAAGTCTACATTGTTTTACTCAGTTTGCTTGTTTTTAAAGTAATGAGTGATTGTACTGTATATAATATGCTGTGCTACACTTTGCTGTACTGTTATCATGCTACACCGCAAACAACTTCTACAAGTGACAAAGTGCATCTCTATGATCTCATTTCACACTGCTAAACCACATCCATGTCTGAAATTACATTTGACAGATTCCACTGGGAGGTAGTGTGGCCTAGTGGTTAGAGCTGAGGGACTGGGAGGGAAGCAGTGTAGCCTTGTGCTTAGAGCTGAGGGACTGGGAGGCAGTATGGCCTATTGGCTAAAGCCGAGGGACTGGGAGGCAGAGTAGCCTAGTGGTTAGAGCGGAGTGACTGGGAGAGAGGCAGTGTGGTCTAGTGCTTAGCGCTGAGAGACTGGGAGGCAGTGTGGCATATAGGGGTGTCACATTCATATGTGTACACAATTTCACTAGAAGCAATCTTTTAGAAATACAGACAGTTTAAGGGTGCAACCCTGATTTCAGATGAACTCAAGACTACAAAGACAAGGTGTTGTTGGGCTCTCAGAGCTTCTTCACCTACATGTCAAAGAGGACGTTGTGCTGAGGGCACATTCCCAGGGTTTTCCGGATGGAGTCCATTTCCGTGCGGATGTCCTTTCCCTGGATATAGGCCGTCCCGGCAGAGGGGGGGAACAATCCGGTGAGGATGGACCTGGGGAAAGGGAGCAGGAGTTTGAGAACCAAACCAAATCGATATCTCTCAGCAGATTCTAGCCATGCCTCTGCCCTTTCGTTGAGACCAAACCCCTTTAGAAGCAGAATGTAGACATGACCAGACCCCTCCCATCTCCATGACCACACCAATCACAATGCAGAACACAGCCATGTCCCGCCTCTTCACTAAGACTCACCAATGAATGTAGAATCTAGTCTTGTTCCCACCCCTTCACCAATCTCCCTGCACTCACATGGTGGTGGTCTTGCCTGCCCCGTTGTGCCCCAGGAAGGAGGTGATCTGGCCCTGGTAGAAGTTGAGGTTCAGCCCGTTGACGGCCAGCTTGGCCCCGGAGCTGTACACCTTCACCAGGTTCTGGATGGACACTCCCAGGGGAGGTGACTTGGCTCAGCCTCCAGACACACTAGCAAGCACACGGAGATCAAGAAGACTCATGAAGATGGCCCGAGGCTTACCCAGCTACCTTCATTTATGGAATAACTACAGTACACAGTGAATGCTCATGGCGTTGATGTATTTGCAATAACATAACCTACATAATCAAGACTGTCATCCTTGTTAGCCAAGGTTTGAAATAAAACACTGAACTGTAAAGTAGAACAACTGCTCTTACCTTCTTCCTTGCTGGTGGGTGGAATTGACAGGGTGACATCCGAGAGAGACTCCCGAACCAGTAACTCCGGAGAAACAGGAAATTCAGGGCTTCGAATCCCAAACTGACCTTCAATAAAGAGAATGAGGGATTCCAATTGACTTTGACAAGAAGAGTAACTGTGTATGAAAAATTTGTATACTTGCAATGGCAGTGCCATCTTTAAACTATCATATTTTAATATTAATTACATCAAAGTAATCCCAGTGGTTTTACTTCATTTGATCATGATGACATATATTAAGAAAAAAAACTGTCAAATTGTTATTGATTGTAATTAGCATATTTTATTCTATTTAATTAATCCCTAACAAGTTCAAACACTTTAAAAAGGGAAATACAATGAAAGTATGAGTATCTGCACACCGCTAATATATTATCCAGCCTCACTCACCCGGGAAGACAGCCTCTATGTAGCAGGTAGCCAGGCCGTAGATCACTGCGTCCACCAGCAGGAGCAGGATGGAGGTGCTGAAGCTGTAGCGATCCCCTCGACAGGGCTGGAGCCCAGATTAGACCACTGGATACCCACGCCCTGCTCCTCATACAGAGAAATACTCACAGCCAAACCCGAAGGCTACAGGAGACAGCAGGCTCTGCAGGGCACAGGAAGCGAGTATTACACTCTGGATCGGGCTAACAGCACAGTACACTCTGGATCGGTGCTGACAGCACAGTACACTCTGGATCGGGGCTGACAGCACAGTACACTCTGGATCGGGGCTGACAGCACAGTACACTCTGGATCGGGGCTAACAGCACAGTACACTCTGGATCGGGGCTAACAGCACAGTACACTCTGGATCGGGGCTAACAGCACAGTACACTCTGCATCGGGGCTGACAGCACAGTACACTCTGGATCGGGGCTGACAGCACAGTACACTCTGGATCGGGGCTGACAGCACAGTACACTCTGGATCGGGGCTGACAGCACAGTACACTCTGGATCGGGGCTGACAGCACAGTACACTCTGGATCGGGGCTGACAGCACAGTACACTCTGGATCGGGGCTAACAGCACAGTACACTCTGGATCGGGGCTGACAGCACAGTACACTCTGGATCGGGGCTGACAGCACAGTACACGCTGGATCGGGGCTGACAGCACAGTACACTCTGGATCGGGGCTGACAGCACAGTACACTCTGGATCGGGGCTGACAGCACAGTACACTCTGGATCAGGGCTAACAGCACAGTACACTCTGGATCGGGGCTAACAGCACAGTACACTCTGGATCGGGGCTGACAGCACAGTACACTCTGGATCGGGGCTGACAGCACAGTACACTCTGGATCGGGGCTAACAGCACAGTACACTCTGGATCGGGGCTAACAGCACAGTACACTCTGGATCGGGGCTAACAGCACAGTACACTCTGGATCGGGGCTAACAGCACAGTACACTCTGGATCGGGGCTGACAGCACAGTACACTCTGGATCGGGGCTAACAGCACAGTACACTCTGCATCGGGGCGAACAGCACAGTACAATGTCATGTCCAGTTATAAGTAGTCTTGCTTCTTTTCAATGTCTAATATTTCAGAGGCTTACTAAATACTGTAATACAAATCTCCTTTTACAGTAACATATTTAATTGAAACATCATGAACTCTATGACGTTGTCCCTCCACCGTGGTAATTGTGCAATGGGTTGCAGGGGCTTTGCTACTAAATTCAATAATTTTACATTTATTTACTTCTGACCAGCAGCTGACCAAATGCAACTCAGGCACAGGTATACAAGCGACACAAGGAAAATCACAGCAAATGAAATGGGTGTCAATCTTTACTGGCCTGTTTCCAATGTTGACTGGTACCAGTATCACCGCCCAACTCAATTATAGCGTGTCGTCAACCCAGCTGGTCAGAACGACTCATTAACCGAAAGTGGTGAAACCTGTTGGATAATTAACAGGTTTCCAGAAACCTACCATGGAAACCGAACACCCGAAGGACAGGAAATGAGCAACTGTCTGAAAAGCAACTTGGTATTTGTGCAAAATATCAAGTTCTATTAAAGAGAGAGCTGAGGCCATGGGGTGCTTTAAATTCTGTTACTAGGATACGATGACAGAAATCCCAGTTTCAGTAATGCTCTCAAAATCATGTCTAACCTACAGGGTTAATCTGGTGTACTAGATAATGGGTTACGCTCTGGCTGTACTTGGAAGTTAGACACGAATCTTAAAGCTCCAGGAGTCACAGAGGTGGTTTAAAACATCTTTAAAAAGTTGATTGACTGGCACAGAAAACGATGCCAAGTGAAACAACAAGAAGCCAAGGTAACTCTGGTATGTTTCTCTTAAAATGGCAAAGACAACAGAATGTTCCTCACAGCGAATATCCTCATTGTGAAGGTGACGTGGTCCCTCCAGGCCACACACAGCACGTAGGGCAGGTACAGGGAGAAGTAGATGATGCCACCGCATGCCGCCGCCAGGTTTGCTCGCGAGAACAGCGTGCTGATCAGGAAGCACTGCAGGATGGTCGCCGTGGCGAAGGTCGCCAGGAAGAGGAAGATCACTGCCGGGTCACTGTAGGGCAGAATGTCTCCTCGCTGGAGGAAGGTAAACACACAGATTCAGATACACAACGCTGCCTCTTACATACAGTAGAAATCTCGTTCCAGTATCAAACTGGGGCTTCTGCCAGTTCGCTGCAGTCTACAATCCAGCCTCAACCAGATATTACACTGAAGACATTTCTGTGTAATTTCTATTTATTAGTGAACTCATGACCATTTCCTTGACAGTATACTATATTCGCAGACCTAATTTTCTGCATACATATTTCTTTGTGCAATCAGAGATTTAAAAACCATTGCGTCCTTTGCATTGGACACTCATTGTGTTATCTTTCACCATCAGCGTGAGTTGGAGAGATCCAGTTCTTCCAGTCTACAATCCTAACTGGTCCCAATTGAAATAGATTTGATCTCGATCTCATTTTAAAATTGTATTCAAGTCAAATAGCAGATGGAAACGTGGCTTTAGATAGCACATCTTAGTGAAGCTGAAAAGGGAATTATTTTAGCTGTTAATGTTTGAGCCAGGATCCTGGATACGGCTTGCCTACCTTGAGAATGAGAATGAGTAAGGCTGCGCTGACCAGGAAGGGCAGGAGGCTGCTGATGAACCAGCTGACCCACAGAGTACCGTTGCTCAGGCCCATGATCCTCATGGTCTCTTTGAGTCGTGCCTCCTTCTCGTGCACCACCCCTTGATGATCATGGCCACCGAGTAGATCCAGGCCAAGGTCATGAAGAGGGCAGCGGCGGTTCAGCACCGCAGGAACCTGGAGAGCAAACCATACTGAACCAGGGACCCAATGCACTGCAACCCACACTGAACCAGGGACCCAATGCACTGAACCAGGGATCCAATGCACTGCAACCCACACTGAACCAGGGACCCAATGCACTGCAACCCACACTGAACCAGGGACCCAATGCACTCCAACCCACACTGAACCAGGGACCCAATGCAACTGCAACCCACACTGAACCAGGGACCCAATGCAACTGCAACCCACACTGAACCAGGGACCCAATGCACTCCAACCCACACTGAACCAGGGACCCAATGCAACTGCAACCCACACTGAACCAGGGACCCAATGCACTGCAACCCATACTGAACCAGGGACCCAACTGGCTAGTATAATTATTACCTTACATAATTAAGCCAGGAACCAAATCTAACTGTTTTTTATTGCAATGCATATTGAGCCCTAATCGCAATCTAACTGCCTTGCATTACAACCAGTGATTTAATCAATGTTCATACCTCAAACTTAATTTCAATATTACTGATCCTTTTATTGTGTCTTTTTTTTAAATGCAGGATATCATGCTGCTGTTATGAATAAGAGAATAGATTTTAAAAGCCTTAGTCGTCCGTTTAACTACTATATGCTTTTCCTACATATTAAATAAGTGTGAATGCGGCACTGCTGCCAGCTAGAGACTGCTGCTGTACTCACACATCATCCACGTAGCACGGATAGGGCATCTGCTGCAGGTAGAGCCCAGTGCGAGGGCCCGGCCCCAGCTCAGGACCCTCGTCACAGCCTGCTCCACCAGGTCCTGCACATACAAGCCCCCACACATAGCGCAGGTCACTGAAGGGGTCCGCTGCGGCCGGGGTCCCAGAACCTGAGGGATGGGAGACAGTGTCACTGTCTTGAGTCAACAGTAACCCTGCCCAGTCTAGAAAGAAAGTTCTCAGTGTGCTTGCCTTCCTTCCAGGGTATCAGTTACACTGGCACTTAGGTCATTTCACCTCAGCAGTGTCTTCAGGGTGAAGCATCTTACTGACTGCATGTCAGTCATTAGGGGAGGCAGCTGGTTGGTTACTGACAGGAAAGAAGATCCTGAAGGGGTGGGGACATTTTCACTCTCCAGGTAAAATGACCATGAAAGTGCATGACTATCTGAAAGCAAGTTCAATAGGAATGACGAGCTACAGCCTTTCTATCCCTTCCCACCAGCATCTCTCTCCCTCTCCCCAGTCTCTTTCCCTCTCCAATCTCCCCTTATCCCAGACCAATCTCCTGCTAAGTTCCTCACTCTCCACCCTTCCCAGTCAATCCCTCTCCCTCCTTCCCTCTCTCTAAGTCGTTCTCTCCCTCACCCCCTGTCCCCACACTGACCCGGTCTTTGATCTTGTTGGTTCGAGTGGCGTCGTCGATGTCCATGCGGATCTTGTAGGTGAGGTGGGGCGGCAGGTTTGAGGCGGGACGTCCTGTAGCTGGAAGGCGATCCCGCCCAGAACTGCCTCTCCTCGAGCAGCTCCTGGGCCGGGACACCAGCCGCTCCTCTGTGGGGACGGCCTCCAGCTTATTGAGGGACACGCACTGCAGAGACACAGGCAGGGTTACACTCCCTGCACAGGACGGAGAGCAGCCCAGTACCTCCAGCTTTAAAGCAGTGTGAATCAAGAGTTTACATCTTCTTAGAAACAGCAGCATAAATCGCTGGTTTTCTTGTGCTCAAGATGTTTTGGTTCTTTATTTTTTAATATTGCATATAGTGATATGCAGATATATGATGCAAAACAAGATACAATGGTTATTTAATGGACCATTTTGTTAAAAGACAAAAATTAAGTGGGATAGCGAGAGTATGTATAGGGCTTCTGTTTTCCTGTTTTTATCAATTTAATTTTTCGTTGCTTATTTTTAGCTATTTTTCGAGTTATATGTAAATGTTTTTTTCTGGGCTTTTTTTTCACAATACTTACCCATGCGTTACTATTCTTTCACTGTGCTTTATTACTCTTTGCTATACTTCTACTGCAGGAAACTTGCATAAGGGATAAGGTGAAGGGTTCTGCCTGGAAGAGGTTCTCCACAGTTCAGGTAGATGTTGCGCACCTATTCTGCAACTGTTTTAAAACTAGCTGACTCTTATATTTTGCCTAGAGAGATATGTTTCAATAACTGTTTATTCCTGTATAATCAATAACCAATGATATTAACATTTAATAAAATCTAATCTACTATAAAAATTTACCATTATTCAAGATGTCGTGGATTATAATCAACCCTTTGCGGTCCATTTATTCAGTCGTCAGGTCCAATTTATTTTCACACGCGCAGTTTATTTTAGGCAGCTGTTTAAAAGTATTTTTTCACAGTAAAACAGGTTTAAAAGGCACTGCATATCAACAGGACACTCAGTACTGCATCTCCAGCCCGCCCCACCCCTTGTTCGCTGTATTTTTCACATACCTCTTCATAGTAGTGCATACCGATAAATCATCTCCTGATCACTCGTTTTATCACCAAACTCCTCAAACATGCGATCCAAGTCATTATTTTATTACTATAACATCTAAAAAAGCTCGGCAAATGTCTGTGATATTCTTTGAGCGCTGGATGCGGAAGCAGCTATCTTGTTTGTTTATGTCCGTGTTATCTCTGTGGTGCCAGGGCTATGTGTATTGGTGAGATCGCCCCTTTTTTTCAGCTTCTCTCGGCTCCTATCGGTCTCACTCGGCCATTGAATGGTTTTCTCAGCTTTTTCGACTAGAGACCTGTTTTCACGTCTTTTGATGATGTCGGACTGGGTCCGACATTGGACGAAAGGAAAATTGCAATGTCGGACCAGGTCCAACATAGGACCGCTAAGAGCTAATACAAGGGTTAGGATATTTGCTATAACTAGAATTATAATTAATACCACAAAGGCCTGCAGAGATCTCTTGTGATTTAGGTCCAGTGCAGAGTACCTGGATAAACTGGGAGAGACTGGTCACTATCTCGTCCACCTCCCGATGCGTGTCTCTCCAGGTAGAGTTGGAACCAGCCTCAGTGGGGCTAGTGGACAGGAAGTGGGCAATGCGGGCGCAGTCCAGGAAGTGTCCACAAGGCGAAGGTCAACAAGGCCAGCGACCTCCGGGGTCTTCAACAGGTCCTGGAACACAACGAAACCCCTCTCAGGTCTTCAGCTCCTTTGTTATTTGGTCACAAAAAGCCAGCTGAAGATCATGACAGCCTTACCTGCAGCATTTGGATCTCCAGGCTGCTCTCCATAAAGGTCCTGATTAGTGGTCCAAGCTCCTGCCAAGCCCCTCTCACCTCCCACAGCACCGACAGGTCCTCGAGCGTCTGGTTAACCTGAGCACAGGACAGGGGTATAGGGGCAGTGATACCAGGGCTTACAGAGCAGGGTTTAGGGAACAGGACAGGGCTTACAAAGCAGGCTTAGTCCCTGTTAAAATTCTAGCAGCAGAGTTTTGTACAAGTTGCAGACGAGAAATAACATGACTATGAGTACCAGAGAATGGGGCATTACAGTAATCAATCCTTGAAGATACAAGAGCATGCATCAGCTTCTCAGCATCTGGTCAGGAAAGAATACTTTAATTTGGTGATATTTCTTAGATGAAAGAACGAAAGAGATTTTGGTAACATTTCTAATGTGTGTTTCAAAAGAAAGATATTTGATTAGTGTTGAAGTGTGTTTCTTCTGAGATTGCAGGTTCCCTACCTCTTTCATGATGCTGCGTGTGGCTGGCGTGTCAGGTGTGTACAGCAGCTTCCCAATGAACAGAGGCTTGATCCCACGCCAGATGATACGGGAGGCGGGTTCGACTCCAGGCCACGGATCAGATCCCTGCAGTGCGGGGCTGAAGCACAAACAGCGATAGTGACACACAGACACAGGGATAGTGACACGCACATGCAGTGACACAGACACAGGGATAGTGACACACACATACAGTGACACAGACACAGGGATAGTGACACGCACATACAGTGACACAGACACAGGGATAGTGACACACACATACAGTGACACAGACACAGGGATAGTGACACGCACATACAGTGACACAGACACAGGGATAGTGACACGCACATACAGTGACACAGACACAGGGATAGTGACACACACATACAGTGACACAGACACAGGGATAGTGACACACACATACAGTGACACAGACACAGGGATAGTGACACACACATACAGTGACACAGACACAGGGATAGTGACACACACATACAGTGACACAGACACAGGGATAGTGACACACACATACAGTGACACAGATACAGGGATAGTGACACACACATACAGTGACACAGACACAGGGATAGAGACACATACCCGCCACAGTTGTAAATTCAAAATGATAGCTATCAGTATGAGATTCATGTAAGAATGCAAGTGTGACATACTGACGGACAAAATGTACAGACATAGAGACACCTCTATATAAAATGTGTGTTTTTAAATAATTTAACCAGCTTTGAAAGGCCCCTCACTCACTGGTGTTGTTGTCAAGCTGCACTCTCTCTCTTCAGTGTCATTGCGTCCCAGGAAGGCCTTGATGTCGTTGTCCTCGTACCAGTTCAGTGAGGGATGCGCTCCCCTCCCCTCGTGGTGTCCACACACGATCGCGGGACACCGCTCTGAACTGGTCACGCGGAGAGCCGGTGGTGCTCCCGAGAGACAGCCTGCTCAGCTCCTCACTCAACTGGGAGAAACTGCTCTGCGCCGACAACTGCAGACACACAGACAGGAACACTAGCCATTAGCATGCACAGCTCCCATTGCACACACACACACAGGAACACTAGCCATTAGCATGCAAAGATCCCATTGCACACACACACACACAGGAACACTAGCCATTAGCATGCACAGCTCTCATCGCACACACACACAGGAACACTAGCCATTAGCATGCACAGATCCCATTGCACACACACACAGGAACACTAGCCATTAGCATGCACAGCTCCCATTGCACACACACACACAGGAACACTAGCCATTAGCATGCAAAGATCCCATTGCACACACACACACACACAGGAACACTAGCCATTAGCATGCACAGATCCCATTGCACACACACACACACACACACACACACACACACACACACACACACAGGAACACTAGCCATTAGCATGCACAGATCCCATTGCACACACACACACACACACAGGAACACTAGCCATTAGCATGTACAGATCCCATTGCACACACACACACACAGGAACACTAGCCATTAGCATGCACAGATCCCATTGCACAAACACACAGACAGGAACACTAGCCATTAGCATGCACAGCTCTCATCGCACACACACACAGGAACACTAGCCATTAGCATGCACAGCTCTCATCGCACACACACACACACACAGGAACACTAGCCATTAGCATGCACAGATCCCATTGCACACACACACACATAGGAACACTAGCCATTAGCATGCACAGATCCCATTGCACACACACACACACAGGAACACTAGCCATTAGCATGCACAGCTCTCATCGCACACACACACACACACGAACACTAGCCATTAGCATGCACAGATCCCATTGCACACACACACACACAGGAACACTAGCCATTAGCATGCACAGCTCTCATCGCACACACACACAGGAACACTAGCCATTAGCATGCACAGATCCCATTGCACACACACACACACACACAAACACACAGGAACACTAGCCATTAGCATGCACAGATCCCATTACACACACACACACACAGGAACACTAGCCATTAGCATGTACAGATCCCATTGCACACACACACACAGGAACACTAGCCATTAGCATGCACAGATCTCATTGCACACACACACACAGGAACACTAGCCATTAGCATGAACAGCTCTCATCGCACACACACACAGGAACACTAGCCATTAGCATGCACAGATCCCACTGCACACACACACACAGGAACACTAGCCATTAGCATGCACAGCTCTCATCGCACACACACACAGGAACACAAGCCATTGACAGTGGTTCGAATGGTTCGAATCCTGGTCTTGCCAAATTATCACAGAGAAAGCTGCATTGGTCTTAATGAGGAAAATTGGCTGGGCCCTTGTGATGGGGTGCAGCCTATTTTGTGGTGGTTCTGTGTTTTTGTATTGTTTAGAGTAGATGTGAGTGAGTTTGGGGTGTGGTTCAGTGAATGTGTGGAATGTGCCTGGGCTAATGAGGTGCGAATTGCCCAATTAGCCCAGGCACCTGTATAAAAGGGAGTGGTTGGGTATGTTAGTTGGTGAGTGTTTGTAACAGTGAGAAGATGTGTGTGAGAGAGTGAGTGATTCTTTTTGTATAGTTTCGGTTTAGAGCCTGTTTTGTGTTCGTTTTTTTGGTTGGCCATCGTGCCTTTTTATTTGTGTTTTGTCAATTAAAATATTTTGGTTTCACTGCATTTTCTGTCTCTGAGTCTTCCCTCTGCTGCTATCCTGCCACAGGTTGGTGTCAGAAGTGGGATAGCGCCCCCTGGAGACTCAGAGCGGAAGTGCAGTTTTTTGTTTGTTTTGTTTTTGGGGGAAAAAAAAAAAAGGAAAAAAAAAAAAAAAGAAAATGGAGCTGGCCCAGGAGGAGGCAGATGACAGCTGGGAGCTATTTTTAAAAGGGCTCGCGGCAGAGTTGTGCCCCGGCTGTGGGGCATATGGACACACAGTGGCCATCTGCCACACCCAGTATGAGGAGGAGGAGCTGCCGCTGCAAGAGCCGGAAGAGGAGGAGCCAGTGTGTCCTGTGTCCAGAGGGAGGAGCCAGTGCGTCCTGTGTCCGGAGGGAGGAGCCAGTGCGTCCTGTGTCCGGAGGGAGGAGCCAGTGCGTCCTGTGTCCGGAGGGGAGGAGCCAGTGCGCCCTGTGTCCGGAGGGGAGAAGCTGAAGGCCCAAACCCCTATTTTTTTGGGAGGGACGAGGCGTGAAGCTCAGGCTCCACAGCAGCCGCTGTTTTTGCTGCTGAAGGGAGCCCAGCGGAGACGCCGCCACAAGCCCTACCCCCGCTGCCGGAGGAGCCGACAGCGCCACCAGCCCTACCCCGCTGTCGGAGGAGCCGACAGCGCCACCAGCCCTACCCCGCTGTCGGAGGAGCCGGCAGCGCCACCAGCCCTACCCCGCTGTCGGAGGAGCCGGCAGCGCCACCAGCCCTACCCCGCTGTCGGAGGAGCCGGCAGCGCCACCAGCCCTATCCCGCTGTCGGAGGAGCCGACAGCGCAACAGCTCTAACCCCGCTGTCGGAGGAGCCAGCAGCGCCACCGAGGGAGACGAGCTGCTGTTCCCGCCTCCGCCACCAGAGGGAGACGAACTGCTGTTCCCGCCTCCGCCACCAGAGGGAGACGAACTGCTGTTCCCGCCTCCGCCATCAGAGGGAGACGAGCTACTGTTCCTGCTCCTGCCATTAGAGGAGCTGGAGCGGGCTCTACCTCCTGTCGCCAACAGCGAAGAGGAACTCTGGCCGCTGCCACCCTGGCCGGAGGTTCCTGCACTGTTGGCCACTCCCGAGGGTCCGCTGCTGCTGCCGCCGCCTCCCGAGGGTCCGCTGCTGCTGCCGCCGCCTCCCGAGGGTCCGCTGCTGCTGCCGTCGCCTCCCGAGGGTCCGCTGCTGCTGCCGCCGCCTCCCGAGGGTCCGCTGCTGCTGCCGCCGCCTCCCGAGGGTCCGCTGCTGCTGCCGCCGCCTCCCGAGGGTCCGCTGCTGCTGCCGCCGCCTCCCGAGGTCCGCTGCTGCTGCCGCCGCCTCCCGAGGGTCCGCTGCTGCTGCCGCCGCCTGGGGTCGCCAGGGATCCTGCTTCGCCTGGGGTCGCCAGGGATCCTGCTTCGCCTGGGGTCGCCGAGGGTCCTGCTTCGCCTGGGGTCGCTACACTGTGGCGGAGCCCCACGGAGGAGCTGCCAGCCATGAAGAAAGGGGGAGATCAGGAGACCAGCTCCCTTCGCAGCAGTTTGCTGCCGGAGATCGTGTGGTCGGAGCCCCACGAAGGGGAAATGCCTGCCATGAAGAAGGGGGAGGTCAGGAGACCAGCTCCCCAGCCGCACTTCGTGGCAGGATAGTGTGTGGCGGAGCCCGGAAGAGGAGCTGCGGCCACGAAGAATTGGGGTGCCGGACCTCCCACCATGGCCACCCCCATGGACACTGTGCTTCCCCTCTTCCAGGACTTTGAGACTGAGGGGAGGTGGCCATTTAGGCCACGTTGTGCTGCGCACAAGGAGGGAGGTGTGTGATGGGGTGCAGCCTATTTTGTGGTGGTTCTGTGTTTTTGTATTGTTTAGAGTAGATGTGAGTGAGTTTGGGGTGTGGTTCAGTGAATGTGTGGAATGTGCCTGGGCTAATGAGGTGCAATTGCCCATTAGCCCAGGCACCTGTATAAAAGGGAGTGGTTGGGTATGTTAGTTGGTGACTGTTTGTAACAGTGAGAAGATGTGTGTGAGAGAGTGAGTGATTCTTTTTGTATAGTTTGGGTTTAGAGCCTGTTTTGTGTTCGTCTTTTTGGTTGGCCATCGTGCCTTTTTATTTGTGTTTTGTCAATTAAAATATTTTGGTTTCACTGCATTTTCTGTCTCTGAGTCTTCCCTCTGCTGCTATCCTGCCACAGCCCTCTTCTCCAGAGTTCAGTCTTTCTGAGTATGTGGGTTTCTGTGTGAAAGCCATTCAAATAGGGGACTCTATATATTACTTGATGCTCACCTCTAACAGAATGGCCCCCAATCCCTCAGTGAAGGAGTTCACAGCTTCTGTCACTTCCAGGAGGCTCCCAGTGTCGGAGCTCAGTCTCTCCTGGAAAGGGAGGAACACAGAGTAGTGAGAGGTTCTATACAAGCACAGCCAAAATAAAGCAATGTCCTACACACTTCCTGCTGTATAATAATAACTGTAAAAGTAGAGCTGCAAGCACTAACCAATTTCTACATCGTATATTGGACAGGTAATCGATAAAATGACAATATTTGTATTGGTCAAATACAAAAAAAAAAAAATTAATCTACTTTTCACAAAAACCTTCAAATACAACTGACAACATGCACGAGCTGGAAATATAGTAGCTACAGGGTGATGCATAATGCAAAACAGCAATGCTGCATCAATTACTTTCAATTGTATTCATATGTCGACATTATCGAACAACTCTCTGGAAGCCAATGGCCCTGAATGACCCTGAATATGTGAGTAACAGTTATCGACACATTGTTTCAGTTTGCGATTTCCAGAGCTGAACAGTTAGCCAGGACTCACGGTGAGCAGCCGGCTGTAGTCGAGCTGAGACAGAAAGATCCGCTCTGCCGTCTGCAGTGTGGAGGCGGGCACAGCGCACAGACTGGGCTGCAGGAGGGACAGAGGTGCTCCGTCAGCAGGGAGCAGGTACTCGCTGAGCAGGGAAACATTGCACACAATCTCCTGGAGACGCAGGCCTGAGCCGGCCAGGGTCACCTGCAGAGCAAACAGGCAAATGCTTTGGCGAGTGCAGCAGTGTGAACCAGGGCCCGCCCAGTGCAGGTCTGTGTTACAACCACGTTCTGAATTGTTCATTTGTACCAATTACACCTCCGAGTTCTGAAGTTAAACTACTTCATTATACCTGTTTAACCTAGACTAGAACAGCCCTCCAAGTGCCTTGCAGGAGTGGCCATGTCTGTGCAAGGGTTATGAATCAAGGTATACATGGAAGGAACTACTTTGTCACGCTATAAGAGGAGACCAGACCATGTTTCAGATTTTAACAAGGTTTACATTCTACATTGAACGTTAATGTTAGATACAGTACGTGCCACTAGTATTAACAGAGATAGGGAACTGATCAGATAACTTTAATCCTGGACAGAGCCCTCAGACTGATACCCCGATGGTCCACGATCATCCTAGAGATATTAGAGGCTTCTCTGTCTGTGTCGCCTGCATGCCCGGTATTTATACCATATGGGCTCAGGACATAACTACAGTCTGTTTTTGTTATCTTACTAATTTTCAGTAAAATTCAGCCCCTTAGCCGTTGCTCCATTCAAGTGCAACCAACCACTACCCAATCTCTTTACAAGGTTACCATGGTCACTTGTTTACCACATTTCATTCCATTTCTGCACATACATTTGATGGTCCTATTGAGCTCCTTTGTAAGCAAGATTTGGACAAACAGAGAGGCGGTCTCCATACACTCCCTGATTATGATACATTCATTAATAATGTCCTTAGCAAGCTTCTAAAACTGCAAATCAATACTGCGACACATGTCTATGTATCAGGGCTGTGAAAGTGCTCAGATATTCTGAGGCAATCCCTTTAACATGTTTTATGACAGCAGGTATTTAATTAACCTGGATTCACTTCCAATCAGCCTTTAAATCCCTCAATGCAGAATTGTCATTGACTAGTACTCAAGTGTACAGATGAGGAAATTCCAGCTTTATTTAATACCTGCAGACAGAAAATCTGTTAAAGGGAATTACTTGTAATCCCGCCTCCACTATATAACCAGTGGGCGATCATTTTTACACTGTTACTTTTAGCAAACTAATGGGACAGATCACAGTTTTGCTGCTTACCACTTGCAGGTTCAGCTGCGCCTTCAGCAACTGGTCAACCACATTCTGAGGAAGGCTGGCATTAACCAAAAGGAACTGGGAGAAGGTTTCGTTCTGTCGGAGGAACTCTCTCACAGACGACTCTGCAGCACAAGCATTGCAGGGGAGTAACAATACGAATCACAATATCAATCCATCAGTCAATCAATCAATAAATCACAGCCTTTATTGATCCAGATGAGTTAATGGAGAACAAATTCTCATTTACAATGACGACCTGGCAAGAGGCTCACACCACCACAGCAAACATCATCAAGAAGTAAGGAGTAAAAAACAATCAGAAAACATAAAACATAAAATATAAAACTCAGCAGCAACTCAGCAGCACAGACGTCAGTCAGCATTGAGTCGACCTTACTAAAAGCAACCTCAGATATGAACCATTCTAATTTAAACTTTTGTTGAAACTCATTCCAGTAATTGGCTGCTGCAAACCAAAATGAGTGACGACCACAAACTATTGCTACCCTGCATGGGAACAAGTAGTTTAATAAAATGACTGGATCTTATATAATGAAGATGAGAGCTCCAGTAAGCAGGCATTCTCCCAATTAAGGTTCCGTATGCAGATTGGGATACGATAGGTATCATGATGGGCTACATTTATTGATAGACTATTTTGTTAAAAGGCAAAATGTTATGAGTAGGGCTTCTGACTTTTGGTTTTAATCGATAAAACCCCGATACAAAAAAAATCTAATCAGTGGATAGCCAATAAACACCAGAACCCACCGGAAAAACAGTGGAAATGGTTAATCAATTCACGGTGACTTCACCCCTTTCCCATTAAAAAATAAAACCTACTACAAATTAAAAAAAAATACATTTCCCAGCACAGCTGGGCAGTGTCCCGCTTTCCTACCTTGGATCTATCATTGATTCGTTCTGAATACTCTAAACCCGCCCCAGCTACTGAGTGACAGCACATTCCTACATTTCTATTGGAGACTTTGCTTGCAAGATTTAAAACGAGATTACAATCAGGAACGGAGGGTTGTTAGCAGGATTTAAAGCTGTATTACAGTTAAGGAAGATTTAAAACAGAATTGCAAGTTGTGGCGAAATGTAAAAAAATGCCTACAGAGAAAAACCCCTGAAGAATGTGCTCGTGACCATAGGGACTTCATTGTGGAAGACAGCAAAGGAAAGAAGCAAGTGCTGTCGAGTTACTACTATACATACTTTGACAGAAAAAAAAAAAAAACAACAACCGCTCAAGCATTTTGGAAAGTCACTGAAAACACTAATTTCACACAGTATATAAAAAACGAAAGTATGTATTTATACCAACTATAAAACACACGTCATTTCAAGAACCATTTGGTGAACAACAGTAAACTATGTTATGCTTCTGGTCTTGCATCACATTGCAATCGATACATATCACTATTATAATATGAGTCATCATGTACAGAAAGTATCAGAGTTCATCGATAAATACCTCTATTATAATATGAGTCATCATGTACAGTCAGTATCAGTGTTCATCGATACACAATCAATTGTTACACCCCTAGCTCTCATTGTCAAGGATCAGGAAAGGAAAACCAGCAAACAAAAGTGAGACTATTTACCATCCACTTTGCACAGGCCTCCTTATGTACATAAGAACATTTGGGTCCATCATTGCAATATCAGAGTTATTAGTAGTTTTCATATTTCAATGGTCAACTTGTAGGTCACAATAGAGTCTTGGAAACAATGCTTCTTCGTGGGTAACACAAAACAATCAATTAGGTGTACAGACATAAACTCTTGGTTTATCGTTTATCAATGAAAACTTTCTTTACATGATATAACATAGTGTAACAGAGGTGTGTATCGTCTGTGTTGTGACACAAGACAACATAGCTCACTGCTGAGAAGAAGTGTTGGTATGAATACATGCTCTCCATTAAACAATCTCATTGAATTTTTTTATTTTAACAAAACAGAGGGATGAATATAAAAACAATGAAATCTCAGTTGTGTGAGATTCTCACTTGGCCAGGCCTCCCTTCTCTCTCTCAGGCTGCGGAGAGCCAATAGGAGCTGCTGGAATTCCCCGGGCAATGATTGGCTGCTGGTGTGGGCGAGGATCTTCTGCGTGTCAGCAAAAAGACGCGATAGTCTGAGGAGAGTAGGGAATCAATCCATTAGAGGGTGCCTTTTACTCCTGGGAATTACTGGAATACTAGATTATTAGACCTGCACAAATCAATTATTTGATTACTCGGATTGAGCCAATGACTAATTAGCAGAGTGGGGTCAAAACTGGTATTAAATGCCATAATCCAATGGTGATCCAATCTATAAACTGAACCATGCCATCACAATGAAAGCTACACTGACAGCACCTGTAGAATCTCAGAATTCTATGAGAAGTATGTAACGCGTTTACAGCTTGCTCTGTGTTTTTATTCAAATGGCTACGAAATTCAAAAGTAAAAACCATGAAGCTGAGATCATGGTTCACAGTGACCCAGGACCCCCCTGGAAAGCAAGTACCCACATGGAGCTGTTGAAGTTGCCCACCAGGCCAGGGGTCTCTCCAGGTGTGGGGTAGCGGAAGCAGGGGTTGTTCACATTGCAAATGATCCCCTGGATCCAGGGAAGGGTGCCAGCTGAGGGTAGGGGCTTGTTTGGGAAGTGACCTGAAAAATAACAAGATAGTTTAAACCTGGGACACCCACGGAACAGTTTTCCTGAGCTACGTGGGAAATTGCTGCGGTGAGGACCAAAAAATTCCAGACTCAATTCCCCTCCCCCAAATGTAAGCACATTACTTAGGCACACAGAACCACATCCAGAGGTTTTATAAATTAGTAATTATACCAATGTGTTTTCAAGCACATAAACATGAGTAATATAACAGCATCAGTTCCTGTGCAGTTCCAGGGAATTAATAATGAATAGTAACAATGAAATGAAGCAAGTAGCAGCAGGGCTAGGAGAAACTATTGCATAGGTTTGTAATAAAGATAAAAGAAAAAAAATATACAGCAGACCAACATATTCTTTCAATATGCCTAGCTTTTGAACTTTAAGTCTTTAGAGAGTTATTATATCCATAATTAAAGTAAAATCAAATGAGATAGAGAGCAGAAAGAACAATTCATTTTGCTAATAAGAAATAGTTTTAAAACCTCATGACTTGTACAATGCAAATGTGTGCTTTTCAGGTTATCAGAAGCTGTAGTGAAAATTGCCCTGGAATAAAAACCTGGATGAATGTGGATGTTTCAAGACTGCAGACGCCTCTTCACAGGATGAAAGTGCATTTCTCTGAGTGAATGTCGGGAGCACGTCCCCACATCTCTATCTGTGTAGAGATCTCTAAATAACAGCTAGCGTCTCGGGGTCCCGTTCCCACAATACTCACATTCACTCTGCTCAAATGGAGGGTGTGACCAGCGCACAGAGATGAGAATGAAGAAGAGAAACAGGGGCCAGAGCAGCTCAATCCCCAGCTGGATCTGAGAGAGGGAGAGACAGCAGCTAGTCAGTGACAACTCTGCACAGAAACACTGTGCACCACAGCGGAGCCCCACAGAGGAGTCTTCAGTGACAACTCTGCACAGAAACACTGTGCACCACAGCGGAGCCCCACAGAGGAGTCTTCAGTGACAACTCTGCACAGAAAACTGTGCACCACAGCGGAGCCCCACAGAGGAGTCTTCAGTGACAACTCTGCACAGAAACACTGTGCACCACAACGGAGCCCCACAGAGGAGTCTTCAGTGACAACTCTGCACAGAAACACTGTGCACCACAGCGGAGCCCCACAGAGGAGCCTTCAGTGACAACTCTGCACAGAAACACTGTGCACCACAGCGGAGCCCCACAGAGAAGCCTTCAGTGACAACTCTGCACAGAAACACTGTGCACCACAGCAGAGCCCCACAGAGGAGTCTTCAGTGTCAACTCTGCACAGAAACACTGTGCACTACAACAGAGCCCCACAGAGGAGTCTTCAGTGACAACTCTGCACAGAAACACTGTGCACCACAGCAGAGCCCCACAGAGGAGTCTTCAGTGACAACTCTGCACAGAAACACTGTGCACCACAGCGGAGCCCCACAGAGGAGTCTTCACTGACAACTCTGCACAGAAACACTGTGCACCACAGCAGAGCCCCACAGAGGAGTCTTCACTGACACGGCCGCACTGAGGGAAAGGCAAGGGCAGGGGCCACGTAACCAAAACCTTTTTGTAGCGATTTCCTTTTAAAAATAATGATTGACAAACTTGCACGGCTGGTTTCACACACCCAGGTTAGCACAAGTCTTGATTTCCCTTACCTAAAGTAACATTCGGTAGTCCAAGCTTAGTACTAATCAGGGTCTGTAAAACCAACCACAAAGTATTAACACCCAACAATCCCACCCCTACTGGCGATAATAACTAAAAATGTGAAAAACAAATAAGATAAAAGATGCGGGGAGTTTGCATACAGTCTGCCGCCTGCGATAGGTGAAGTTCTTCCACAGCAGGAGCCCCAGCTGTATCCAGAAGCCCATGATGTCAAGGAGGGGTCTGGGCTATCTCTCCATAGCACTGTGCATGAGGACCCACTGCAGCCTGAAGACAGAAAGACGGAAGAGTTCCATTAGCCACTTGCGGTTTCTTATGTTTTTAACTATTATAATATGTTGCAAATGTACCGTGGATTTGACAGTATTGTAAAGGTCAATGCTGGTGCACAAGCTCAGGGCATGACTGCTTTAATGTCAATGCTGATGCATTTTCCTCAGCTGTTGCAAAAGCCTACTGCAAGCAAACTTTGCAAAATCTAGACACATAGCAAGAAATGGAATATCAAATGGCAAGAATGTGAATGTTCTGGTTTCACACACCCAGATTAGCACAAGTTACTGTTTAACATTTAAGGTTGAACTGGAAGTAGACTGTAGAGATAGGAGGTAATTTTAGCACAGCACAGAAGATTTGTATCTGTCTGTATAAATTGGGAGCCCCACAAGTGTTCAGAGAGACACGCATCTGAGAGCTTCCATTCTCCTCCCTGAACATCATGCTGAGGTATGCCCAACGTGACTCCCAATGGGAAGGTAATAAGGCCGATTACCTAACTATTGTTTAAACCATTTTAACATGTCTAATGTTAATCTCTTCTTATGCATGTGTGCTTTGAGACTCAATAAATGTAATACTGTTTAAGTTCAATCATGAGTCATTCTCGTCTTAATTACACTTTATTAATTATAATTGATAATGACAATAATATAGGTGTAAGAAATTAAAGCCACAACCACATGTTTAATAATTCTCTACCTTACATATAATTAACCTTACAATCTTACATATAACTAAATCAACACATCTTACAGTATATGGAAAATAAATGTGATTGATCAACGCTATTGTAATCAATGCAAACCTAGTATTATAGTTTTCCCCTCAGAAAAACAGGTATATTTATTGATTCAACACTTCTGTGTTTTAATACTATGGTGACATTTTTGCAAAATGTTGGTTGATTTGACACAGAATGCCTCTTCTTTTAGTATTTCTACATTTTAAACGCTACTGCAATGCTGTTGGGATTTGTCTCCCACTGTTACACGTCCTTAGTATTGGAATGAATGAATACATGCAGAATGACTGGGAACAGGCATATGTTCTTTATTTTACACAATAATGGGTTTCTGCAATAGTACTCTGCCAAGACTGGTATCCAATGTTAAAGGAGAACTCCCTTCCTAGCTCTCCGTTGCTTTACACAAATGAAACACAGACTGAAAACAATGAGTAAACAGACAAAAACAGTAACACGAGAGCGCTTTGTCAGGTAAGAGTTTTAAACAGTAACACGAGAGCGCTTTGTCAGGTAAGAGTTTTAAACAGTAACACGAGAGCGCTTTGTCAGGTAAGAGTTTTAAACAGTAACAAGAGAGCGCTTTGTCAGGTAAGAGTTGGATTAGGCCACAATGGCACCATATTGTTACCAAGGCAACGCACCCTTTCAAGTATATCCAAAGAAAAAATAGGCCACCGCAGACTTAAACAGAACTCTTTCTTCTGGAGCAACTTGTGTGAACTGTTTCCCTGAAGTGACACAAGTGCTGCTTCGTGACTCACTGCCATGCACCGCAGACGACATGCAGAGCCTGAATTCTACAAGCGTTAACAAAGAACTTGGTTGTTTATCATGTGCTTCTGATTGATTTCCTGTAGTAAGTCTGCCGCCAAAGCATGGCTGTTGAGCTGAATAATGGAAAGATTTTGAAAAGTGCTTTCCAGCACCACACAGGGTTACAGGAGCCCGCTGTGCACGGCTTAGGGGCAGGTAGTCTGTTACTGGTTCCTATGCTGGGTCACTTCATCGGAGCATCTGGCAAACATGTCACTGGCTCAAAAGCACATCAGTCAAGAGGAGAAGCAACTGGATGGATAATGACAGGAAAGGTTGGGGACAATTTTCCCTCTTCATGTGAAATGATCTAGGAAGTGCAACACTATAGAAAGGATTGCAAAAGGCTTGTGTTTTTCAGATCCATATTGCACAACAAGTAATTTAGGATTTGTTTTAGTTAGCTAAAACTACTTCAAAAAGAATGCAGCAAGCAGATATCAATTGCTCTGATTTTAGTGAACGCAGCATCACCCTGTTGTAAATCAATTGGGTTCAATGATAAAGCTTTTTAATGGAAAAAGACTGAGCCAGCTGACTAAATTGAAC
This sequence comes from Acipenser oxyrinchus oxyrinchus, assembly GCA_030684275.1. NCBI lineage: Eukaryota > Metazoa > Chordata > Actinopteri > Acipenseriformes > Acipenseridae > Acipenser > Acipenser oxyrinchus. Next base: position 467,991 of record JAGXEW010000093.1, read on the forward strand.
AATTTCTAATTACTGGCCATATTATGAGTCAGCTGTTCCGTGCATCTGTTCTTATGAATCTTTAACAGGATTGTTATTGATGCTGCAGACAAGGTCTCTGTACATATTAGAGTGCCTTTTGATTTTCCAGTAGTGTTCAATTTCCTCACTATGTAGTCGAAGTTAGAAGAGTGTTTAAAAGGGATTGCAGCTGGGGTGTGAATAACAGAACGTCCCGTATCTTGTAAAGCGCTTTGTGATGGTGGTCCACTATGAAAAGCACTATATAAAAATAAATATTATTATTTATTATTATTATTATTATTATTATTATTATTATTATTATTATTATTATTATTCTCCTGCTTGGCCTGGGAAACTGCCTTTATGCACCTCATCCTCTCCTCCTGCTTTTGCACCTCGTTGACTACCAGCTGGGGCTGCCTTGTGCCATGTAGGAGGAGCTGAACTGAGACCAAGACCCCCTCTTCCATGCTGTACTTGCCCCATGATATCACCGATTCAAAGAGCAGCCTTTGCATCCTCCACAGCTTCCTTTGCTACCCACTTTCTTCCAGTTTTCAACACAGGTGCTGCCTCCTTCACACATTCGTCGTGTGACTCTACCAATGTCATTTCCATTCAAACCTTGGAACACTTAAACTCCTCAGTTAGAGCTGAGACTGGCAGCTGCAGTATCCCTTTACCATACAGTCCCACTCTGCTGAGACAGCGTGGAACTCCTAAGCATTTCCTGACGTATGAACTGATCAATGCTTCCAGCTTCTCTACTGTTGTCAAGGAAACCTCATACACAGTGAATGGTGTCTTGGCAGTAGACCAAACAAAGCACCAGAGTTTAAGTTTGCCCGGTAAAGCGCTGCTGTCTATGCTCTTCAACCCTTGCACTGCTTGTTGTCTCACTTCTCCCACACGAACTGTGTCCTTTAGGTCCCCTTCATACCATCTACCAAGACATTTCACAGGCTTCTCAGACACTGTTGGTACTGCCTCACCCTTACTGTAGAACCTCTTATCCACTACTTTACGTTTAATTATAGAGATGCTCCTTGACTTAGTGGGCTTGAATTGCATTCATGCCCATTCAGTTTATTGATTAGTTTGCCCGATAACCGATTAGTGCAAGCATTCTCCTCCCACTACCCATTTTGATGACCTAATAATTACTTCCATGGCCATGATAAAAGCCAGTGGAGAAATGGTGTATCCTGCCATTATTCCAATTTCTAGACATTGCCATGTGGTAGTGAATTTGTGGAAGCAAATCTCCGAAGCAGGCTTTCACTAAGTTTGTTATTGTCCTTGGTACACTGAAAAAATGAAATGCTACCCAAAGAAGCTCATGTGGTAGTGAGTCGTATGCATTAGCTAAATCCAGGAATGTCACATGGAGCTCCTTCCTCTCCTTTTTAGTGGTTTGAATTTGCTGCCAGATCACACTGATGTGCTCCAAGCATCCTGGGAAAC
>JAGXEW010000093.1:469957-474957 GCA_030684275.1 Acipenser oxyrinchus oxyrinchus
AACGGTACCCTTCTTTGTGATTCTCTGACACTGTGGAGACAGCCAGCCCAGCTCAAGTACTCACTGCCAGCTGTGCTTGCGTGGGAGCGGTCCTGTAAGGGTTAAACGCACGTCGGTCCTCGGCTCAAACAGGGCAGGGCAATTCTAGAGTGGCTGTCTCCTAGCTGCTTCAGTGATGCATTTTGTTTAATGGTTTTCTGTAAAGCACATAGGAGATGTGAGCTGAAAAGGCTACTGAAATAAATCATTAATGTCATCGCCAATGCTGTACTGTATCACTGTGGACTTTATACAAAAAACAACCCATGAACCAGTCTTTACTGCACGGGACTTCCTTATTACAGAGGGTATTGTTTTATTATAGTGTGTGCAATCCGGGTTTCTATAGTCTTACATAGATGAAATGGGAGCCGTATCAGTGCAGAGATGACAGACAAAGAGAAGGAGCTGTGATACCTTTTATTGGACTAACTAAACAATAATGAATCAGTCTTTTAGAGGTCTTGAAAGCTCGTGACTAATTATTGTTTAGTTAGTTCAAGGTCTCACATCTAATTCTCTTTGTCTACCCTCTTGCACAAAATCATTGCGTAGCGTCATTCAGTTTGTTTCAACATACATGTTTTGCACATGCACCGTTATTATGGGAGGGGTCGATTATAGGTACAGTACAAACACACGCACGCACGCACGCACGCACTCAGACACACACACACTACCTTAATGTCACAGCATAGAGTCAGAGGGTAGGGCAGTGGTTATGTAAACAGATCAATGAAGCACGTTGTACAGATATCACGGGTAGGGGACGGGTTATAGAGAGCGGGACCGGTCGGGTCTTGCTCATGTTTAGTTACATAGTAACACGGAGAATACAAACGTATGGCCTTCCTTCCTGCACGGTAGTGCGCAGCTTCAAATAAGCACAGTCCCTTCGTCCTGTGCTGAGCAACTGACATCGGAAATTTAATTCAAATCGCACTAAATAACATAGAAGACTAATATTTCTTACATATATAGATGTGGAACCAGAGATACGCGCACAGCCATCACCCAGAAAACCATGTATTTTCTGTGGATCGCTATTTAGAAGCGCTCTGTAACCCGACGTCATCACTTTAGCGCACAGCGAACAAGGATGTCGTGGCAATGCTACCGTATTTACTTATTGTCACATCTGCGGGTTTCAATTCAGAACAGACCTCGGTTGCCTAGTAGTGCTTGTCTTTTCAGCCCTTTCGATCTCAGGGTGTGACTCCGCAATACACAGCATCATTATTTCTAATCCGTTCATCTACTGTCATCCATCGTACTTTGTAAAAATGACACGTTTATGTATTATTTTTCATTACTAATAGTATTGTTGTTGTTGTTATTATTTGGCCAATGCATCGTGAAAAGACGAGAGGTGTATCTAAATTTGTTATATTTAAAATCCTATTCCCTCTACCAAATTCACCATAAGCATGCTAATAATATCTCCCCTCCCCTTGTCTCCCAGAGTCGCGGTTCCACATATGGGGTCAGTTGTTGCCAAATTTCTTGGCGGTTTTTTGCCACTTCTGCAGAAAAAGAATTCTGAGCCACGACAAGCCAATTGCAATAATAAATTATATTTAAAAAAAAAAAAACAGGGGAATAGTTTTAAAGAAAAAAAAATAATACCAGGCAATGCTTATTGCTTACAATAAAACAGATAGCTGTCTCGTCTAAGTAAGAAGCATTGTACTGAATGGGAAACTTTGCATCGGTATATATATTTATATAACAAACGGCTCACCTCTCTCTATTTCCGAAACTACGTATTCCACCAGGCCCTGGCGGCTGTACTCCCCGACAATAACAAGCAAGGAGTATTTCTCATTGCTGAAGCCCGGGTGGGGAGAGCTGTGCTGGGTTAGTGCTCCGTCCATCTCTCCTGCCTGTTCCGTCGCCATGTTGGGAAGCTAACCCTATGACGTCACCGCGAAACAGCCCTATTTATAGAAGGGCTGTATGTCCCGCCCAACTTCCCTCGCAGCCAATCAGAACGCGATTAGGTAGGCGTGGTATTAGAACGCTTAAAGAATCCTACACATTCTGACACATTTTATCCTATACCTCCTAGTGAATACAGTGGTGATGAGGTATTTATTTTTATAGTGATTTGAATTTTCCGAAATAGCGTCCATATACTAAAATGTCACGTGATTATAATTTACCTTTAACACATTCGTTGCTTTTCATCGATAAGGTTTCATCATAGTTACTAAATCATTTGAGGGGGTAAGATAGTAGTTTACCTTAAATATGATATGCACGTGTTGTAATCATTTAATTTGGTAGTTGGGTGCTATTTTATTTAGACAAACTGGATTTTTTTGTGGAACGGGAGATTTTACAGCTTAAATTTAGCCTAAACTTAAACTGAAACAAGTCGTGATTCTGATTGGGTCCGAAACTCACGGAAGTGTCATTATTTTCAGTGGCACAAGCAGGTGATTCAACCCCATGACAAAAACACGGTGCATTTCATAAACATGAGTAACTTCCGCGTGCTCAGTCATTCAAAAAGAACGGAAAAACAGTCCGAGACTAAGAGTGATTCACGATCGACCTCTCATTCCTTACACAACAAACTACATTTACCACAACCCCTAGATTAGTCCACGAGTTCTGTTCGCGTTACTTTCAGTGGCGTTTGTCGCCCCTTAGTGATGATGCACTGCTTCCAGGTCTGTCTTCCAATGCAACTGCTGTACGAGTAATTACCGTTCAGTTCTGCTCATGGACCTTGGCGACCTCTGGTGGTTTAGGCTTGTATTGCAATACTCATTTGGTCATCCATTGACTAGCGAAAAAGGGAAAGCAGCTCGTTTTGTAAATAAAGTATTTATTGACTTTTATACAAACAACACCGGGATCAACCACATTACACATTTCACTTGGATCACACGCACGCACGCACGCACGCACGCACAGTATAGATTCTATTATTTGAATAGGGTGTGCAACTACATTTATTTGACAAATACTGTAATCTATTTATGATGTGTTACTGATTAATGTAATTTACAGTACCCTATATATCCCGAAAGCGTTTATATCCCAGCCCAGCCACTGCCAGACGTATTTCATTACTGAGTTTGAAATGGAATTCATTGCGTGCTACGTCATCATTCGGGCCACGTCATTATTCGAGTGACCGATTGGCGATATAACTAAACAATTTGGTTTGCACGGTGGTCTAAATCTGTATGTATTCAAGGCTCAAAACACTAGGAACTAACCCACTTGTTTCAGTTCAAAGTATTTTACCAATCGCATGGACTTCACTCGACAAATAATAATAAAAAATAAGTATGAACAAATAGATACATACAATTGTATTCGTTTTTTTAATCGCTGTGATAATCGCTCTACACTAACATGCAACGTAACCCCTTCATTACTGAACCGGTGATGTTGTTTCTTTTTGTATATTGGTCACACTGAGGAGTGCTTTCTGGTTATGGGTTCGAATCCAGGCTCCGGGTCCCAGTATGGACCCCTAATCTATACATCACAATGGGGGTGGTGACGTTGCATTTATGCAGAAGCAAACGTTTATTATACCGCGCATTGCCCTGTGAGACAGCACCGGCAGGAGGCGAGCGTTTCACTTTTTCTTTTCTTTTCTTTATTTATTTGTACAGAATAAATATAACAAAAAAGTGACTTTTGGATGGGAATCAACGACAGTCTTCCTGTCGCTTTCTGTGAGGATGAGAGGCGAGCCAGAGGTGCTTGCTGCTGTCACCACGTCTGTGTCAGCCTCACTCTCTCTCACACACACACGCACACGCACACACACACCCGCCCAATCCAGCTCTATAAACACTTGAGGATGTAGAAGTTGCAGGACGTTCCTCTCGGGCAGTTACACAGCTTTCCAATCCTGGAGCCCTTCCGAACTGCGCACTGCTCTCCCGCATCACACTGGAGAGTAACAATAATACACACAGAGAATATGAATATATGAATATACTACTACTACACTACTACACTAATACACTACTACTACTACTACTACTACTACTACTACTACTACTACTACTACTACTAATAATAATAATAATAATAATAATAATAATAATAATAATATCTGTGCACATTCCGAATAATAAGGATGTAATTCTGGTTATATAAACTACAAGAGCATTGCAAGGTCAATGGTTGCAATAACTTAAGCTCAATGTCTTTGATCAGGTAACACAAACTGCTTCCAGATTTCCACACCTTCTACCGCGAGCAGATCGGCTGCTCAAAGCGCGTAATTGCGCGTGCGTTCTAAAGGAGTCATGGAATTGAAGAGAGCGTGCTTACCGACGGGACCCAGCCCAGCTTCTTCTCTGCAGACGGCAGTCTCTTGCTCTTCAGCTTTTCCAGAACTTCTTGCAGCGCTTCAATCTGCGAACCCACAAGTTGAAAAAGCATGAGCGGAATGCATTTACCGCCAAGCGTGCAACAAGCGCCAGCGATGCAAACGAGCAATCGTGCATGACAGCCACTGGAAGCTGCCATTTCCTTTTTAAAGAATGATATTTAAAAGTATAACAACACAGACACATACCTGTCATCTCCAAAAATAACAATGGCTAAAAAAAAGTTTAAAGCAATTTAATTGATTAGCCATACCTGGAAAACAATGTAGTCTATAGCCTGCTATTGCTGTGGAGAAATTTAGTAATGAATGCGTTAACCTACAGAGAAAATACATTTATTTTGTAAAGATCCATATTCACAATATGGTATAGCTGATATATGTACTGAATTAACTATGATTTTAAAGTAAACAATCTCTATTTAATAATCCTTAGTGTGATCTTGCAAATGCGTTCAAATGAAACACTTTCGCTATAATGTATTTTTGTGGGTAAGACGATTGCATCAAATGATGGCATCTATTATTATTATTATTTGTTTATTTAGCAGACGCCTTTATCCAAGGCGACTTACAGAGACTGTGTGAACTGTGCATC
>JAGXEW010000093.1:479957-493301 GCA_030684275.1 Acipenser oxyrinchus oxyrinchus
TGGCCCCACAGAGCCCCTGATCTCAACATCATCGAGTCTGTCTGGGATTACATGAAGAGAGAGAAGCAACTGAGGCTGCCTAAATCCACAGAAGAACTGTGGTTAGTTCTCCAAGATGTTTGGGCCAACCTACCTGCCGAGTTCCTTCAAAAACTGTGTGCAAGTGCACCTAGAAGAATTGATGCTTGATGCTGTTTTGAAGGCACAGGGTGGTCACACCAAATATGGATTTGATTTAGATTTTTCTTCTGTTCACTCACTTTGCATTTAGTTAATTGATAAATATAATCTATTAACATGTCTATTTTTGAAAGCATTCTTACTTTACAGCATTTTTTCACACCTGCCTAAAACTTTTGCACAGTACTGTATATCTGTGCTATGTATGATTCTCTGTTGGTATTTCTGCTTAGACTACTGTTTGACTAAAAAAAATGCTTCTAACAAGATCCTCAAGTCTGATTATGGAGAAGTGAGGTGGGGAAGACTATCAGTGTTGCACCGTTTTCAGTGCACCACTAATATACTTCCCCACCTCCTTTTAAAAACCATTTTTGCTGGAACTGTAAGCATGGCAGATAATGATCTAAGCAGAACAGCAATGTAGAATCATGCTGACCACACATAATAGAATATAAAACAGGTAAGAAATTAAACATTAGGAAAATGTAGATGTTTTTTCTTTAGACAAACTTTGATTAAGACACAAACTCCTGTTCTTTCTGAGATTACAGTATATAGCAGAACTGGGAGTCCTTGCCGCCCACACCAAGTTAAACTGAAAATCGTTAGACAAACCAATTCTGTGACTCCCTGCTGTTCTTCTGGCAAGGGGGTCCCTGGTCTAATTGAAAAGGACTTTTCTAAGACCTATAAAAATGACAGCATGGTATAAAGCAATCTAATATGTGCTGCTAGTCATTAGAGCCGCAGTCAGATAGACCAGTTCCCGGCTACCGTGAAAACTACAGGGATGGCAAATGGATGACTTATCAGAAATAATTCCTAGATGGGCAGCGCTGACAAATAGAGCCAATATTTCAAACATCTATTAGGTTTGCAGGACTGTAAATCTATCTAGTCTGGGCAAAACTGAGTATCGACACTGGAATAAAAATCTCGCTGAGGGATAGGATAACTTGCTAATAATTAACTTTTTTTTGATATTACTGAACAGTAGTTTGGTCAGGATTGTTCAGAGGAGACATGATAATAGAGGGAGGGATCTGACAGTGCTCAGATGTGTTCTGCATGAGTATTGTTCTCTGACAACTAAAATGAGGAAATTAGAAATTAGTCTTCAATTAATCCATTAGGTCATGTAACACCTATATAAAATGCGTGTCAGGCTGTGTGCAACTACTCAGCAACAATCATGGGAAAGCTGAAGTGTTTTTATGGCTTCACAAGGGGCATGATCGCGGGTGCCCGTGCGACTGGCTTGTGCTTTAACGCAGTGGCTGCATCTAGACAGTCTTCCAGGTATTCCTGAAATGGTTCGCAGAAAACCACCATCGGGAAGAAGACACAGCTCCAGAGATCACGACGGATCGACTCTGCAGACGTGCACAACGTATTGCGGCACGCAACAGACAAATAACCAACAGTAACCTTCAGCCCTTTATAGTCAGGGTCATTTCCCTGTTCTATGGCGCTATTCAATCAATCACATTTGACATTTGATGTCATTTATTTCAGGTCAATCTTGTAAAATTAATAAATGACGAAAAAATCACGTCTCTGTAAAGGGGTGAATTTTGCAATGAATCAGAAATAAGATAGGCACTGTATATCTTGGTAGAATCTACCCCATAGTAACATATGGATTACAGTAGTGGCACTAACTGTAAGGTGTTTTTTTTTTTACAAAAAGTCCTTCTTAGCAAATGGCGAGAGAGAGAGAGAGAGAGAGAGAGAGAGAGAGAGAGAGAGAGAGAGAGAGAGGAGAATGAGAATGTTGTCTCCAGATATTCCGGAATGCTCCCCGGGTGTGCGTGTCATCTTCGGTGACTCCCCTCTCCTCTGATAGAAGTGCAAACACTGGCTCCATATCCGCCCCCTTGCTGTGTAAACACTGCTCTCTCCTGGGACTGCACCGCGGATCCGCTGCAGGTTGTTCCAATCTCCACTGGCTGACCTGCAGGGGAAATGAGCCAGGAGCCTGCGTCCCAGGGGCAGGCTGGCTACACAACGGGGGCCTCCAATTAAACCAGCATTACAGGACATGTATATATATATATATATATATATATATATATATATACAGCTCTGGAAAAAATTAAGAGACCACTGCAAAATTATCAGTTTCTCTGGTTTTACTATTTATAGGTATGTGTTTGGGTAAAATGAACATTTTTGTTTTATTCTATAAACTACTGACAACATTTCTCCCAAATTCCAAATAAAAATATTGTCATTTAGAGCATTTATTTGCAGAAAATGACAACTGGTCAAAATAACAAAAAGATGCAGTGTTGTCAGACCTCGAATAATGCAAAGAAAATAAGTTCATATTCATTTTTAAACAACACAATATTAATGTTTTAACTTAGGAAGAGTTCAGAAATCAATATTTGGTGGAATAACCCTGATTTTCAAGCACAGCTTTCATGCGTCTTGGCATGCTCTCCACCAGTCTTTCACATTGATGTTGGGTGACTTTATGCCACTCCTGGCAAAAATTCAAGCAGCTCGGCTTTGTTTGATGGCTTGTGACCATCCATCTTCCTCTTGATCACATTCCAGAGGTTTTCAATGGGGTTCAGGTCTGGAGATTGGGCTGGCCATGACAGGGTCTTGATCTGGTGGTCCTCCATCCACACCTTGATTGACCTGGCTGTGTGGCATGGAGCATTGTCCTGCTGGAAAACCAATCCTCAGAGTTGGGGAACATTGTCAGAGCAGAAGGAAGCAAGTTTTCTTCCAGGACAACCTTGTACTTGGCTTGATTCATGCGCCCTTCACAAAGACAAATCTGCCCGATTCCAGCCTTGCTGAAGCACCCCCAGATGAGTCCAATTTTCAGCTTTGCCCAACACCTGGTCGCCTAATGGTTAGACGGAGACCTGGAGAGGCCTACAAGCCACAGTGTCTCGCACCCACTGTGAAATGTGGTGGAGGATCGGTGATGATCTGGGGGTGCTTCAGCAAGGCTGGAATCAGGCAGCTTTGGCATGAATCAAGCCAAGTACAAGGTTGTCCTGGAAGAAAACTTGCTTCCTTCTGCTCTGACAATGTTCCCCAACTCTGAGGATTGGTTTTTCCAGCAGGACAATGCTTCATGCCACACAGCCAGGTCAATCAAGGTGTGGATGGAGGACCACCAGATCAAGACCCTGTCATGGCCAGCCCAATCTCCAGACCTGAACCCCACTGAAAACCTCTGGAATGTGATCAAGAGGAAGATGGATGGTCACAAGCCATCAAACAAAGCCGAGCTGCTTGAATTTTTGCACCAGGAGTGGCATAAAGTCACCCAACATTAATGTGAAAGACTGGTGGAGAGCATGCCAAGACGCATGAAAGCTGTGCTTGAAAATCAGGGTTATTCCACCAAATATTGATTTCTGAACTCTTCCTAAGTTAAAGCATTAGTATTGTGTTGTTTAAAAATGAATATGAACTTATTTTCTTTGCATTATTCGAGGTCTGACAACACTGCATCTTTTTTGTTATTTTGACCAGTTGTCATTTTCTGCAAATAAATGCTCTAAATGACAATATTTTTATTTGGAATTTGGGAGAAATGTTGTCAGTAGTTTATAGAATAAAACAAAAATGTTCATTTTACCCAAACACATACCTATAAATAGTAAAACCAGAGAAACTGATAATTTTGCAGTGGTCTCTTAATTTTTTCCAGAGCTGTATATATATATATATTAGAATTCATGTCAGGTCAGTTCCGCAGCCTGAAAGACCAACATGGATATAAGAACAGAGATATGAATCTGCTCTGGTCCGTTTGGACTCAGTAAGTTTCTGTTCTGGTCCGTTTGGACTCAGTATGTTTCTGTTCTGGTCCGTTTTGACTCAGTAAGTTTCTGTTCTGGTCCGTTTGGACTCAGTATGTTTCTGTTCTGGTCCGTTTTGACTCAGTAAGTTTCTGTTCTGGTCCGTTTGGACTCAGTAAGTTTCTGTTGTTCCGTTTTGACTCAGTAAGTTTCTGTTCTTGTCCGTTTGGACTCAGTAAGTTTCTGTTGTTCCGTTTGGACTCAGTAAGTTTCTGTTCTGATCCATTTGGACTCAGTAAGTTTCTGTTCTGGTCCGTTTGGACTCAGTAAGTTTCTGTTCTGGTACGTTTTACCCACTCCCGATCGTATCTTATTCTTTCGAGCGAGGCACAGCTGCTCCCAAAGTGCATTTTCTCCAAATCCCTTGACCCTCTCACAAGCATTTCTTGGCTTAAGGGTGTAACAGGGAAACACTCATTTCCTCCCCCCACCTTGGCTGAAGATTCACAACAACTAGTCTTTGTAAAAAGTCACTGCACATTCGCACAAACGTGAGTGTATGTGTTCTCCTGAGGGTGTTGCAGAGAACAGTTCACGACCACCCCAGACCACGTGTGAACTCAAGTTTGAGAACGTCCAGAGACACGTATAGTTTGTGAAAGTTATTTTTTGTTATTCTTTCAAAAACAGCTTTTGTGAAACAGCCCTCGGCTTCGCTGGCGCTCTGAAATGATTCCTTCAGGAAAGCCGAACACAGAGACTACATCTCGTTTCCACTGACAGCTGTATACAACATGACCCAATAAGATCTTATATAGCACCTCTCAATACCCAGTATCCCAAAGCCCTGCATATACAGGACATCAATAAACAACACTGATTAGGATGGACTGTGGGCCTGAGGGGAAAGGGTTACACTGCTGAGATTTATTAACCACTCTGCATGTCACCTGCTTGAAATGTCTGGTTAAATATTTAAACTATTCCTGAGATTTTTTTAAAAGGGGGTTGCATGGGGCAGTGGGAGAGGGGGTGGGTAGCTCAGCAATCGTGTCCCAAATGATCTTCCATGGCAATACAGCTGCAGGGTTGAGTCGTAGGGATGAGCCACTGTGGGAATGGTTCCACAGTTAAGTGGCCACTTTCTCTTATTTTGACATATCAAGGACATCAGAATTGCGTGACCCGACGCACAGCATTGCAGTGCCATGCTAATACATCATTACCGTTGAACAGTGTTTTTTTCAGATGCATTGTAATGTTGTGGTCTGCTAATGGTTGTCTGGGGTCTCTTCAGGGTAATACAGGGATGGAAATAAGACTTGCATAGCAGATTGATCCATTCATGGTTTTACAAAGAGTTTAATAAGAGACATCTGAGCTTGTCACCTATACACTGTGGCTAATCAAGCTCATAGTAAAACCTGGAATAGGTGAAACTGCTATGCGATATGACTCTTATTTCCTTCCCTGTGGAGTCACAGTCACTCTGGTGTAACTATGGGCAAAGGTTTTGCAGAACCTACAATTTTAAGTTTGAGATATAATTTAAATAAACAAAAACCAAAAACAAAACAAAAAACCCTATGAACATAATTTAGATATTTTATTTAACATGCAATCAAAAGAAACTACAAAATTATTTTGCAAAAGTCTACCGGAAGTCAGTAACAGTAGCACAGTTTTTCATGTTAGATTTCAAATGTCACATTTTTCAATTTTTGCCAGTTTTACGTTAAGTATATGTGAAAACTACAAAGCGGTGTGTAATTCAGTATGTTAACGTAACATTATTCAGCAGGTTTCATTCGACTTTATGAAGCAAAATTAGTTAATTCTGTAGGGTGATACTAAACTTTTGGCCACAGCTGTAGTTAATTAGGTTCATTTAGAGACATCATTTTAGAGAAGAGTTTCCCGTGTGAGATTTAAACACCTCCACTGGTTAATGTTACATTAGGAGCAAACCTGTCAAACACACACACACCGCCACACACCGTCAGAAATGCTATTTTTCAAAGATCCCTTCTTTTAATGATTTAGTAGGGATTTAGATCAATCTCCTTTTAGAACATTTGAGAAGACCCATTATTTGCTTTGAATTAACCATAATGCAGCAAATCACAACTTCTCATGAACGTTGAGAATTCAGAATCCAAATACAGTGCTCCCTCACTATAACACGGGGCTCGGTGGTGGGGGGCACAATATGAGCGCTATAAACGGGGGAGGGGGGCACCGCAGGACACATAAAAACACATATCCGACAAACACAAAATGAAATAACTCCCTCTCTATAATGCACGTATAGTGAAGCAAAAATGTAACTTTCCGTGACTTAACCACGCAAAAGCACCATGTAATCAACGCTATATTTTTTACAAAAAAAAAAAAAAAAAAGGTAACATTCCCACTCGTGGGTCACTTTAATTAGCAGTTTTTAAACTATAAAGAGCCGGGCTAAAGCGTCCCATCTCCCAGAGAAAGCTGAAGCTCCTCTCGCAGCAAAAAAAAACAAAAAAAACATTAGGAAAGATAACCACGTAATAGGCCTAATATTCATTCAGTTATAAAACGCATGCTGAAGATGTCTGTGTTATAAAGTGCCAGTGCAGCTTCTGTTCAGTTCAGATACTGTATCAAAAGGAAGAGACAGAAACGGAACAACACCGGTACTGTATTTACTGTAGAAATATTGCATGAATCACTACTATAGGGAATTGGGGGACATGCTGTAGGAGAGTTATATCCGAGCGTCTTATAGCGAGGGAGCACTGTATTGCACAAGAAGTTATTTCTGTATCAAAGAGGGCTAAAGGATCCAAAAACAAACTGTTTATTTTATTTACAATGGCAAAAACACCTTACTTACAAATGTCACCGGCTGTATCACACATTAGCAAAAAGGAATGAACTCCTGGGTTCTTGGGACTGCCTAATGTTACCTGGGGTACGCTAGCCCAAGTGTAGTGCTAATCAGGGTCTGTGAAAGCAGACATATCGGACAAAACCAAACTGAATCTGAAAGGGCATTTCCAGTCATGGTGGCGTGTCCACGATACTCAAAAGAGAAAAGAACATCTATCTGATGATGATGATGAGCATTAACAGTGCAGATCTGCCTGACCAGGTCCAGCCCTGAGATTCGGACCAGTTCTTATTTTGCTTGAATCCCCTGCAAACAACGAGAAGCGAGCACAGGGAGACGAGAAGTGCTGAGAAAACAACACAAACAGGGCTTCATGTGAAAGAGGCATGAAACTTGAACATAGCTTTAGCAATACGTTTTGTACCGAATCAGACTTTCCTCTGGTATCTCTAAAGCAGACCTGGGTAAATCCCTTAAGAAGTTGGTCCAGAGCCAATCCACGCAATGGACTGGAGTAATAATGCACTATACATTGTGGAAGAGTTACCGCAAGACATCTCTCATTTATTGCCAGTTTGACAGAGTTTAAATCTTATTTTAAGTGCAATCACCCCTATTTAAAAAACATACCTAAATGGTCCATAACATTTTAATAAACAATTACATGGATTTCAAGAATGCATACGTGTACTTAAAAAAAAAAAACACTTTTCTATCTTCATTGTTGAAACACAGAACCATGCTGATATACCACATGGTCTACCTTTATTTCCTGCGGGATGCACTGTGCAGGAGATCATTTGAAGCTCAGAAAAATAACATCGAAAACCTTGCATTTCTTAATTGCGTGCTTCAGAAGTTACAAAAATACAGCGGCACTCTGCAAAAATGCATTCAAATATTATGGTCGGTTTTTAAATAGAGGTAATTTCCATTAACATTGATGTTACATCAGTGTTCAGAAACATCCAATGACATCATTATCTCTGCTGAAGTGCAAAAACAAGTGGGTAGGGAGTTAGGATCCACATTCATCTGCTCCACATCACATTAGTCCAGACCCTCGTTGCACTCTGACAGCAGAGGAGCAGACCAAGGGAGACGCAGCTCTGCCCAGTCTGAATCCCAATCAGGGCTGATAATGTCTGACCGCTGTCACCAGCTTGCTGTCGTATCTGAAGACAGCTGTAATGAAACACAGGCGACAGACAGACCCTTTCAAATAAGATCTGCCCCAAACCGTTATTAAAAGGTAATAAGCTGCATACGCCACGTATTGTAAATTAATAAATCGTTAAGTGCAGGAATACACCAAACAAATTATTCAAATGCTTCCAACGATTTGATTTTTTCTTTTCTGTTCAGAAAAACTTGTGTGAATCAGATTACAAGCAGCCACCGAAGCACTTCTGTCTGCAGTGCTGCAGTAACAGGAGAGAAGGACAGGGGCTGCTGAACATACCTCTATGAGAGGTTCTTCCTGAGTTTCTTGTTGGTGTTCAGCTGAGCTTGTTTGTTTTTGGCACAGTTTTTCTCAGCTTCTGCTCGACCCTGCTGCAAGCCCTGGAAGACAAGAAATATAAACTATTGAAGAGAGGAGCTGGGAGCGTGCTAGAGAAGGGAGGGGGGCATCAAGACAGAAGCAGATCTCTGCAAGGTATCGCAGGGTTAATTAATAACACCTCGATCGACAGAACTACACGCACAAAGTGCACTCCTAGGTGTTGTAGCCGGAGAATGGAAGGAAATG
Source organism: Acipenser oxyrinchus oxyrinchus (assembly GCA_030684275.1). Classification (NCBI taxonomy): domain Eukaryota; kingdom Metazoa; phylum Chordata; class Actinopteri; order Acipenseriformes; family Acipenseridae; genus Acipenser; species Acipenser oxyrinchus. The sequence continues at coordinate 488,530 of JAGXEW010000093.1, forward strand.
GAAGGAGTTTTTTTTTTTTTTTTTTTTTTTGCAAAATCACAGACAAACATTAAACAGAAAGAAATACATAAAAAAACCTGGAAATAATCTAAAAAGCCTGGCTGTACTATCAGGGCTAATCAGAAAAGGTCTGGTTTGAATACATATTTCGGGAGTTGCAGATACAATATGGTCGGATACTAAAAAATCGTAAAACGTTGAAATATTGAAGTCTGCAATCCCTGTACCGCGCACAATGCTTGTGTGACATGACTACAGAACCGTGCAGACCTACAGCTGCTGAAGTACAAGCATATGATGCTGATGATGCTGGGCGCCGGTACATTTGATCGTGGATCTCTTACCAGGTGGAAGCCGGTGTGATATCCACACAAGTACCAGGAGAGCAGCATGCTGGACAGCGAGTCCACGTCGATCTCGTCAGCAGCTCCTTCACAGTTAGAGCCGTGGAAAGTGAAGGCAGAGGGAGGGGGAGGGGGAGGGAGGGGCAGGAAGGTCTGTTGGCAGGCAATAGAACAAAAAAAAAAAAAAAAAAAAAAATCAAACAACGTATTTTAGTAACAAAGATCCTGCGCCGCAGCTGTAAACGCAAGCTCAGAGCTTGCAGTATCGTGATAAAGTAGATCACCACGACCGACACCCACTGTATGCTGATATAAAAATTTAAAGCGTGACACAGGCAGGTTCCATTCATCCCTGTATTCTGATACTCTCAATAACGCGCAGTAACATGTCAGAACCAGATTTCATCACAATCGGACTGGCATTTCTCTAGATATAAGTATATACAGACAGGCCTTAAGAAAGCACTGGCCAAACCGTTTTCCTACTTGACTTCGTTTCTCATACGCTATCATAGAACCTATGATGGAGTGCTTTTTAAGTCATGGATACATTTTCTTAGCAACTTTCATCCCAACTAGATATGCAGTGACGTGGGAGAGGTAGCTAAAAGAAATCAAAGTTAAGGAGATTTGCTTGAGATATTCAGAATAGAAACACCAATAACCCCACCGTGTGGCTGAGAATAGAATTGCAAGTTTACAGGTTTATTTTTTGATGCTTTGAAACCTCTTGTCCTGTTACTCACGGGCCCGCCGCTGTATCCCGGTGGCACTGGGGGAATGGGAAGGGGAACGGAAAGCGTGGTTGCGTTCAGGGCAGGAGCGGCCCTGCTTCTTTGCCTTTTCCTTTTCACAGGTTTCAAAGACTCGGGCGGCTTTCATCCTCACCATCCTCCTCCTGGTTCAATAAACACACAGCGTCACCCGAAGCATGGAGAACACCACCCACACCCAACAGCAAGATCCCTCCGGCTCAGAGGCACTGCTTACAAAGAATCGGCACTCAATAAAGCCTGGCAGACTCTCCAACCTGTTCAAAGGATTTCTTACATACACTTTCAGCTTAAAACTTCAGAACTTATTCCCAGCCTTATCCCCCAATTGTTTGAGTTTTAAAGTTTTGAATCACATTAACAGAAAGCAGATACTTGGATTCTCAGCATGTTAACATTATAACCCCTCTCACAGTGCTGTGTTCAGCCGACAGGGATACGCACATGTAGTTCTGTGGTGTGGATGGGCTCAGAGTCCTGTGTGTGGGTGGGACTGGAGGGCTCAGAGTCCTGGGTGTGGATGGGACTGGAGGGCTCAGAGTCCTGGGTGTGGGTGGGATCGGAGGGCTCAGAGTCCTGGGCTGGCAGCAGGGCTGAGATCCTGCTCCTCCTCGTTCCCGTAGCCCTCAAACCGAACTACACACCTCCCTCGGTCCGGCAACAGCTTGCGCACCACTGCGGGGTACACCAGCCCATCCTCCGACCAGACTGCACAGCACCGCCACCCCACCTGCCACTGACAACACACAGGGAGAGGAGAGGTTAGAGCAGGGACACAACACACTGACACACACAGGGAGAGGAGAGCTTAGAGCAGGGACACAACACACTGACACACACAGGGAGAGGAGAGCTTAGAGCAGGGACACACCACACTGACACTCACAGGGAGAGGAGAGCTTAGAGCAGGGACACAACACACTGACACACACAGGGAGAGGAGAGCTTAGAGCAGGGACACAACACACTGACACACACAGGGAGAGGAGAGCTTAGAGCAGGGACACAACACACTGACACACACAGAGAGAGGAGAGCTTAGAGCAGGGACACAACCCACTGACAGCACACAGGGAGAGGAGAGCTTAGAGCAGGGACACACCACACTGACACACACAGGGAGAGGAGAGCTTAGAGCAGGGACACAACACACTGACACACACAGGGAGAGGAGACAGAGCAGGGACACAACACACTGACACACACAGGGAGAGGAGAGCTTAGAGCAGGGACACAACACACTGACACACACAGGGAGAGGAGGGCTTAGAGCAGGGACACACCACACTGACACACACAGGGAGAGGATAGCTTAGAGCAGGGACACAACACACTGACACACACAGGGAGAGGAGAGCTTAGAGCAGGGACACAGCACACTGACACACACAGGGAGAGGAGAGCTTAGAGCAGGGACACAGCACACTGACACACACAGGGAGAGGACAGCTTAGAGCAGGGACACACCACACCGACACACACAGGGAGAGGACAGCTTAGAGCAGGGACACAACACACCGACACACACAGGGAGAGGAGAGCTTAGAGCAGGGACACAACACACCGACACACACAGGGAGAGGAGAGCTTAGAGCAGGGACACAACACACTGAAACACACAGGGAGAGGAGAGCTTAGAGCAGGGACACAACACACTGACACACACAGAGAGAGGAGAGCTTAGAGCAGGGACACAACCCACTGACACACACAGGGAGAGGAGAGCTTAGAGCAGGGACACAACACACTGACACACACAGGGAGAGGAGAGCTTAGAGCAGGGACACACCACACTGACACACACAGGGAGAGGAGACAGAGCAGGGACACAACACACTGACACACACAGGGAGAGGACAGCTTAGAGCAGGGACACAACCCACTGACACACACAGAGAGAGGAGAGCTTAGAGCAGGGACACAACCCACTGACAGCACACAGGGAGAGGAGAGCTTAGAGCAGGGACACACCACACTGACACACACAGGGAGAGGAGAGCTTAGAGCAGGGACACAACACACTGACACACACAGGGAGAGGAGAGCTTAGAGCAGGGACACAACACACTGACACACACAGGGAGAGGAGAGCTTAGAGCAGGGACACAACACACTGACACACACAGGGAGAGGAGAGCTTAGAGCAGGGACACAACACACTGACACACACAGGGAGAGGAGAGCTTAGAGCAGGGACACAACACACTGACACACACAGGGAGAGGAGAGCTTAGAGCAGGGACACAACACACTGACACACACAGGGAGAGGAGGGCTTAGAGCAGGGACACAACACACTGACACACACAGGGAGAGGAGAGCTTAGAGCAGGGACACAGCACACTGACACACACAGGGAGAGGAGAGCTTAGAGCAGGGACACAACACACTGACACACACAGGGAGAGGACAGCTTAGAGCAGGGACACAACACACTGACACACACAGGGAGAGGAGACAGAGCAGGGACACAACCCACTGACACACACAGGGAGGGGAGAGCTTAGAGCAGGGACACAACACACTGACACACACAGGGAGAGGAGAGCTTAGAGCAGGGACACAACACACTGACACACACAGGGAGAGGAGGGCTTAGAGCAGGGACACAACACACTGACACACACAGGGAGAGGAGAGCTTAGAGCAGGGACACACCACACTGACACACACAGGGAGAGGAGAGCTTAGAGCAGGGACACACCACACTGACACACACAGGGAGAGAAGAGCTTAGAGCAGGGACACAACACACTGACACACACAGGGAGAGGAGAGCTTAGAGCAGGGACACACCACACTGACACACACAGGGAGAGGAGAGCTTAGAGCAGGGACACACCACACTGACACACACAGGGAGAGGAGAGCTTAGAGCAGGGACACAACACACTGACACACACAGGGAGAGGAGGGCTTAGAGCAGGGACACAACACACTGACACACACAGATATGCACCAGGGCCACAATGGCACACACCAACACACAAGGTCTCTGACACACAGGGAGAGACCAGCATGGCACAGACTCTGGGCCTCAGACAAAGGACAGAGTCACAAGATCAGTAGGGGGTGTAATGATTGCTTATTGATAAATCGTGATACTTTCTTTGTACAATTTATTGTATTGTTACAGATGTCTGAATTCTATCATGATGCATGACCAAAAGCACTAGAACGCTATTTGCTGTCCACCAAATGCTTCTTGAATGCTGAATTTATGTGATTTCTGAGTCAATAAATGATCTCTCTCTTATAAATGTTTGCCTTTTTATAAAATAGTCATTCATGACCACATAAGTTACTAACCTTAGCAGAGCCTAGAATAGCTTGTGATACTACTACTTTGTAGCTCTCTATAGAGCACACAGTCTTATCTTTTGCTCATCGTACAAAGCAGCCCATCAGGTCCAGAATATTAAACGTAAAGAACAGTGTATTGTGACCTGCACGCTGAGATGTGTATTGCAGTGTGATCTTAGTGTATACCCGAGAGATCAGGTCTAACACCAGGGCACGATGACACACAGATGGAGTCGCGGCTGCCCTTCGTAGTCCGCATGCCTGACCTTAAACTAACGATTTCAGTTGAAAAAGAGGAAAGGTATGCATTCAGTTTTCGTCTATATCAACCTTGATATTCCTAAAGCAAACA
>JAGXEW010000093.1:493801-514883 GCA_030684275.1 Acipenser oxyrinchus oxyrinchus
TGTGTTGTGTCCCTGCTCTAAGCTCTCCTCTCCCTGTGTGTCAGTGTGTTGTGTCCCTGCTCTAAGCTCTCCTCTCCCTGTGTGTGTCAGTGTGGTGTGTCCCTGCTCTAAGCTCTCCTCTCCTGTGTGTGTCAGTGTGGTGTGTCCCTGCTCTAAGCTCTCCTCTCCCTGTGTGTGTCAGTGTGTTGTGTCCCTGCTCTAAGCTCTCCTCTCCCCTGTGTGTGTCAGTGTGTTGTGTCCCTGCTCTAAGCTCTCCTCTCCCTGTGTGTGTCAGTGTGGTGTGTCCCTGCTCTAAGCTCTCCTCTCCCTGTGTGTGTCAGTGTGGTGTGTCCCTGCTCTAAGCTCTCCTTTCCCTGTGTGTGTCAGTGTGTTGTGTCCCTGCTCTAAGCTCTCCTCTCCCTGTGTGTGTCAGTGTGTTGTGTCCCTGCTCTAAGATCTCCTCTCCCTGTGTGTCAGTGTGTGTGTCCCTGCTCTAAGCTCTCCTCTCCCTGTGTGTGTCAGTGTGTTGTGTCCCTGCTCTAAGCTCTCCTCTCCCTGTGTGTGTCAGTGAGTTGTGTCCCTGCTCTAAGCTCTCCTCTCCCTGTGTGTGTCAGTGTGTTGTGTCCCTGCTCTAAGCTCTCCTCTCCCTGTGTGTTGTCAGTGGCAGGTGGGGTGGCGGTGCTGTGCAGTCTGGTCGGAGGATGGGCTGGTGTACCCCGCAGTGGTGCGCAAGCTGTTGCCGGACCGAGGGAGGTGTGTAGTTCGGTTTGAGGGCTACGGGAACGAGGAGGAGCAGGATCTCAGCGCCCTGCTGCCAGCCCAGGACTCTGAGCCCTCCGATCCCACCCACACCACAGAACCACAACCTGAATCGGGACAGACATCACAGGTATCATGTTTGTTTTAGGAACATCAAGGTTGATATAGATGAAAACTGAATGCATACCTTTCCTCTTTTTCAACTGAAATCGTTAGTTTAAGGTCAGGCTCACAGACTACGAAGGGCAGCCGCGCACTCCACCTGTGTGTCATCGTGCCCCTGGTGTTAGACCTGATCTCTGGGGGTATACACTAAGATCACACTGCAATACACATCTCAGCGTGCAGGTCACAATACACTGTTCTTTAAGTTTAATATTCTGGACCTGATGGGCTGCTTTGTACGATGAGCAAAAAGATAAGACTGTGTGCTCTATAGAGAGCTACAAAGTAGTAGTATCACAAGCTATTCTAGGCTCTGCTAAGGTTAGTAACTTATGTGGTCATGAATGACTATTTTATAAAAAGGCAAACATTTATAAGAGAGAGATCATTTATTGACTCAGAAATCACATAAATTCAGCATTCAAGAAGCATTTGGTGGACAGCAAATAGCGTTCTAGTGCTTTTGGTCATGCATCATGATAGAATTCAGACATCTGTAACAATACAATAAATTGTACAAAGAAAGTATCACGATTTATCAATAAGCAATCATTACACCCCCTACTGATCTTGTGACTCTGTCCTTTGTCTGCGGCCCAGAGTCTGTGCCATGCTGGTCTCTCCCTGTGTGTCAGAGACCTTGTGTGCCATTGTGTGCCATTGTGGCCCTGTTGCATATCTGTGTGTGTCAGTGTGTTGTGTCCCTGCTCTCTCTCCTCTCCTGTGTGTGTCAGTGTGTTGTGTCCCTGCACTAAGCTCTCCCTCTCCCTGTGTGTGTCAGTGTGTTGTGTCCCTGCTCTAAGCTCTCCTCTCCCTGTGTGTGTCAGTGTGGTGTGTCCCTGCTCTAAGCTGTCCTCTCCCTGTGTGTGTCAGTGTGGTGTGTCCCTGCTCTAAGCTCTCCTCTCCCTGTGTGTGTCAGTGTGTTGTGTCCCTGCTCTAAGCTCTCCTCTCCCTGTGTGTGTCAGTGTGTTGTGTCCCTGCTCTAAGCTCTCCTCTCCCTGTGTGTGTCAGTGTGTTGTGTCCCTGCTCTAAGCTCTCCTCTCCCTGTGTGTGTCAGTGTGTTGTGTCCCTGCTCTAAGCTCTCCTCTCCCTGTGTGTGTCAGTGTGTTGTGTCCCTGCTCTAAGCTCTCCTCTCCCTGTGTGTGTCAGTGTGTTGTGTCCCTGCTCTAAGCTCTCCTCTCCCTGTGTGTGTCAGTGTGTTGTGTCCCTGCTCTGTCTCCTCTCCCTGTGTGTGTCAGTGTGTTGTGTCCCTGCTCTAAGCTCTCCTCTCCCTGTGTGTGTCAGTGTGTTGTGTCCCTGCTCTAAGCTCTCCTCTCCCTGTGTGTGTCAGTGTGTTGTGTCCCTGCTCTAAGCTCTCCTCTCCCTGTGTGTGTCAGTGTGTTGTGTCCCTGCTCTAAGCTCTCCTCTCCCTGTGTGTGTCAGTGTGTTGTGTCCCTGCTCTAAGATCTCCTCTCCCTGTGTGTCAGTGTGTGTGTCCCTGCTCTAAGCTCTCCTCTCCCTGTGTGTGTCAGTGAGTTGTGTCCCTGCTCTAAGCTCTCCTCTCCCTGTGTGTCAGTGTGTTGTGTCCCTGCTCTAAGCTCTCCTCTCCCTGTGTGTTGTCAGTGGCAGGTGGGGTGGCGGTGCTGTGCAGTCTGGTCGGAGGATGGGCTGGTGTACCCCGCAGTGGTGCGCAAGCTGTTGCCGGACCGAGGGAGGTGTGTAGTTCGGTTTGAGGGCTACGGGAACAAGGAGGAGCAGGATCTCAGCGCCCTGCTGCCAGCCCAGGACTCTGAGCCCTCTGATCCCACCCACACCCAGGACTCTGAGCCCTCCAGTCCCACCCACACCCAGGACTCTGAGCCCTCCAGTCCCACCCACACACAGGACTCTGAGCCCTCCAGTCCCACCCACACACAGGACTCTGAGCCCATCCACACCACAGAACTACATGTGCGTATCCCTGTCGACTGAACGCAGCACTGTGAGAGGGGTTATAATGTTAACATGCTGAGAATCCAAGTATCTGCTTTCTGTTAATGTGATTCAAAACTTTAAAACTCAAACAATTGGGGGGGGATAAGGCTGGGAATAAGTTCTGAAGTTTTAAGCTGAAAGTGTATGTAAGAAATCCTTTGAACAGGTTGGAGAGTCTGCCAGGCTTTATTGAGTGCCGATTCTTTGTAAGCAGTGCCTCTGAGCCGGAGGGATCTTGCTGTTGGGTGTGGGTGGTGTTCTCCATGCTTCGGGTGACGCTGTGTGTTTATTGAACCAGGAGGAGGATGGTGAGGATGAAAGCCGCCGAGTCTTTGAAACCTGTGAAAAAGGAAAAGGCAAAGAAGCAGGGCCGCCCTGCCCTGAACGCAACCACGCTTTCCCGTTCCCTTCCCATTCCCCCAGTGCCACCGGGATACAGCGGCGGGCCCGTGAGTAACAGGACAAGAGGTTTCAAAGCATCAAAAAATAAACCTGTAAACTTGCAATTCTATTCTCAGCCACACGGTGGAGTTATTGGTGTTTCTATTCTGAATATCTCAAGCAAATCTCCTTAACTTTGATTTCTTTTAGCTACCTCTCCCACGTCACTGCATATCTAGTTGGGATGAAAGTTGCTAAGAAAATGTATCCATGACTTAAAAAGCACTCCATCATAGGTTCTATGATAGCGTATGAGAAACGAAGTCAAGTAGAAAAACAGTTTGGCCAGTGCTTTCTTAAGGCCTGTCTGTATATACTTATATCTAGAGAAATGCCAGTCCGATTGTGATGAAATCTGGTTCTGACATGTTACTGCATGTTATTGAGAGTATCAGAATACAGGGATGAATGGAACCTGCCTGTGTCACGCTTTAAATTTTTATATCAGCAATTTTTAAATCAGTGGGTGTCGGTCGTGGTGATCTACTTTATCACGATACTGCAAGCTCTGAGCTTGCGTTTACAGCTGCGGCGTAGGATCTTTGTTACTAAAATACTTTTTTTTTTTGTTTTTTTTGTTCTATTGCCTGCCAACAGACCTTCCTGCCCCTCCCTCCCTCCCTCCCTCCCCTGCCTTCACTTTCCACGCCTCTAACTGTGAAGGAGCTGCTGACGAGATCGACGTGGACTCGCTGTCCAGCATGCTGCTCTCCTGGTACTTGTGTGGATATCACACCGGCTTCCACCTGGTAAGAGATCCACGATCAAATGTACCGGCGCCCAGCATCGTCAGCATCATGTGCTTGTACTTCAGCAGCTGTAGGTCTGCACGGTTCTGTAGTCATGTCACACAAGCATTGTGCGCGGTACAGGGATTGCAGACTTCAATATTTCAACGTTTTACCATTTTTTACTATCCTACCATATTGTATCTGCAACTCCCGAAATATGTATTCAAACCAGACCTTTTCTGATTAGCCCTGATAGTACAGCCAGGCTTTTTAGATTATTTACAGGTTTTTTTTATGTATTTATTTCTGTTTAATGTTTGTCTGTGATTTTGCAAAAAAAAAAAAAAAAAAACTCCTTCCATTTCCTTCCATTTTCCGGCTACAACACCTAGGAGTGCACTTTGTGCGTGTAGTTCTGTCGATCGAGGTGTTATTAATTAACCCTGCGATACCTTGCAGAGATCTGCTTCTGTCTTGACGCCCCCCTCCCTTCTCTAGCACGCTCCCAGCTCCTCTCTTCAATAGTTTATATTTCTTGTCTTCCAGGGCTTGCAGCAGGGTCGAGCAGAAGCTGAGAAAAACTGTGCCAAAACAAACAAGCTCAGCTGAACACCAACAAGAAACTCAGGAAGAACCTCTCATAGAGGTATGTTCAGCAGCCCCTGACCTTCTCTCCTGTTACTGCAGCACTGCAGACAGAAGTGCTTCGTGGCTGCTTGTAATCTGATTCACACAAGTTTTTCTGAACAGAAAAGAAAAAAAAATCAAATCGTTGGAAGCATTTGAATAATTTTTTTGGTGTATTCCTGCACGTAACGATTTATTAATTTACAATACGTGGCGTATGCAGCTTATTACCTTTTAATAACGGTTTGGGGCAGATCTTATTTGAAAGGGTCTGTCTGTCGCCTGTGTTTCATTACAGCTGTCTTCGGATACGACAGCAAGCTGGTGACAGCGGTCAGACATTATCAGCCCTGATTGGGATTCAGACTGGGCAGAGCTGCATCTCCCTCGGTCTGCTCCTCTGCTGTCAGAGTGCAACGAGGGTCTGGACTAATGTGATGTGGAGCAGATGAATGTGGATCCTAACTCCCTACCCACTTGCTTTTGCACTTCAGCAGAGATAATAATGTCATTGGATGTTTCTGAACACTGATGTAACATGAATGTTAATGGAAATTACCTCTATTTAAAACCGACCATAATATTTAAATGCATTTTTGCAGAGTGTCGCTGTATTTTTGTAACTTCTGAATCACGCAATTAAAAATGCAAGGTTTTCGATGTTATTTTTCTGAGCTTCAAATGATCTCCTGCACAGTGCATCCCGAGGAAATAAAGGTAGACCATGTGGTATATCAGCATGGTTCTGTGTTTCAACAATGAAGATAGAAAAATGTTTGTTTTTTTTAAGTACACGTATGCATTCTTGAAATCCATGTAATTGTTTATTAAAATGTTATGGACCATTTAGGTATGTTTTTTAAATAGGGGTGATTCACTTAAAATAAGATTTAAACTCTGTCAAACTGGCAATAAATGAGAGATGTCTTGCGGTAACTCTTCCACAATGTATAGTGCATTATTACTCCAGTCCATTGCGTGGATTGGCTCTGGTACCAACTTCTTAAGGGATTTACCCAGGTCTGCTTTAGAGATACCAGAGGAAAGTCTGATTCGGTACAAAATGTATTGCTAAAGCTATGTTCAAGTTTCATGCCTCTTTCACATGAAGCCCTGTTTGTGTTGTTTTCTCAGCACTTCTCGCCTCCCTGTGCTCGCTTCTCGTTGTTTGCAGGGATTCAAGCAAAATAAGAACTGGTCCGAATCTCAGGGCTGGACCTGGTCAAGCAGATCTGCACTGTTAATGCTCATCATCATCATCAGATAGATGTTCTTTTCTCTCTTGAGTATCGTGGACACGCCACCACGACTGGAAATGCCCTTTCAGATTCAGTTTGGTTTTGTCCGATATCGTCTGCTTTCACAGACCCTGATTAGCACTACACTTGGGCTAGCTTTACCCCAGGTAACATTAGGCAGTCCCATGAACCCAGGAGTTCATTCCTTTTTGCTAATGTGTGATACAGCTGGTGACATTGTAAGTAAGGTGTTTTTGCCATTGTAAATAAAATAAACAGTTTGTTTTTGGATCCTTTAGCCCTCTTTGATACAGAAATAACTACTCTTGTGCAATACAGTGCTCCCTCGCTATAAGGCTCTCTGATATAACTCTCCTTCAGCATGTCCCCCAATTCTCTATAGTAGTGATTCATGCAATATTTCTACAGTAAATACAGTACCGGTGGTGTTCCGTTTCTGTCTCTTCCTTTTGATACAGTATCTGAACTGAACAGAAGCTGCACTGGCACTTTATAACACAGACATCTTCTTCAGCATGCGTTTTATAACTGAATGAATATTAGGCCTATTACGTGGTTATCTTTCCTAATGTTTTTTTTGGTTTTTTTTGCTGCGAGAGGAGCTTCAGCTTTCTCTGGGAGATGGGACACTTTAGCCCGACTCTTTATAGTTTAAAAACTGCTAATTAAAATGACCCACGAGTGGGAATGTTACCTTTTTGTTTTGTTTTTTGTAAAAAATATAGCGTTGATTACATGGTGCTTTTGCGTGGTTAATTCACGGAAAGTTACATTTTTGCTTCACTATACGTGCATTATAGAGAGTTATTTCATTTTGTGTTTGTCGGATATGTGTTTTTATGTGTCCTGTGGTGCCCCCCTCCCCTGTTTATAACGCTCATATTGTGCCCCCCCCCACCACCGAGCCCCGTGTTATAGTGAGGATGCACTGTATTTGGATTCTGAATTCTCAACGTTCATGAGAAGTTGTGATTTGCTGCATTATGGTTAATTCAAAGCAAATAATGGGTCTTCTCAAATGTTCTAAAAGGAGATTGATCTAAATCCCTACTAAATCATTAAAAGAAGGGATCTTTGAAAAATAGCATTTCTGACGGTGTGTGTTTGACAGGTTTGCTCCTAATGTAACATTAACCAGTGGAGGTGTTTAAATCTCACACTGGAAACTCTTCTCTAAAATGATGTCTCTAAATGAACCTAGTTAACTACAGCTGTGGTCAAAAGTTTAGTATCACCCTACAGAATTAACTAATTTTGCTTCATAAAGTCGAATGAAACCTGCTGAATAATGTTACGTAACATACTGAATTACACACCGCTTTGTAGTTTTCCCATATACTTAAAACTGGCAAAATTGAAAATGTGACATTTTGAAATCTAACATGAAAAACTGTGCTACTGTTACGGCTTCCGGTAGACTTTTGCAAAATAATTTTGTAGTTTCTTTTGATTGCATGTTAAATAAAATATCTAAATTATGTTCATAGGGTTTTTTGTTTTGTTTTTGTTTTGTTTTTAATATTATATCTCAATCTTAAAATTGTAGGTTCTCCAAAACTTTTGCCCATAGTTACACCAGAGTGACTGTGACTCCACAGGGAAGGAAATGAGTCATATCGCATAGCAGTTTCACCTATTCCAGGTTTTACTATGAGCTTGATTAGCCACAGTGTATAGGTGACAAGCTCAGATGTCTCTTATTAAACTCTTTGTAAAACCATGAATGGATCAATCTGCTATGCAAGTCTTATTTCCATCCCTGTATTACCCTGAAGAAACCCCAGACAACCATTAGCAGACCACAACATTACAATGCATCTGAAAAAACACTGTTCAACGGTAATGATGTATTAGCATGGCACTGCAATGCTGTGTGTCGGGTCACGCAATTGTGATGTCCTTGATATGTCAAAATAAGAGAAAGTGGCCACTTAACTGTGGAACCATTCCCACAATGGCTCATCCCCACGACTCAACCCTGCAGCTGCATTGCCATGGAAGATCATTTGGGAAATGATTGCTGAGCTACCCTCCCCACTGCCCAATGCAACCCCTTTAAAAAAACTCAGGAATAGTTAATATTTAACCAGACATTTCAAGCAGGTGACATGCAGAGTGGTTAATAAATCTCAGCAGTGTAACCCTTTCCCTCAGGCCCACAGTCCATCCTAATCAGTGTTGTTTATTGATGTCCTGTATATGCAGGGCTTTGGAATACTGGGTATTGAGAGGTGCTATATAAGATCTTATTGGGTCGTGTTGTATACAGCTGTCAGTCGAAACGAGATGTAGTCTCTGTTCGGCTTTCCTGAAGGAATCATTTCAGAGTGCCAGCGAAGCCGAGGGCCGTTTCACAAAAGCTGTTGTTGAAAGAATAACAAAAATAACTTTCACAAACTATACGTGTCTCTGGACGTTCTCAAACTTGAGTTCACACGTGGTCTGGGGTGGTCGTGAACTGTTCTCTGCAACACCCTCAGGAGAACACATACACTCACGTTTGTGCGAATGTGCAGTGACTTTTACAAAGACTAGTTGTTGTGAATCTTCAGCCAAGGTGGGGGAGGAAATGAGTGTTTCCCTGTTACACCCTTAAGCCAAGAAATGCTTGTGAGAGGGTCAAGGGATTTGGAGAAAATGCACTTTGGGAGCAGCTGTGCCTCACTCGAAAGAATAATCTTGAAGTCACAGATACGATCGGGAGTGGGTAAACGCACCAGAACAGAAACTTACTGAGTCCAAACGGATCAGAACAGAAACTTACTGAGTCCAAACTGACCAGAACAGAAACTTACTGAGTCCAAACTGACCAGAACAGAAACTTACTGAGTCCAAACGGATCAGAACAGAAACTTACTGAGTCCAAACGGAACAGAACAGAAACTTACTGAGTCCAAACTGACCAGAACAGAAACTTACTGAGTCCAAACTGACCAGAACAGAAACTTACTGAGTCCAAACGGATCAGAACAGAAACTTACTGAGTCCAAACGGAACAGAACAGAAACTTACTGAGTCCAAATGGATCAGAACAGAAACTTACTGAGTCTAAACGGAACAGAACAGAAACTTACTGAGTCCAAACGGACCAGAACAGAAACATACTGAGTCCAAACTGACCAGAGCAGATTCATATCTCTGTTCTTATATCCATGTTGGTCTTTCAGGCTGAGGAACTGACCTGACATGAATTCTATATATATATATATATATATATATATATATATATATATATATATATATATATATATATATATATATATATATATGTGTGTCCTGTAATGCTGGTTTAATTGGAGGCCCCGTTGTGTAGCCAGCCTGCCCCTGGGACGCAGGCTCCTGGCTCATTTCCCCTGCAGGTCAGCCAGTGGAGATTGGAACAACCTGCAGCGGATCCATGTGCAGTCCCAGGAGAGAGCAGTGTTTACACAGCACGGGGAGGATATGGAGCCAGTGTTTGCACTTCTATCAGAGGAGAGGGGAGTCACCGAAGATGACACACACACCCGGGAGCATTCCGAATATCTGGAGACAACATTCTCATCTCTCTCTCTCTCTCTCTCTCTCTCTCTCTCTCTCTCGCCATTTGCTTAGAAGGACTTTTGTAAAAACACCTTACAGTTAGTGCCACTACTGTAATCCATGTGGTACTACGGGGTAGATTCTATCAAGATATACAGTGCCTATCTTATTTCTGATTCATTGCAAAATTCACCCCTTTACAGAGACGTGATTTTTTCGTCATTTATTAATTTTACAAGATTGACCTGAAATAAATGACATCAAATGTGATTGATTGAATAGAACAGGGGAAATGACCCTGACTATAAAGGGCTGAAGGTTACTGTTGGTTATTTGTCTGTTGCGTGCCGCAATACGTTGTGCACGTCTGCAGAGTCGATCCGTCGTGATCTCTGGAGCTGTGTCTTCTTCCCGATGGTGGTTTTCTGTGAACCATTTCAGGAATACCTGGAAGACTGTCTAGATGCAGCCACTGCGTTAAAGCACAAGCCAGTCGCATGGGCACCCGCGATCATGCCCCTTGTGAAGCCATAAAAACACTTCAGCTTTCCCATGATTGTTGCTGAGTAGTTGCACACAGCCTGACACGCATTTTATATAGGTGTTACATGACCTAATGGATTAATTGAAGACTAATTTCTAATTTCCTCATTTTAGTTGTCAGAGAACAATACTCATGCAGAACACATCTGAGCACTGTCAGATCCCTCCCTCTATTATCATGTCTCCTCTGAACAATCCTGAGCAAATTACTGTTCAGTAATATCAAAAAAGTTAATTATTAGCAAGTTATCCTATCCCTCAGCGAGATTTTTATTCCAGTGTCGATATTCAGTTTTGCCCAGACTAGATAGATTTACAGTCCTGCAAACCTAATAGATTTTTGAAATATTGGCTCTATTTGTCAGCTGCCCATCTAGGAATTATTTCTGATAAGTCATCCATTTGCCATCCCTGTAGTTTTCACGGTAGCCGGAACTGGTCTATCTGACTGCGGCTCTAATGACCCCCAACGCACATATTAGATTGCTTTATACCATGCTGTCATTTTTATAGGTCTTAGAAAAGTCCTTTTCAATTAGACCAGGGACCCCTTGCCAGAAGAACAGCAGGAGTCACAGAATTGGTTTGTCTAACGATTTTCAGTTTAACTTGGTGTGGTGCAAGGACTCCCAGTTCTGCTATATACTGTAATCTCAGAAAGAACAGGAGTTTGTGTCTTAATCAAAGTTTGTCTAAAGAAAAACATCTACATTTTCCTAATGTTTAATTTCTTACCTGTTTTATATTCTATTATGTGTGGTCAGCATGATTCTACATTGCTGTTCTGCTTAGATCATTATCTGCCATGCTTACAGTTCCAGCAAAATGGTTTTAAAAGGAGGTGGGGAAGTATATTAGTGGTGCACTGAAAACGGTGCAACACTGATAGTCTTCCCACCTCACTTCTCCATAATCACACTTGAGGATCTTGTTAGAAGCATTTTTTTTAGTCAAACAGTAGTCTAAGCAGAAATACCAACAGAGAATCATACATAGCACAGATATACATATGAGGAAAACATAGATCTCTTTTTAACCTTGTTGCTGATTTTAACAAAAAATACATTTTGTTTACAGAATCACTCAGTAGCATGATGCTCAAATAGAGAACTAGAGATTATCTACAAACACAGCAGGAGTGGTAGACAGGAAATTACTATGGTAGCAATTCCTCAGTTTAATGACCGGAGAACAGTTGAATACAATGTGTTAGTTCCTTCATCACCACACTAAATTTGACTGGATTTATTCAGCCTTTGAAGTTATGGAGGAATATCAGATCCCTTCCACTTTACCCAAAAATCTTAAAGAGAAGAATCAGAAGCGAGCCATTCCACAACCGAGGGAAACTCCCTGGTAGCAGCGCAGTTAGATGTGAAGAGCTTGGAGGCTGTTTGTTAAGAAGGTATAATGGTCCCTCTCCAGTTTAGCACAGTAAACGGAATCCCCTGTGCAGCACTGGGTTTGGAATTGATTTGTGACCTTTCATTTTGTGTGGGCAGTTCATCTCAAACCCCAGGTCCCTGGTGATGGAACCCGCGTCTCTGGCCCTTGCGAGGTCAGTTTGATCTTATTGTAAAGCTAAACTTGACTCTTTATCTGACTTTCTTTCTAAGAATTCTGTGCCAACATCAAGTCACTTCTGAGTCTTTTGCAATTACTCAAATATTTAGTTGTTTTAATGAGTCTGTGTGAAGGTGCTGGCCATCATAGACTTACAGAATATAGACTAGATCAGCCTGTGTCTTCATATTAGTGAGAGCCAGCACCATCTAAAGCACAGCAGGGTATCGGCAGCATAACAAAGGGACATTTGATCCACAGTGGCAGATCACTAGGCGGCAATGTCTCTTAGTTTGATGAAGACACGTTGGGTGATCTAGACTATGTCACGTGTATCTAAGAGCAGCTTCCAAACTCAGGTGAAAACACCTTCACACAGCCTGATCATAAAAAACACAGGATTTCATTAATTACAGCAGGAACCACATGATGATTGCAAGCATCACAGATAAGCAGGACAGTAATAAATACGAATCAAAAAGTGGTGGTGATCAAAAGAATTATATTTGAAGCTGCTTTCTTCTTATGTAGTGTGTGAGTGAGTGTGTGTGTGTGTGTGTGTGTGTGTGTGTGTGTGTGTGTGTGTGTGTGTGAGTGTGTGTGTGTGTGTGTGTGTGTGTGTGTGTGTGTGTGTGTGTGTGTGTGTGTGAGTGAGTGTGTGTGTGTGTGTATGTGTGTGTGTGTGTGTGTGTGTGTGTGTGTGTATCAAAAGATCTAGCCAGGAGACACGATGACAAACACGGGTTGTTAAAGACAAGTGTCTAAAAGAAAATCAATACACCAATCCCATCACTCGGAATTGGAACGTAAATATTTCAACAGGTGATGTCAGCGCAGTATATAAAGTGGAGGTCCGGGCGAGTGTTCCATAGAATATTGAGAAGCACAGAAACTCTCTTCGAACGTTCTCGGTTGCAAGTGAACTCCGCGACTTCTTTCAGCACCATGGTCAGCAGCCGCTTACTCCTGCTATGCATCACCTGCTCGGTCCTGTTTGTGCTGGTCTACTGCGAGGAGGCGGTGGAAGTCCGGTCCATAGACAACTCTAACAAAAGCCAAGAAGAGAAAGAACTGGTGAGATAACTTATTCATGGAATGTTATATAGTATATTATATTATATTATCCTGTTTGATTTCATTATAAACAATGTACAGTATGTAGGAAATACAAAATCGTGTTGACTGAAACCTTTGAAGAAGCATGCTACATTGCAGACAATACACTGAAATAAATGCCAACACCAGTATAATACTATTGGAATAGTGCGCATGAACACCAATCGCTTAAATTCAATGTCTGGACTTTTTACATTTCTGGTTTACTTTACTGGGTGCGTTTTTCCTTTCTGAAATAAATTAATAGATACGTGTTCTATTTGGAGTAAATGTTTCTTAAGAACTGTAAAGGGAGAAACTGAAAGACGTTCTCGTTACAGCAGCTGTGAACGCAATTTTAATGTTGCAGACATGAATATCATAGATAGATAGATAGATAGATAGATAGATAGATAGATAGATAGATAGATAGATAGATAGATAGATAGATCCTTCCTTCATAGGAGATGCAGAACATACTTTGTTTTATATAGTCTACTAACTATATCTAGTCTGTGAATTTTAACGGCAGTGTAAATTAAAATGGAATAGTTGTCGCATTAAACTGTATCGGCGTGTGTTAAAATCTCAGCCTCTAACACTTGGTAGGAATGCTGCGTGTCAGATAGTTTCTGAAACTTCATTCATTCCTCGCTGCAGTGTTGAGTCATTACATTAAATATGAATAGAAAAACTGAACAAAAGAAATACATGAAACACGTCAACACAAGAAGGATGACAACACCCTGAATTACACAACAAGGACGACTACCCCTGACTTACACAACAAGGACGACAAACCCCTGACTTACACAACAAGGACGCTTGATTTGCGTCTGTGTTTTATTTCTTCATATTTTTATATAACCGGCTTTAATTATTAACACAAGGAAAGAGACAACGCCGTGTTGGTGTTCTGTGTTAGAATACTGGTGATAGAATACCGGTGATAGAATACCGGTGACAGAATACTGGTAATAGAATACCAGTGATAGAATACCAGTGATAGTGAATACCAGTGATAGAATACTGGTGATAGAATACCAGTGATAGAATACCAGTGATAGTGAATACCAGTGATAGAATACTGGTGATAGAATACCAGTGATAGAATACCAGTGATAGAATACCAGTGATAGAATACCGGTGATAGAATACCAGTGATAGAATACCGGTGATAGAATACCGGTGATCGAATACCGGTGATAGAATACTGGTGATAGAATACCGGTGATAGAATACTGGTGATAGAATACCAGTGATAGAATACCAGTGATAGAATACCGGTGATAGAATACCAGTGATAGAATACTGGTGATAGAATACCGGTGATAGAATACTGGTGATAGAATACCGTGATAGAATACTGGTGATAGAATACCGGTGATAGAATACCGGTGATAGAATACCAGTGATAGAATACCGTGATAGAATACTGGTGATAGAATACCGGTGATCGAATACCGGTGATAGAATACTGGTGATAGAATACCGGTGATAGAATACTGGTGATAGAATACCGGTGATAGAATACCGGTGATAGAATACCAGTAATAGAATACTGGTGATAGAATACCAGTGATAGAATACCGGTGATAGAATACCGGTGATAGAATACTGGTGATAGAATACCGGTGATAGAATACTGGTGATAGAATACCGGTGATAGAATACCGGTGATCGAATACCGGTGATAGAATACCTGCATCTTGGTGATTTGTGGGATTCTGTTCATAATTAATAATACCCGACTGGCGAGCTCTTGTGCTACAAAATGAGGAGGCTGTGTGGTCCAGTGGTTAAAGAAAAGGGCTTGTAACCAGGAGGTCCCTGGTTCAAATACCCCTCAGCCACTGACTCATTGTGTGACCCTGAGCAAGTCTCTTAACCTCCTTGTGCTCCGTCTTTCGGGTGAGATGTAATTGTAAGTGACTCTGCAGCTGATGCATAGTTCACACACCCAAGTCTCTGTAAGTCGCCTTGGATAAAGGCGTCTGCTAAATAAACAAATAATAATAATAATAATAATAATAGATGCCATCATTTGATGCAATCGTCTTACCCACAAAAATACATTACAGCGAAAGTGTTTCATTTGAACGCATTTGCAAGATCACACTAAGGATTATTAAATAGAGATTGTTTACTTTAAAATCATAGTTAATTCAGTACATATATCAGCTATACCATATTGTGAATATGGATCTTTACAAAATAAATGTATTTTCTCTGTAGGTTAACGCATTCATTGCTAAATTTCTCCACAGCAATAGCAGGCTATAGACTACATTGTTTTCCAGGTATGGCTAATCAATTAAATTGCTTTAAACTTTTTTAGCCATTGTTATTTTTGGAGATGACAGGTATGTGTCTTTGCTGTTATACCTTTAAATATCATTCTTTAAAAAGGAAATGGCAGCTTCGAGTGGCTGTCATGCACGATTGCTCGTTTGCATCGCTGGCGCTTGTTGCACGCTTGGCGGTAAATGCATTCCGCTCATGCTTTTTCAACTTGTGGGTTCGCAGATTGAAGCGCTGCAAGAAGTTCTGGAAAAGCTGAAGAGTAAGAGACTGCCGTCTGCAGAGAAGAAGCTGGGCTGGGTCCCGTCGGTAAGCACGCTCTCTTCCTTTCCATGACTCCTTTAGAACGCACGCGCAATTACGCGCTTTGAGCAGCCGATCTGCTCGCGGTAGAAGATGTGGAAATCTGGAAGCACTTTGTGTTACCTGATCAAAGACATTGAGCTTAAGTTATTGCAACCATTGACCTTGCAATGCTCTTGTAGTTTATATCACCAGAATTACAGCCTTATTATTCGGAATGTGCACAGATATTATTATTATTATTATTATTATTATTATTATTATTATTATTATTATTATTATTATTATTATTATTATAGTAGTAGTAGTAGTAGTAGTAGTAGTAGTAGTAGTAGTAGTAGTAGTAGTAGTAGTAGTAGTAGTAGTGTAGTAGTGTAGTAGTAGGATACCGTTGTTCATATTCTCTGTGTGTATTATTGTTACTCTCCAGTGTGATGCGGGAGAGCAGTGCGCAGTTCGGAAGGGCTCCAGGATTGGAAAGCTGTGTAACTGCCCGAGAGGAACGTCCTGCAACTTCTACATCCTCAAGTGTTTATAGAGCTGGATTGAGCGGGTGTGTGTGTGCGTGTGCGTGTGTGTGTGAGAGAGTGAGGCTGACACAGAGACGTGGTGACAGCAGCAAGCACCTCTGGCTCGCCTCTCATCCTCACAGAAAGCGACAGGAAGACTGTCGTTGATTCCCATCCAAAAGTCACTTTTTGTTATATTTATTCTGTACAAATAAATAAAGAAAAGAAAAGAAAAAGTGAAACGCTCGCCTCCTGCCGGTGCTGTCTCACAGGGCAATGCGCTGTATAATAAATGTTTGCTTCTGCATAAATGCAGCGTCACCACCCCATTGTGATGTATAGATTAGGGGTCCATACTGGGACCCGGAGCCTGGATTCGAACCCATAACCAGAAAGCACTCCTCAGTGTGACCAATATACAAAAGAAACAACATCACCGGTTCAGTAATGAAGGGGTTACGTTGCATGTTAGTGTAGAGCGATTATCACAGCGATTAAAAAACGAATACAATTGTATGTATCTATTTGTTCATACTTATTTTTTATTATTATTATTTGTCGAGTGAAGTCCATGCGATTGGTAAAATACTTTGAACTGAAACAAGCGGGTTAGT
Source organism: Acipenser oxyrinchus oxyrinchus (assembly GCA_030684275.1). NCBI lineage: Eukaryota > Metazoa > Chordata > Actinopteri > Acipenseriformes > Acipenseridae > Acipenser > Acipenser oxyrinchus. The sequence goes on from JAGXEW010000093.1 coordinate 510,166, forward strand.
GTCTAGTGTTTTGAGCCTTGAATACATACAGATTTAGACCACCGTGCAAACCAAATTGTTTAGTTATATCGCCAATCGGTCACTCGAATAATGACGTGGCCCGAATGATGATGTAGCACGCAATGAATTCCATTTCAAACTCAGTAATGAAATACGTCTGGCAGTGGCTGGGCTGGGATATAAACGTTTTCGGGATATATAGGGTACTGTAAATTACATTAATCAGTAACACATCATAAATAGATTACAGTATTTGTCAAATAAATGTAGTTGCACACCCTATGCAAATAATAGAATCTATACTGTGTGTGTGTGTGTGCGTGCGTGCGTGCGTGCGTGTGTGTGATCCAAGTGAAATGTGTAATGTGGTTGATCCCGGTGTTGTTTGTATAAAAGTCAATAAATACTTTATTTACAAAACGAGCTGCTTTCCGTTTTTCGCTAGTCAATGGATGACCAAATGAGTATTGCAATACAAGCCTAAACCACCAGAGGTCGCCAAGGTGCATGAGCAGAACTGAACGGTAATTACTCGTACAGCAGTTGCATTGGAAGACAGACCTGGAAGCAGTGCATCATCACTAGGGGCGACAAACGCCACTGAAAGTAACGGGAACAGAACTCGTGGACTAATCTAGGGGTTGTGGTAAATGTAGTTTGTTGTGTAAGGAATGAGAGGTCGATCGTGAATCACTCTTAGTCTCGGACTGTTTTTCCGTTCTTTTGAATGACTGAGCACGCGGAAGTTACTCATGTTTATGAAATGCACCGTGTTTTTGTCATGGGGTTGAATCACCTGCTTGTGCCACTGAAAATAATGACACTTCCGTGAGTTTCGGACCCAACCAGAATCACGACTTGTTTCAGTTTAAGTTTAGGCTAAATTTAAGCTGTAAAATCTCCCGTTCCACAAAAATCCAGTTTGGCTAAATAAAATAGCACCCAACTATCAAATTAAATGATTACAACACGTGCATATCATATTTAAGGTAAAATACTATCTTACCCCCTCAAATGATTTAGTAACTATGCTGAAACCTTATCGATGAAAAGCAACGAATGTGTTAAAGGTAAATTATAATCACGTGACATTTTAGTATATGGACGCTATTACTTTCGGAAAATTCAAATCACTATAAAAATAAATACCTCATCACCACTGTATTCACTAGGACGTATAGGATAAAGGATTGTACTTATTTCCAATCTGTAATCCAAGCCTCCACTAACAACCCACGTAAACTATTCTCTATCTTCTCCTCCCTCCTAAACCCTCCCCCTCCTCCTCCCTCCTCTATCTCCCTGATGACTTTGCCTCCTTCTTCTCTTCTAAAATCTCAGATATCCGCAAACTCTTTAACACCTCTACCTCCCCGCACCTCCTCCTGCTCCAACCCCTACACCCACTGCATCCCTACTAACTCACCCTCCTTCTCCACCTTCTCGCCCCTCTCAGACTCTGACCTCTCCTCCCTGCTCCAGGGTCACAAACCCACCACGTGTGCCCTGGACCCCCTCCCCACTCACCTCTTTCAAGCTGCTGCTCCTGCTCTACTTCCCTTCATCTCCTCCCTTCTCAACACCTCTCTACTTTCTGGTCTCTTTCCCTCTGCCTTCAAAAGCCTCTATCACTCCCATCCTCAAAAACCTACCCTCGACCCCACCTCCCTCCAGAGCTACCGTCCTGTCTCCTCCTACCCTTCCTCTCCAAAACCCTCGGCCGGACTGTACACCGCCAGCTCTCTGCTTTCCTGTCCAACCACTCTCTGCTCGACCCTCTCCAATCTGGCTTCCGCTCTGCTCACTCCACTGAAACTGCCCTCCTGTCTGTCACCAACTCACTTAAGTCTGCCCGAGCTGCCTCTCTCTCCTCTGTCCTAATTCTCCTCGACCTCTCTGCTGCCTTTGACACTGTTGATCACTCTATTCTACTGTCCTCTCTCGCTGACCTGGGAGTCTCTGGCACTGCACTGGCCTGGTTCTCCTCCTACCTCTCCAACCGCACTTACCAGGTAACCTGGCGTGGAGCAACCTCCACACCTCACCCTCTCTTAACAGGGAGTCCCCAAGGGTCAGTCTTGGGTCCTCTCCTGTTCTCTCTCTACACCAGCTCCCTGGGCCCCCTCATCGCATCCTATGGTTTCTCATACCATTTCTATGCTGATGATGCTCAGATTTTCCTCTCCTTCCCCTCCTCTGACTCCACCATCTCCTCCCGTATCTCTACCTGTCTGTCTGCTATTTCCTCCTGGATGCACTCGCATTACCTCAAACTTAACCTCTCTAAATCTGACCTCCTTTTCTTTCCCTCCTCCTCCCCTCCTCTGATCTCTCTATCTCTGTTCCTCTGGAATCTACCACACTCTCTCCCTCTTCCTCCGCTAAGAACCTCGGAGTTACCCTGGACCCCTGCCTCTCTTATTCCCAGCACATAACCACTCTGGCACGCACTTGCCGATTCTTCCTGAGCAACATCCGAAGAATCCGACCCTTCCTCACCAACTACGCCACCCAGCTCCTGGTCCAGGCCTTGGTACTCTCCGCCTAGACTACTGCAACTCCCTCCTGGCTGGCCTCCCTGCGGCTGCCACCCGTCCGCTCCAGCTCATCCAGAACTCTGCTGCCCGCCTGGTGTTCTCTCTGCCTCGCTTCTCCCACGCAACTCCACTACTCCGCTCACTCCACTGGCTACCGATCACCGCCCGCATCCAGTTCAAGACTCTTGTACTAGCCTACAGATGCCTTGACCAGACTGCACCCAGCTACCTCCAGACCCTCATCTCTCCCTACACCCCCACTGACCTCTCCGCTCCGCCTGCACTAGAAGACTGGCTCTACCTCCTCACGCCCCTGCCTCCAGAGCCCGCTCCTTCTCCACCCTCGCTCCGCAGTGGTGGAATGACCTACCTACAGATGTCAGGACCGCCCAGTCCCTGACCACATTCGGCGCCTCCTTAAGACTCACCTCTTCAGACAGCACCTGTAGAACTCCTCTGTTTCCCCCTGGGACACTTTCACCCTTCCTTAAATTTGCTTTACTTACTCTTACCTGCCCCTATTTTACTGCATTTAATCCTGTATTTCAGAGTACTGTAATCTGCCATATGTTTAAACTGTAGTATTTGGTATTTAATCATATCTTGATGTAACTGTCACTTATCTGCTGTATTGAATTGTACTTTGTCACACTTGTACTTGCTTGAACTTGTCATTGTATTTATCTTGCTCTTATTGTATTACCTGTACTGTAACACTTGAAATGTATTTGCTTACAATTGTAAGTCGCCCTGGATAAGGGCGTCTGCTAAGAAATAAATAATAATAATAATAAATAATAATAATAAAATGTGTCAGAATGTGTAGGATTCTTTAAGCGTTCTAATACCACGCCTACCTAATCGCGTTCTGATTGGCTGCGAGGGAAGTTGGGCGGGACATACAGCCCTTCTATATATAAGGCTGTTTCGCGGTGACGTCATAGGGTTAGCTTCCCAACATGGCGACGGAACAGGCAGGAGAGATGGACGGAGCACTAACCCAGCACAGCTCTCCCACCCGGGCTTCAGCAATGAGAAATACTCCTTGCTTGTTATTGTCGGGGAGTACAGCCGCCAGGGCCTGGTGGAATACGTAGTTTCGGAAATAGAGAGAGGTGAGCCGTTTGTTATATAAATATATATACCGATGCAAAGTTTCCCATTCAGTACAATGCTTCTTACTTAGACGAGACAGCTATCCGTTTTATTGTAAGCAATAAGCATTGCCTGGTATTATTTTTTTTTCTTTAAAACTATTCCCCTGTTTTTTTTAAATATAATTTATTATTCCAATTGGCTTGTCGTGGCTCAGAATTCTTTTCTGCAGAAGTGGCAAAACCGCCAAGAAATTTGGCAACAACTGACCCCATATGTGGAACCGCGACTCTGGGAGACAAGGGAGGGGAGATATTATTAGCATGCTTATGGTGAATTTGGTAGAGGAATGGGATTTTAAACATAACAAATTTAGATACACTCTCTCTCGTCTTTTCACGATGCATTGGCCAAATAATAACAACAACAACAATACTATTAGTAATGAAAAATAATACATAAACGTGTCATTTTACAAAGTACGATGAATGACAGTAGATGAACGGATTAGAAATAATGATGCTGTGTATTGCGGAGTCACACCCTGAGATCGAAAGGGCTGAAAAGACAAGCACTACTAGGCAACCGAGGTCTGTTCTGAATTGAAACCCGCAGATGTGACAATAAGTAAATACGGTAGCATTGCCACGACATCCTTGTTCGTTGTGCGCTAAAGTGATGACGTCGGGTTACAGAGCGCTTCTAAATAGCGATCCACAGAAAATACATGGTTTTCTGGGTGATGGCTGTGCGCGTATCTCTGGTTTCACAGCTATATATTTAAGAAACATTAGTCTTGTATGTTATTTAGTGCGATTTGAATTAAATTTCCGATGTCAGTTGCTCAGCACAGGACGAAGGGACTGTGCTTATTTGAAGCTGCGCACTACCGTGTAGGAAGGAAGGCCATACGTTTGTATTCTCCGTGTTACTATGTAACTAAACATGAGCAAGACCCGACCGGTCCCGCTCTCTATAACCCGTCCCCTACCCGTGATATCTGTGCAACGTGCTTCATTGATCTGTTTACATAACCACTGCCCTACCCTCTGACTCTATGCTGTGACATTAAGGTAGTGTGTGTGC
>JAGXEW010000093.1:515383-532705 GCA_030684275.1 Acipenser oxyrinchus oxyrinchus
CATCGCACAACTATTGTAATGATCTGCGGTGTATTTTATCACCAGCACCCTGCGGCTGTTGCTGTTATAAAATGAGACCCTGTGTGCGGTGAGATCTCGGGTTGAGACTAAGGCTGCCTTTCTCCTTCCCAAACCAAGTGGTGGAGATGGAACATTCGCTGTTCCAATGATTGTCTTGTCCTCCCACTCAGGTTTGTACATCATTATAAGCCGAGGGTTCCAAAAGATTTTCTGGCCCCCAGTTTTGCACGTAATTCCCCATTCGAGGTTTCACACAAAAACACAGATGACTGAACCTCACACTTCCTGTTGTGGGATGGAAATGCAGCTTGGGAATCCCAGTGTGTGCAAGGGTTTTCTTACACTATCGCCTCACTCCAGTGGTGCACATTCCACGCAGGTTTTCATTCCAATCAGCGCCTAAACCCTCAGCCGGTTCAATTAACTACTTTGGGATCTGCTTGGAGTGAAGACCTGGACTGGGCGGGATCTTGAACACCAGATTGTGCATCACTGCCTCACTCGGACAGACCATCTAGATTTCGTACAGTGTAAAGTCACTTTAATAGAGTCGCCATACGATGGGCACCATATTTTCACAACTTCCAGTGTGGTTTCCATTATTCATCATTGTAAATTAGGAATGCACAGTTCCCTCTATGGCAGGAGTCTCCAACCCTGGTCCTGGAGAGCTACTGGGGCTTCTGGTTTTCATTTCATCCCAGTTTTGACCATGTGGAGCACTTCCTGTGGCAACTAAATCAGTGTTGTTTGATTTAAGACCTTCTTTAGTTCACCATTGCTGTTTACTTCCCAAGTGAATTTATAGCCACACTGTAGACATCACAGGCAGGGGAGGCTCGGTGCTCCCAGTCTGCAGTTTCTACTGCCAGACCTCATTCCCTGCTTCTTTTTATTTATTTATTTTTTTTGCAGTTCTGGGACAACCCTCTAAATGTTTTATCTTAAGGGGCCACTGAAACTGCTTTTAGTAGGCCTGAAAATATATATATATATATTTTTTTTATTTCTTTGCTGCTAATGTTCATGTGGGTTGGGACTGTCTCTTTTTTTTTTTTTTTAATGCTAAATAAATAAAAACCCATACCTCAAATGGTGCTCACTGTTTAAAACCCTGGGAGTCCCTTGCGTGTATTGTGTTCATGTGGCTTCACAGAATTGACTTTTAAAGTCAAGCTGTGTTATTTTTTTTTTCTGTCATTTGTTTATTAATTCCTGAAGTAAAAATGTTCCCTTGTAATGCTATGCATATTGACACTTTTGTTCATCCACAACTCACAGTAAAACGATGTCTGTTGTGCTGTTAGTTTTATAGCTCGTCCTTTTTAAGTTACAGCAAGTCATTTCAGTGGCCTAAAGTAGAAGTTTCCTATGTCAGGTTTTGATAGACATGAGATAGCTAGTGAGGTGCAACACTTTGCAGTATTGTGTATCAAATATTCTGTGACTCGGTTCATTCTGATGTGGTCATATGCTTCAGAGGATGTAATATGTACTGACGCATTAACTGCTAAAAAGAAAGTCAGTATTTAGCCAAAGCAGTTTGCAATGTTTGATATAACTTTGATTAAAAAAAAAATCTGACTTGAGGCATTTTTTAGCTTTAAGCTGTCGATACGTAGCCTGTATACCAATGATCTGTGCTGGTTTTTAAATGGCTTTTACCAGGACTTTAAAGACCAAACACCTCAGCCACGCCATCTGAACGGGGAATTCTGTGATTAACAAGTTGTAACTTCTGATGATGATAATGATGTTAATTGTGAGTATACTTGTAGTAATTGTGTTATGGTCAGTCTATGGCAGTCTATGTCTAACTTAATAAACAACCATTTACACAAAAGGTTTAAACGTGTAGCCTTTATCATACATATTCAATAAATAAAGTGCACGGACAGTACCATGGTTTATTTGTTTAAACTTGCAAGTACATTTGCAGCATGTCTGCGCCGTGCAAGAGGCTTGCAGTACATCTTGTAGGTACTAGCTTTTGTTATTCGAAGTGTAAGATTCTGTTAGCGGTCAATGGCTCAAATTAAAGCTACGCAGGGTGTAATTATTTTTGTTTAATACAAACCTTAGAAAATCGGAAGGATGTCAAACATCCCTATAACTGAGAGCATTACTTTACTGTTAGATTAGAAAGTCTTTCAAAGTAAAATACTTTTGCCTGTACTTTTACTAGAAGGATTTTACCTGAAGGATGCTACCTGAAAAAAAAGCAATGTCTATGTGTAACAGCTATTTCTTGTGAAATATTCTTGAGAAAGGCTCCCAGATCATTTGGAATTTTTTTCCTGTAATTTGAATAGCGTATATTCCTGTAGAAACCGTGGTTTGGTTCTAATGCACATCTATACAACGCACTGAGATGCCAACAGGTAATATTTAATTGTAACGCAATTTGTTTTATATGTAATTGGGATTCATAATCAGGTCAGATAGCATGCAGTCTGGATTTATGTGGGAGTGAGATCTGTAATCTGTGGGGCAGGAAAGCTTGTATAGAACAAACTTTGCAAATATACAGCAGATTGCTTGGTTACTGTATATCTGTTTAGGGTGCCACACTGACTGTCATAAAACAAACTACAAGGGAAACGATGCACTATTGGTTCAAAACCCATGCTGATTATTTCAATGAAAGGTTTTATGAAGTTAACAACGACAATCTAGTTTCTATTGCAACTAAGTTGAGGGCCGTCCTGGCGCTGTTCTTTTGCTTGTATGTTAATGAGGGATGAGCCACCTTTCAAATCCTGTTTTCATACAGTATGCATTTCTGAAACTGACTTCAATTAACAAATTAAACCCGTGGCAATTAAAGTAACACTGTCTGTGGTTTTGTTTATGTATCTATATGTGTGTTCAAATGCAGTATTTAATATCTGTATAAATGTGTATTTACTCCAGCATAAAACAGCATGGTTACCATTCTGACATTTTTATTTTCTTTTTAGACTTTATAATCTATATCACAGACACAATGTATGTAATAATCCTTTTCATCATAATGTGTACAAGTAGCTCAGAATGCTATTGGAAAACACAGCAGACACAAAAACCAAACAAGAAAAGATTCTACACATTTTTGACCAACAGTCAAAAATGTTCAATCTTCAGTGAAGATGTTTGTAACTTTATTTGTGCAAATCAAACAATTTTGTGTTGGTTGTCTGCTTCCAGTTTAAGTTTTTAAAACAAAACGTAGCATAATTAGCGTTAGCATTTTCATTAAACTTTCCTACAAAATTTAGGACTATATCAATTGATTGCACCTGTACCAAAATCTGACAGCATGCCACTTTCTGGGCCTACCCCGAGTTACCCTAAATTGCGATGCACGTTGGACAAAATGTCCCAAACACTTCGTATAGTAAAGTATCTCTTCTGACAGCAAGACCTGAAAACTGACAGCAAAATGATCGTGTTTCTACCGATAATATTTTATTTTAAGATTAATGGTTTGGCTAGAATAATCTGACGCCAAAATACAATACTACCGAGATATACTTAACATGATGCTGTTCAGAACCGTGCAGTTCGGAACAGGATTTATTTTGAATGTCTGTATCCTGTGTGTTACTTAAGAACGCTTTTATGAGTTCTGTTTGCATTTGTATTCGCTCCCTGTACACAGTGCGGAACTGTATTAATTACAACACATCAACAAAGCCTGCTCGCTGGGGGAGCCTATTTCACAGCGCACAGGAGTTGACGGCCCGTTTGTCTTAACAGACAGCCTTCTCTACCAATCACGTCGCGGAGATATTCTTCTCGAACAATCACTGTACGGCAAGGGGCGGAGCTTAGATTAGGAAAACAACATATCAGGAGGAGGCAGTTTCCGCGAAGAAAGGAAGGAAGGTGAGTTTTGAGTTTTATAAAAATAAATAAATAAATAAATCAACCCGCCCTCAAGAAATAAAGAATAATTTCAAACACATATTCGCTGCTTTAATTATGCCGTTCTAAAAATATTATAAATTCTAAGAGAAAGGGCTGAATTGTTACGATACAACTGCGTCGATGCTAATTAGTATTGAAAAGTCCCAAACAAGAAATTACTATAATTTGAAAGATTGTGATATTTTGGAATGCTTATTAATATATATATATATATATATATATATATATATATATATATATATATATATATATATATATATATATATATATATATTTTTGCACGACAGTTTTCCAGTGTTTTACATATTGCTGTGGGGTCAATTACACACTAAACAGCTTGAAGCTACCGTGCCCGGTATCGGTAAATAGCAGCTAGAACTAGTTTAGACTTTTATTTACCGTTTTATTAAAAATTCATGTCAAATGGGAAAAGATCCGCTCATCGCTGTGTTACTCGCTGAAAACGACCTCTGCCCACTCCATTAATAACGCAAAACCCCACAGCCCGTCACAAACACGCATCAATAACAATTGTCATTAACTGGCTTATTTTATTGTTGTTCTATCATTTCCCCGGACGGGCATTTTTTTTTTTAAATATCGTAACAGGCATCTCGCTATCTTTACATTCGAGGCTTCTGGTCACATGCCTCATACACCCTCTGGATATTGTCTCAAATAAATACTGTGTAACAGTAGCGCTGTGTGTGTGTGTATGTGTGTGTTTTTCAGTTTCAGCTGAAGGGCAATGCTTTATGATGTGCTGAAAACAGAGAAGCCTTCATCTCCTCGTCTCCCATCTCCATGCCTGGGGAGCTGCAGAGCCTGAAGCTGCGGAGCCCCTGCTGTCTGGTCTCGCCTCCTTGTTTATAGAGCCCCCTCCCTCTCACACCCCTCAGAATGGAGGTCGTGGTGGCCAAGCTGCTGTGCCTGCTTGGCGTGTTTGTGCTCATGATGCTGGGCTCGCTGGTCCCGGTACGGATGATGCCAGTGGACTATGAGAAAGCCCAGCGCTCCCGGAAGATCCTGGCTCTGTGCAACTCCCCGGAGGGGTGTCTTCCTGGCCACCTGCTTCAGCACTGCTTCCAGCCGTGCGAGAGAAGGTACCTGTAACCCTTCTTATTATCCCACAGAAAAGACCAGGGCAAGCTTCACAGAGCATGCTGTGGTAGGACTGGAGATGGACTCATGAAGGCTATATCTTGTGATGTTATTTTTACATTCATTTATTGAATTGTCTAGCCATGAGGATCACACCAGTGGATAAAAAGGATTCAGGAGGGGGGAAATTGGATCACTTGCAGGGTGATATTTTGAGACATTTTTAAAAAAAAATTTCTAAATGTATTTTTGATAAAGACATTTAGTCAAAACATTTGTCAAAATAATTTTGCATAGTTATACCGCTGAGTGTTTTATAGTAATGGATTACTTTAGCAAAAAAGGCTGTCCAGCTACAACTCATTGCATAGTTATTGCACCTTATAGAGAAATTATTAGTATTATTATTATTATTATTATTATTATTATTATTATTATTATTATTTATTTCTTAGCAGACGCCCTTATCCAGGGTGACTTACAATTGTTACAAGAGATCACATTATTTTTACATACAATTACCCATTTATACAGTTGGGTTTTTACTGGAGCAATCGAGGTAAAGTACCTTGCTCAAGGGTACAGCAGCAGTGTCCCCCACCTGGGATTGAACCCACGACCCTCCGGTTATTGTGCATATATATGGTGCATATCCACAACCAGGATTCTGTTAGTACTTTGTGTGAATAGCTCCTGAGTTAAATCTGTGTGAATAGAGCCCTTTGTTTAACCTTTCCTTTCTCAGGTGGCGGATGTGCTGAAGCTGTTGAGCGTGCAGACGGACTACCCCCTGGCAGAGACCATGATGATGCTAGGCTTCTTCCTGACGGTGTTTGTAGAGCAGGCCGTGCTGACCTTCCGCAAAGAGAAGCCGTCCTTCATAGACCTGGAGACCTTCAACGCGGGCGGCTCGGAGGCAGGCAGTGACTCGGAGTACGATAGCCCCTTCATCGCCAACTCCCATGGAGACCACCGCGGCCACGGCCACCTGCTCCCCTCCGAGCTGACCCGCGCCGGACCGCTTCGCCTGGCCAGCCTGGTCTTTGCCCTGTCCGCCCACTCCGTCTTCGAAGGGCTGGCCCTGGGGCTGCAGGAGGAAGGGCCCAAGCTATTCAGCCTCTTCCTGGGCGTGGCCATCCATGAGACCCTGGCGGCCCGTGGCCCTAAGCGTCAGCATAGCCAAAGCCGCTCTGCTCATGAGGGGCGCAGCCAAACTGGCCACCGTAGTCAGCCTGATGATCCCCTCGGCGCGGCAGTGGGCATGGGCATCGAGCGCCCAGAACCTGGCGGGTAGCATCGCCTCGGTGGTGCTGCAGGGCGTGGCGGCGGCACCTTCATCTTCGTGACGTTCCTTGAGATCCTGGCCCGCGAGCTGGAGGACAAGCAAGACCGGCTCCTCAAGGTGCTGTTCCTCATTCTGGGCTACGCAGTGCTGGCCGGCCTGGTCTTTGTCCAGTGGTAAGGTGAAGCACCACTATCTTTATTTGTGGAACAGGAGACACCAGTACTGGGAAGGTTTTCCTTGAGACCCTGTGTCAGCTCAGGACAGTGATCTCAGTGCTGTTTGCAAACCATCCTGTACCAGGTGTGGCTGATGGCAGTAATCGATCCCCTGCATATCCCCCCTGATAGTTGAGGCATCATAAATGCACATCAAACTTAAGTTTCTATATTGCAGCCCCAGGGGCTTATGAAATGCATTCCATAGTGTACAGTGTACTGAACGTTTAAGAAGAACATCCAGGCAGATGAAACTTGTTATGGACATTCATTAGCACAAAATACATCTTGAAAATATTATAGTCTAAGACTTTCATACTCAAATTAGATTTTGTTGTGGGCCACCTTTAGGAACTGCATGGCAAGTCTGCAGACTGTGTGTATTATCATACCATAGTTAGTTATTGTCCTGAACCATTTTCAATGACAACTTGCATGAACAATAGGATCAACAGTCCACTAACACCTACAACAAACTAACAGCCAACTGACTGTTAAATGAGTAAAAAATCAGGTATGCTTGCATGTAAACACAAGCCATTTTCAAATGATTTAACAGTCTGTTAATACATACCAATTTTAAATATAATTTATTTTAATGGAATACATGCTATGGATGTTGGTGTTAGTACAGTAGCCCCATGGTGTTCCAGTACTCACTCACGGAGACAAAAGGTATGGCGACCCACTTATTTTTGTCTTGTGATTAATTACATGAAGTGAAGGCGATATTTCTGACTACAAGCAGCTACACCTGATAAGGGTCTATAAATGGAGCACCGCACTCCTTCCCTGACACAAATACCAGAATTTTGATGCACCCGAGTCAGTGCTTGGGGTGGTAGCGTGAGCTATTTAAAGGTCGTTATTTAAACAGTTGTAGCAACACGTGGGGACGGGGAATGCTAGATTTTTCAGATCCCCACTACTTGCCCTTTAAGACCCCACTTAAATATATTAGGCGTCAATTCTATTCTCTTAATACTTACAATTCAAAATGAAGCGGTGCCCTCTTCACAACTGCTGGGCACTGTATAGGTCTGTCCTGTATAGCAAGGGACGTTGTAACTGTGTAATATAGGAGGGTATTATAAGCCAGGATTGTAGGAAAAAAACACTAAACAATCTGAAATCTCTTAAAGAACAAAGGTTTTTTTTGTGTGTAGATGGGGATTAATCAGAATAGTCACTTCAGACAGGTTTTTATTAAAAGTTTTACTACATCTGTTTTAATGTACCTTCTGTATTTAATACATGCATGTTCTGTGTTTATTTATTTGAAGACATTGGCACATGGCTGCCTCCAACAAGCAATTAAATGTACAGCACACACATAAAACTGAAAATGCTAGCTGATGGCTGTCAAATGCTTTGCATTCAAAGTTGCAAGTAAGAGTTTCTTGCGTATAAAGGGACAATAAGTGAATCTGAAATGTTTATGGCCAATGTGCAAAGATTTTATATGCAGAACTACAGTACTGTGCAAAAGTTTTAGGCAGGTGTGAAAAAATGCTGTAAAGTAAGAATGCTTTCAAAAATAGACATGTTAATAGATTATATTTATCAATTAACTAAATGCAAAGTGAGTGAACAGAAGAAAAATCTAAATCAAATCCATATTTGGTGTGACCACCCTTTGCCTTCAAAACAGCATCAAGCATCAATTCTTCTAGGTACACTTGCACACAGTTTTTGAAGGAACTTCGGCAGGTAGGTTGGCCCAAACATCTTGGAGAACTAACCACAGTTCTTCTGTGGATTTAGGCAGCCTCAGTTGCTTCTCTCTCTTCATGTAATCCCAGACAGACTCGATGATGTTGAGATCAGGGCTCTGTGGGGGCCATACCATCACTTCCAGGACTCCTTGTTCTTCTTTACGCTGAAGATAGTTCTAAATGACTTTCGCTGTATGTTTGGGGTCGTTGTCATGCTACAGAATAAATTTGGGGCCAATCAGATGCCTCCCTGATGGTATTGCATGATGGATAAGTATCTGCCTGTACTTCTCAGCATTGAGGAGACCATTAATTCTGACCAAATCCCCGAGTCCATTTGCAGAAATGCAGCCCCAAACTTGCAAGGAACCTCCACCATGCTTCACTGTTGCCTGCAGACACTCGTTCGTTAGTGTACAGCTCTCAGCCCTTGGCGAAAAAACTGCCTTCTGCTACAGCCAAATATTTCAAATTTTGACTCATCAGTCCAGAGCACCTGCTGCCATTTTCTGCACCCCAGTTCCTGTGTTTTCGTGCATAGTTGAGTCGCTTGGCCTTGTTTCCACGTCGGAGGTATGGCTTTTTGGCGCAAGTCTTCCATGAAGGCGCTTCTGACCAGACTTCTCCGGACAGTAGATGGGTGTACCAGGGTCCCATTGTTTTCTGCCAGTTCTGAGCTGATGGCACTGCTGGACATCTTCCGATTGCGAAGGGAAGTAAGCATGATATGTCTTTCATTTGCTGCAGTAAGTTTCCTTGGCCGACCACTGCGTCTACGGTCTCAGCGTTGCGGTTTCTTTGTGCTTCTTCAAAGAGCTTGGACAGCACATCTGGAAACCCCTGTCTGCCTTGAAATTTCTGCCTGGGAGAGACCTTGCTGATGCAGTATAACTACCTTGTGTCTTGTTGCTGTGCTCAGTCTTGCCATGGTGTATGACTTTTGACAGTAAACTGTCTTCAGCAACCTCACCTTGTTAGCTGAGTTTGGCTGTTCCTCACCCAGTTTTATTCCTCCTACACAGCTGTTTCTGTTTCAGTTAATGATTGTGTTTCAACCTACATATTGAATTGATGATCATTAGCACCTGTTTGGTATAAATGTTTAATCATACACCTGACTATATGCCTACAAAATCCCTGACTTTGTGCAAGTGTACCTAGAAGAATTGATGCTGTTTTGAAGGCAAAGAGTGGTCACACCAAATATGGATTTGATTTAGATTTTTCTTCTGTTCACTCACTTTGCATTTAGTTAATTGATAAATATAATCTATTAACATGTCTATTTTTGAAAGCATTCTTACTTTACAGCATTTTTTCACACCTGCCTAAAACTTTTGCACAGTACTGTACATCTGATTATTTTGTTCCAATAATTAAGTTGTCAACTTGCTTACTTTTGAAAATGACAAACGCTGGAGAAATGAAACGTTGGGTTCAACAATGCCAGAAGTCAGTTTCATATCTGCTGTATTCAAGGTATTTCTCCACTGGATTTGGTTCTTCAGCCTGTTTATATAGTTCTGTGCAGGGTTGGGGTCAGTTCCTTTTTATCAACTCCAAATTCCAATTCCTTTTGAAGGAATTGGAATTGATTAAAAGGGAATGGAATTGGAATGGACCCCAGCCCTGGTTCTCTGTGCGCTGTGCATTGTCCAGTTGTAATTATGGTGCAGGTTTTCTTACAGCAGCTGCTGTTTTGTTACCAAATAACAAAACAAACAAAGACTGTGATAAAGAAAATCGATGTTACATTGTGAAATCCTGCGTCGCTGTTAGCCTATAGGGATTCTTCCAGTAATGTGGTGTCCTGTTCCATAATTTAAACCAGCAAACGACAGGCAGCTTTCTACTAGAATCCCTCCACTAGACTGACAGTTATGGTTTGTGCTAAGTTGTTGATAGTATAAGAATCTATTAAATGATTACATAGCAATGCCAGTTTCTTTTTTTAGAAGATCTTGTTATTCTGCACATGGTACTGTTTTGATAATAGGGGGGAATCATTGTTGTACATATTTTTTTTATTGTAATATATGGGGTGCACCGAGGAAAGGAGAGATGGTTTTTTTCTGCAAAGCGCACAAATCTGCAACGGGGACAGCTTTCAAATCAGACCTGTTTGTTTCTATTCGCAGCAGACAGACTGAGACTGAAACCGTTTCAATTGAGACTCCATCAGCCCTCAGTTAGGATTGCAGGCTGGCAGAAATCAATTAATGATACTATCGGGGGAAATATAGGAAGGTAGGTGAGAGGATTTAAAAAAGGGAATTATGGGGAATCGTAAAAGTTCAGCTGGAGACTGGATTAAAGTCTGCAGATGGAAGCAGGCAGCCCCAGTTTGATACTGGAACGAGATGAGTTTTACAGACAGCAGTCCAGAGAGACTCACTACAAATGCTTTCCTGGATCCACCCCAATGTATATTATTGTGACTGTGTAAATTATTTATTTTTTATTGTACTGATATTTATTTGCCAGTGTGGTGCCAGTTACTGTATTTTCCACAGTATTTTGTGTTGTTGTTTTAAGTGATACTTTGTTCGTAACGTGTTTTGTTTTAAATGGATCTGTTTTCATTCACATTCATAACTAGCAGCAGCTACAGTTGCAATTGTTACTGCTGTTTGAGGTCACGGGAGCTTTTAACCCAGCCAGACGCTGATGTGCACCTGAGCAATAACTGCTGGACACCAAGAGAAATCGCGTACTGTTGTTTTAAACCAGCCCAGCCTGTACAAGAGCTGTCTGTGAAATGTTTCTGTATGTTTATGGGCAACATTTGCCACGTTTTGGATAACCACACCCTCCCAGACCCATGGATGTGAAAGCTGGCTTCTTGCTGAAAACACCTCGCTGCATCTTTTTAAATCCACTGTAACTAATGTCATTAATCTGAGCAATACCTGATGCAGGGCAAGGCGCTTTGAAGATAGCTGACGTCTCGCTGAATTAGAAATGATGAAACCTGGGCTCTGTAGAAAGAGGAAGAAAAAAAATGCAATAGCCAAATACTTTGCTGTTATGTTACAATATTTTTGAAATAGTCGGAAATAACTAATAAAAAAAAAAGCTGTTATGTTGGTCTTTTCACTTGTTTTGTTTCATGTAGTTAATTTGTGTGTGTTGATCCAGTACTATAGAGGCTTCCCACTGAGGACAGTACATGAAGTCTTCAGCCAGTGTTCCTGTTACTGACGGCTGGAATCTACCGTAGAACTGCTTTCAATCAAATTCCCTTCTGTTACTTTCTGTTGCAGTGGATGGACAACTCCCCAAAAAAGACACCTGCCATATGTAACACACACTTTTACAGTCTAACATGACTGGTAACATGCTATGCAAATTGCATCCAATTGCCTTAAAAAGTAAGATTTTTAAGTGATGGTCATGCACCAAAAAAAAAAAAAATTCTGTACGTCCTCAGTCTGAGTTGCGTGAACCTGAAGTTATTTCACTGTGTCGCCTTCATCTTAAACATCCCAGTGTGAGACTGCTTACTGTCACCAGCACCTCATCTGTGTGAGACAGTTATCATTAAAACGCACCTCACATTTAAATGACTTCACAATATTGGTCTTATCTGGGACTGGAGAGCAGTCTTGCATTGTTTGACATGACCACTAGAGGGAGGGCTACACCTCTTTTCGACCTGTATTATTAAGTCTTGCCTGCAGTCGAGAGCAAATGACAAATGAACAAGAGTTGATTGTAACCGTACTGCTGTTTCAGGAAGGGCACAGTTACTGCAGTTATTTCAATGATCCGTGAATAAAAGAAATCGTTACCCTAACAACTTCTTTTAAACAGCTGATTTTTTTTCCCCCACAAGGGCTCATTAGCAATCAGGCTTAAATATTAAAGACTAGCAGATTAATTAGCAAACCAAAATTAACAAATGACATAACGAAGATGGTGTTATATTGAGATGTCCTGATACGATAGCGCTGTCTGGCACTGATATGGTACCATGGTACTGTAAGTCAATTTCTTGACCTTCTGCAATCAGGCGTTCTCAATACAGTGTTGTGCAGTCAAGCAGTTTGGCATCAATCAGGGGCGACGCTGACACATTCTCTGGGCACTGAGGTCACCGTGTGAAGGGCGGCAATTAACCCCAAAGGGATTCTGACTTCAGTGGAACGCGCTTGTGGTTCTACCCCAGGGGCTTCTCAAACTCGGACCCGGGGGTACACTGTGTCGGCTGGTTTTCATTCCAACTGAGCTCACAATTACTGAACTAGACCCTCAATTGAACTGATCATGTGCTTAATTCGATCTTTTTTGATTGTTTTCAGCTCTTAGACAGTTGCAGATTTCAAGTTATCTACATTTTATAAGTAATTTTACCCCGTGTGGATCGCGCGCTGGAGTGGAATGGCCCTGAGAGGTTATATCCTGAGTAAAAGTTTAAGAAACAAGCAATGGACCTGAAAGCCTGTGGTATACTGATCTGATAATATGGGGGTAAGAATATGAACTGCACAAAATGATGTCAAAGGATTTTAATACATTTGGTTTATTGGACCCTAACCCTAACCCTAACCCTAACCATCAGAATGAAATCCAGATATGAACACCGTGTGGTTTCACAGACCCCGTGCATTACTAATCTCGTATAACTTCCTTATCGTTTATTGTGTAACTTCTTTCAGCTCTATACGTTTTCTTAACATTGAAGCGTCCCTGAAGGCATCTCTATTAGTACTTTTTATGAGAAATAAGAGGCGTAATTGGGGGTGGAATTCATGAGTCCACATATAATACATTGCAGTAGTAATGACTTATAATGACGACGATCAATAGCACGATAAATACCACATAGTTAAGGCTGGTTCATACTTCTGTTGCAGATGAATGTGATGCGTCAGACGCACACTATAAAATCTGTTTCAACATTATCCCACCCTATGCGCTCTCAGGTCGCAGACGCATGAGGAAAGGCCGTACGACTTTCCAAAAAAGACGCACATCTCAAGAGTGTGGATGACGTAATTCCGACCTGTTGCTCAGGGTCCCACGACTTCGACCAGAAATGTTTTGGAGTCTGAAGTATGAAGCAACCAAGATGTTTTGTACTCCCTTGTTAGGGGCGCCGTTTATGGTTCGTAATGTGGCGTTTCCACATGAGATATTCCGTGACGGTTGTGACCCGTGACAAACCAAAGAAGCATTAATTTCAGTGTGAATTGTTAATGACCTCCTGTGTAATAAACAGCAAGAAAATAAAGACGGACACACACACACACACACACACACACACACACACACACAGTGACACACACACACACACACACACACACACACAGACACACACACACACACACACACACATACACACACACACACACACACTATACACGAGAGAGAGAGAGAGAGAGGAAAATGAAAAAGGGAAAAGAAAAAAGCACCTCCTTTCTTAAGTATCTGAGGGTTTAAATCAGGGAGGGAGGGTGTGAGCGAGAGAAAGCAGAGAGAGAGAGAGAGAGAGAGAGAGAGAGAGAGAGAGAGAGAGAGAGAGAGAGAGAGAGACTGCAATCAAGCTCGCCCGCTATAGGACTCTATACAGCAGTACGTGAATACGATATACCATGAACTAGGGGTTGTGTATTCATTTTTAAATTTAGTAAACAAGAAGGAGGAGGACACGAGGAGAGACAGAATTCGAAAAGTAAGGTGGTTATTTATTGTTGTATTTATGTATTTATTTATGATTAAATTGCAATAATAACAGCGAAGCTATAGGCGTGCGAACTGTGATGCTGTTGTATGTGTTGCAATGCTGCCCTACTGCAAAGATTTGTCATCACTGGCATGCGCCTCTCTCTGTGTGGAGCGATGCAATGGACATTTCAGTACAGACACTAGACAACAATGCAATAACAAAACGATATAGAGCGAGCCTTGAAAAGCGCACACGCCGTGAGAACAGCGGCGTGTGGTGTTGATAGAGCCAGTGACTCGAAGCAAAGGCAGGCAGCGTGGGGTGAACGAAACGGCTGCCATAGGTATTTAATCATATTGTTACATCTGCTTAAATACAATGCCTGTTAATCATAGCTGGAGGCGTGCTTTCTCTGTGCTCGCTGCGCAGAATTGGGGAGGTCGGATGTAGTTTTTAGAAAGCGTGCACAGGAGATGCGAGTTAGCAACGGCGTTGGCTGTAGGAAATCTTCCTTTAAGATTGCGGGCTCTGCGTTTCGTGTGAAGCGTGCAGTGTTGCAGCGCTCAGCAGATTTTTTCTCGAAGAAAAGCAATTACGCAGGTTTTGATTTAGTGCGTAGTGCTGAACGGACAGCGCGCGCGGCGTTAATGTCAGTAATTAGGAGGAAGTGTGGAGTTAAGCGCGGATCAGATCCGTGTAATTAGCAGGACACATTGCCTCATGCGCGCACGGCCAGGTTTGGGAGGGAAGAAGGAGCTGGTGATGGTTTGATAGGCAGGCACTACAATGTGCAAGATTCGCTGTGTGCGGCTTCTTAGAGGAACACGTTTCAATCACTTGAAAACGTGATCACTGCATCACAACTCTGGACGATAGCAGGAGAAACAATTATATTCTGCAACACACACAACATTGGCACACACCCCCATGCTATACAAATACACAGTATAGTCTGCTGCCCGCTGTTTAGCATTAGCTCCATTTCAAAAACCTACACATATGCACCCATACTTTCCTTCCAATAAATGCATGCTACATTTTGGAGTAATATTTATATACTGTATATAATGTGTTTGTTTTTAAGCTATAGATAGCACAGGTCTGTTCATCCTACTGTATTAACACACCTAAGGACATAATAGTATCTATATAAATAATATGTATAACCATATATATAACGTATGTGTTTATAAGTGTGTGGCACGAGGTATATAACGTCACTGTAAAAAAAAGTTGAAACTATTTATTCTTAGCATTGAGTTTTAACAGTTAGGATACATATGCATTGCAAACAATGTCTTATTGTTATCTGAATGCTCCACACGCAGGGTCCGGATATGTGCAATGGAAGCAGGAGATCATGTAGTAATTGCTCCCCGCTCCCATTACTGAATGTGCATGAATATGTGCTTATGATGTTCAATTCTGAATAATAAGGCTATTGTCGGAGTGTTGTGGTGGAGCCACCGACACGAGTCCTTAAATCTCATAATATGTATATATATATATATATACATACTATTACTAAAAATGCTGTAAAGTAAGAATGCTTTCAAAAATAGACATGTTAATAGATTATATTTATCAATTAACTAAATGCAAAGTGAGTGAACAGAAGAAAAATCTAAATCAAATCCATGTTTGGTGTGACAACCCTTTGCCTTCAAAACAGCATCAATTCTTCTAGGTACACTTGCACACAGTTTTTGAAGGAACTCGGCAGGTAGGTTAGCCCAAACATCTTGGAGAACTAATTTTCATATCCATAATTAATATTTCTGCTTCAGAAAACGACTTGGATTTTCAGAAAGGAAGTTACAATAAAACAACAGAGGCGCTTCCTTCATTTCTCAAACTTTGGGGATCTGAAAATGAGACCAAGGTTTTACCTTGTGATATCGAAAGTGCATCATATATATATATATATATATATATATATATATATATATATATATATATATATATATATATCGGCAGGTAGGTTGGCCCAAACATCTTGGAGAACTAACCACAGTTCTTCTGTGGATTTAGGCAGCCTCAGTTGCTTCTCTCTCTTCATGTAATCCCAGACAGACTTCGATGATGTTGAGATCAGGGCTCTGTGGGGGCCATACCATCACTTCCAGGACTCCTTGTTCTTCTTTACGCTGAAGATAGTTCTTAATGACTTTAAGCTGTATGTTTGGGGTCGTTGTCATGCTGCAGAATAAATTTGGGGCCAATCAGATGCCTCCCTGATGGTATTGCATGATGGATAAGTATCTGCCTGTACTTCTCAGCATTGAGGAGACCATTAATTCTGACCAAATCCCCAACTCCATTTGCAGAGATGCAGCCCCAAACTTGCAAGGAACCTCCACCATGCTTCACTGTTGCCTGCAGACACTCATTAGGTATGCAGCTGTCCAGCCCTTCGTGAACAAACTGCCTTCTGCTACAGCCAAATATTTCAAATTTTGACTCATCAGTCCAGAGCACCTGCTGCCATTTTTCTGCACCCCAGTTCCTGTGTTTTCATGCATAGTTGAGTCGCTTGGCCTTGTTTCCACGTCGGAGGTATGGCTTTTGGCCGCCAAGTCTTCCATGAAGGCCACTTCTGACCAGACTTCTCCGGACAGTAGTTGGGTATACCAGGGTCCCACTGTTTTCTGCCAGTTCTGAGCTGATGGCACTGCTGGACATCTTCCGATTGCGAAGGGAAGTAAGCATGATGTGTCTTTCATCTGCTGCAGTAAGTTTCCTTGGCCGTCCACTCGTCTCGGTCCTCAACCTTGCCCGTTTCTTTGTGCTTCTTCAAAGAGCTTGGACAGCACATCTGGAAACCCCTGTCTGCCTTGAAATTTCTGCCTGGGAGAGACCTTGCTGATGCAGTATAACTACCTTGTGTCTTGTTGCTGTGCTCAGTCTTGCCATGGTGTATGACTTTTGACAGTAAACTGTCTTCAGCAACCTCACCTTGTTAGCTGAGTTTGGCTGTTCCTCACCCAGTTTTATTCCTCCTACACAGCTGTTTCTGTTTCAGTTAATGATTGTGTTTCAA
Organism: Acipenser oxyrinchus oxyrinchus; assembly: GCA_030684275.1. Classification (NCBI taxonomy): domain Eukaryota; kingdom Metazoa; phylum Chordata; class Actinopteri; order Acipenseriformes; family Acipenseridae; genus Acipenser; species Acipenser oxyrinchus. The sequence goes on from JAGXEW010000093.1 coordinate 532,338, forward strand.
CCTACACATTGAATTGATGATCATTAGCACCTGTTTGGTATAATTGTTTAATCATACACCTGACTATATGCCTACAAAATCCCTGACTTTGTGCAAGTGTACCTAGAAGAATTGATGCTGTTTTGAGGCAAAGGGTGGTCACACCAAATATGGATTTGATTTAGATTTTCTTCTGTTCACTCACTTTGCATTTAGTTAATTGATAAATATAATCTATTAACATGTCTATTTTTGAAAGCATTCTTACTTTACAGCATTTTTCACACCTGCCTAAAACTTGTGCACAGTACTGTATATATATATATATATATATATATATATATATATATATATATATATATATATATATATATATATATATATATATA
>JAGXEW010000093.1:533205-574046 GCA_030684275.1 Acipenser oxyrinchus oxyrinchus
GATTTAGCTAATGCATACGACTCACTACCACATGAGCTTCTTTGGGCAGCATTTCATTTTTCAGTGTACCGATGACAATAACAAACTTAGTGAAAGCCTACTTCGAGATTTGCAATTTTGTTTTCAACTTCAGAATTCACCACCACATGGCAATGTCTAGAAATTGGAATAATGGCAGGATACACCATTTCTCCACTGGCTTTTATCATGGCAATGGAAGTAATTATTAGGTCGTCAAAATGGGTAGTGGGAGGAGAACGCTTGCACTAATCGGTTATCGGGCAAACTAATCAATAACACTGAATGGCCATGAATGCAGTTCAAGCCCACTAAGTCAAGGAGCATCTCTATAATTAAACGTAAAGTAGTGGATAAGAGGTTCCACAGTAAGGGTGAGGCAGTACCAACAGTGTCTGAGAAGCCTGTGAAATGTCTTGGGAGATGGTATGAAGGGGACCTAAAGGACACAGTTCGTGTGGGAGAAGTGAGACAACAAGCAGTGCAAGGGTTGAAGAGCATAGACAGCAGCGCTTGAACGGGCAAACTTAAACTCTGGTGCTTTGTTTGGTCTACTGCCAAGACACCATTCACTGTGTATGAGGTTTCCTTGACAACAGTAGAGAAGCTGGAAGCATTGATCAGTTCATACGTCAGGAAATGCTTAGGAGTTCCACGCTGTCTCAGCAGAGTGGGACTGTATGGTAAAGGGATACTGCAGCTGCCAGTCTCAGCTCTAACTGAGGAGTTTAAGTGTGCCAAGGTTTGAATGGAAATGACATTGGTAGAGTCACACGACGAATGTGTGAGGGAGGCAGCACCTGTGTTGAAAACTGGAAGAAAGTGGGTAGCAAAGGAAGCTGTGGAGGATGCAAAGGCTGCCCTTCGAATCGGTGATATCATGGGGCAAGTACAGCATGGAAGAGGGGGTCTTGGTCTCAGTTCAGCTCCTCCTACATGGCACAAGGCAGCCCCAGCTCAACGGAGTAAGCTGGTAGTCAATGAGGTGCAAAAGCAGGAGGAGAGGATGAGGTGCATAAAGGCAGTTTCCCAGGCCAAGCAGGAGAATAATAATAATAATAATAATAATAATAATAATAATAATAATAATAATAATATTATTTTTATATAGTGCTTTTCATAGTGGACCACCATCACAAAGCTTTACAAGATACGGGACGTTCTGTTATTCACACCCCAGCTGCAATCCCTTTTAAACACTCTTCTAACTTCGACTACATAGTGAGGAAATTGAACACTACTGGAAAATCAAAAGGCACTCTAATATGTACAGAGACCTTGTCTGCAGCATCAATAACAATCCTGTTAAAGATTCATAAGAACAGATGCACGGAACAGCTGACTCATAATATGGCCAGTAATTAGAAATTGTTCAATTTAGTCAGCTGGCTCAGTCTTTTTCCATTAAAAGCTTTATCATTGAACCCAATTGATTTACAACAGGGTGATGCTGCGTTCACTAAAATCAGAGCAATTGATATCTGCTTGCTGCATTCTTTTTGAAGTAGTTTTAGCTAACTAAAACAAATCCTAAATTACTTGTTGTGCAATATGGATCTGAAAAACACAAGCCTTTTGCAATCCTTTCTATAGTGTTGCACTTCCTAGATCATTTCACATGAAGAGGGAAAATTGTCCCCAACCTTTCCTGTCATTATCCATCCAGTTGCTTCCCTCTTGACTGATGTGCTTTTGAGCCAGTGACATGTTTGCCAGATGCTCCGATGAAGTGACCCAGCATAGGAACCAGTAACAGACTACCTGCCCCTAAGCCGTGAACAGCGAGCTCCTGTAACCCTGTGTGGTGCTGGAAAGCACTTTTCAAAATCTTTCCATTATTCAGCTCAAGAGCCATGCATTGGTGGCAGACTTACTACAGGAAATCAATCAGAGCACATGATAAACAACCAAGTTCTTTGTTAACGCTTGTAGAATTGGGGCTCTGCATGTCGTCTGCAGTGCATGGCAGTGAGTCACGAAGAAGCACTTGTGTCACTTCAGGGAAACAGTTCACACAAGTTGCTCCAGAAGAAAGAGTTCTGTTTAAGTCTGCGGTGGCCTATTTTTTCTTTGGATATACTTGAAAGGGTGCGTTGCCTTGGTAACAATATGGTGCCATTGTGGCCTAATCCAATTGCTGAACTTTTAAAACTCTTACCTGACAAAGCGCTCTCGTGTTACTGTTTAAAACTCTTACCTGACAAAGCGCTCTCGTGTTACTGTTTAAAACTCTTACCTGACAAAGCGCTCTCGTGTTACTGTTTAAAACTCTTACCTGACAAAGCGCTCTCGTGTTACTGTTTAAAACTCTTACCTGACAAAGCGCTCTCGTGTTACTGTTTAAAACTCTTACCTGACAAAGCGCTCTCGTGTTACTGTTTAAAACTCTTACCTGACAAAGCGCTCTCGTGTTACTGTTTAAAACTCTTACCTGACAAAGCGCTCGTGTTACTGTTTAAAACTCTTACCTGACAAAGCTCTCGTGTTACTGTTTAAAACTCTTACCTGACAAAGCGCTCTCGTGTTACTGTTTTTGTCTGTTTGCTCATTGTTTTCAGTCTGTGTTTCATTTGTGTAAAGCAACGGAGAGCTAGGAAGGAGTTCTCCTTTAACATTGGATACCAGTCTTGGCAGAGTACTATTACAGAAACCCATTATTGGGTAAAATAAAGTACAAATGCTTGTTCCCAGTCATTCTGCATGTATTCATTCATTCCAATACTAGGGACGTGTAACAGTGGGAGACAAATCCCAACAGCATTGCAGTAGCGTTTAAAATGTAGAAATACTAAAAGAAGGGGCATTCTGTGTCAAATCAACCAACATTTTGCAAAAATGTCACCATAGTATTAAAACACAGAAGTGTTGAATCAATAAATATACCTGTTTTTCTGAGGGGAAAACTATAATACTAGGTTTGCATTGATTACAATAGTGTTGATCAATCACATTTATTTTCCATATACTGTAAGATGTGTTGATTTAGTTATATGTAAGATTGTAAGGTTAATTATATGTAAGGTAGAGAATTATTAAATATGTGGTTGTGGCTTTAATTTCTTACACCTATATTATTGTCATTATCAATTATAATTAATAAAGTGTAATTAAGACGAGAATGACTCATGATCTTAAACAGTATTACATTTATTGAGTCTCAAAGCACACATGCATAAGAAGAGATTAACATTAGACATGTTAAAATGGTTTAAACAATAGTTTGGTAATCGGCCTTATTACCTTCCCATTGGGAGTCACGTTGGGCATACCTCAGCATGATGTTCAGGGAGGAGAATGGAAGCTCTCAGATGCGTGTCTCTGAACACTTGTGGGGCTCCCAATTTATACAGACAGATACAAATCTTCTGTGCTGTGCTAAAATTACCTCCTATCTCTACAGTCTACTTCCAGTTCAACCTTAAATGTTAAACAGTAACTTGTGCTAATCTGGGTGTGTGAAACCAGAACATTCACACTCTTGCCATTTGATATTCCATTTCCTGCTATGTGTCTAGATTTTGCAAAGTTTGCTTGCAGTAGGCTTTTGCAACAGCTGAGGAAAATGCATCAGCATTGACCTTAAAGCAGTCATGCCCTGAGCTTGTGCACCAGCATTGACCTTTACAATACTGTCAAATCCACGGTACATTTACAACATATTATAATAGTTAAAAACATAAGAAACCTCAAGTGGCTAATGGAACTCTTCCCTCTTTCTGTCTTCAGGCTGCAGTGGGTCCTCATGCACAGTGCTATGGAGAGATAGCCCAGACCCCTCCTTGACATCATGGGCTTCTGGATACAGCTGGGGCTCCTGCTGTGGAAGAACTTCACCTATCGCAGGCGGCAGACTGTATGCAAACTCCCATCTTTTATCTTATTTGTTTTTCACATTTTTAGTTATTATCGCCAGTAGGGGTGGGATTGTTGGGTGTTAATACTTTGTGGTTGGTTTTACAGACCCTGATTAGTACTAAGCTTGGACTACCGAATGTTACTTTAGGTAAGGAAATCAAGACTTGTGCTAACCTGGGTGTGTGAAACCAGCCGCACAAGTTTGTCAATCATTATTTTTAAAAGGAAATCGCTGCAAAAGGTTTTGGTTACGTGGCCCCTGCCCTTGCCTTTCCCTCAGTGCAGCCGTGTCAGTGAAGACTCCTCTGTGGGGCTCCGCTGTGGTGCACAGTGTTTCTGTGCAGAGTTGTCACTGAAGACTCCTCTGTGGGGCTCTGCTGTGGTGCACATTGTTTCTGTGCAGAGTTGTCACTGAAGACTCCTCTGTGGGGCTCCGCTGTGGTGCACAGTGTTTCTGTGCAGAGTTGTCACTGAAGACTCCTCTGTGGGGCTCCGCTGTGGTGCACAGTGTTTCTGTGCAGAGTTGTCACTGAAGACTCCTCTGTGGAGCTCTGCTGTGGTGCACAGTGTTTCTGTGCAGAGTTGTCACTGAAGACTCCTCTGTGGGGCTCTGCTGTGGTGCACAGTGTTTCTGTGCAGAGTTGTCACTGAAGACTCCTCTGTGGGGCTCCGCTGTGGTGCACAGTGTTTCTGTGCAGAGTTGTCACTGAAGACTCCTCTGTGGGGCTCTGCTGTGGTGCACAGTGTTTCTGTGCAGAGTTGTCACTGAAGACTCCTCTGTGGGGCTCCGCTGTGGTGCACAGTGTTTCTGTGCAGAGTTGTCACTGAAGACTCCTCTGTGGGGCTCCGCTGTGGTGCACAGTGTTTCTGTGCAGAGTTGTCACTGAAGACTCCTCTGTGGGGCTCCGCTGTGGTGCACAGTGTTTCTGTGCAGAGTTGTCACTGACTAGCTGCTGTCTCTCCCTCTCTCAGATCCAGCTGGGGATTGAGCTGCTCTGGCCCCTGTTTCTCTTCTTCATTCTCATCTCTGTGCGCTGGTCACACCCTCCATTTGAGCAGAGTGAATGTGAGTATTGTGGGAACGGGACCCCGAGACACTAGCTGTTATTTAGAGATCTCTACACAGATAGAGATGTGGGGACGTGCTCCCGACATTCACTCAGAGAAATGCACTTTCATCCTGTGAAGAGGCGTCTGCAGTCTTGAAACATCCAGATTCATCCAGGTTTTTACTCCAGGGCAATTTTCACTACAGCTTCTGGTAACCTGAAAAGCACACATTTGCATTGTACAAGTCATGAGGTTTTAAAACTATTTCTTATTAGCAAAATGAATTGTTCTTTCTGCTCTCTATCTCATTTGATTTTACTTTAATTATGGATATAATAACTCTCTAAAGACTTAAAGTTCAAAAGCTAGGCATATTGAAAGAATATGTTGGTCTGCTGTATATTTTTTCTTTTATCTTTATTACAAACCTATGCAATAGTTTCTCCTAGCCCTGCTGCTACTTGCTTCATTTCATTGTTACTATTCATTATTAATTCCTGGAACTGCACAGGAACTGATGCTGTTATATTACTCATGTTTATGTGCTTGAAAACACATTGGTATAATTACTAATTTATAAAACCTCTGGGTGTGGTTCTGTGTGCCTAAGTTATGTGCTTACATTTGGGGAGGGAATTGAGTCTGGAAACTAGCATTCAACTCTGTGGAGAAGGTGCATGCAGTAGGGACAGATAATATAAAAGCACTGTGACTAGTTCAGTTAGCAGTTCAGTTTCCACCACAGAGACAAGCATATCTACTCCACGCCACACCTGACTGTCCCATATAGGAAAAGGTGATATCTTTATGTATACTTATGGCTTAATATAATACATTGTTGTATTGGAAGTAAACAACAAACACTGTTACGTTGCCTCTTTGTGTGATGTTGTGTTTGTTCTCTATCACCTTCGGGCAAAAGCCTTGAAATCCTCCAATAGAGTGGTCTTATTTTTGGTCCTCACCGCAGCAATTTCCCACGTAGCTCAGGAAAACTGTTCCGTGGGTGTCCCAGGTTTAAACTGTCTTGTTATTTTTCAGGTCACTTCCCAAACAAGCCCCTACCCTCAGCTGGCACCCTTCCCTGGATCCAGGGATCATTTGCAACGTGAACAACCCCTGCTTCCGCTACCCCACACCTGGAGAGACCCTGGCCTGGTGGGCAACTTCAACAGCTCCATGTGGGTACTTGCTTTCCAGGGGGTCCTGGGTCACTGTGAACCATGATCTCAGCTTCATGGTTTTACTTTTGAATTTCGTAGCCATTTGAATAAAAACACAGAGCAAGCTGTAAACGCTTTACACACTTCTCATAGAATTCTGAGATTCTACAGGTGCTGTCAGTGTAGCTTTCATTGTGATGGCATGGTTCAGTTTATAGATTGGATCACCATTGGATTATGGCATTTAATACCAGTTTTGACCCCACTCTGCTAATTAGTCATTGGCTCAATCCGAGTAATCAAATAATTGATTTGTGCAGTTCTAATAATCTAGTATTCCAGTAATTCCCAGGAGTAAAATGCACCCTCTAATGGATTGATTCCCTACTCTCCTCAGACTATCGCGTCTTTTTGCTGACACGCAGAAGATCCTCGCCCACACCAGCAGCCAATCATTGCCCGGGGAATTCCAGCAGCTCCTATTGGCTCTCCGCAGCCTGAGAGAGAGAAGGGAGGCCTGGCCAAGTGAGAATCTCACACAACTGAGATTTCATTGTTTTTATATTCATCCCTCTGTTTTGTTAAAATACAAATATTCAATAAGCTTGTTTAATGGAGAGCATGTATTCATACCAACACTTCTTCTCAGCAGTGAGCTATGTTGTCTTGTGTCACAACACAGACGATACACACCTCTGTTACACTGTTATATCATGTAAAGAAAGTTTTCATTGATACACGATAAACCAAGAGTTTATGTCTGTACACCTAATTGATTGTTTTGAGTTACCCACAAAGAAGCATTGTTTCCAAGACTCTATTGTGACCTACAAGTTGACCATTGAAATATGAAAACTACTAATAACTCTGATATTGCAATGCTGGACCCAAATGTTCTTATGTACATAAGGAGGCCTGTGCGAAGTGGATGGTAAATAGTCTCACTTTTGTTTGCTGGTTTTCCTTTCCTGATCCTCGACAATGAGAGCTAGGGGTGTAACAATTGATTGTGTATCGATGAACACTGATACTGACTGTACATGATGACTCATATTATAATAGAGGTATTTATCGATGAACTCTGATACTTTCTGTACATGATGACTCATATTATAATAGTGGTATGTATCGATTGCAATGTGATGCAAGACCAGAAGCATAACATAGTTTACTGTTGTTCACCAAATGGTTCTTGAAATGAAGTGTGTTTTATAGTTGGTATAAATACATACTTTCGTTTTTTATATACTGTGTGAAATTAGTGTTTTCAGTGACTTTCCAAAATGCTTGAGCGGTTTTTTTTTTTTTTTCTGTCAAAGTATGTATAGTAGTAACTCGACAGCACTTGCATCTTTCCTTTGCTGTCTTCCACAATGAAGTCCTTATGGTCACGGACACATTCTTCTGGGGTTTTTCTGTGTAGGCATTTTTACATTTCGCCACAACTTGCAATTCTGTTTTAAATCCTCCTTAACTGTAATACAGCTTTAAATCCTGCTAACAACCCTCCATTCCTGATTGTAATCTCATTTTAAATCTTGCAAGCAAAGTCTCCAATAGAAATGTAGGAATGTGCTGTCACTCAGTAATTGGGGCGGTTTAGAGTATTCAGAACGAATCAATGATAGATCCAAGGTAGGAAAGCGGGACACTGCCCAGCTGTGCTGGGAAATGTATTTTTAAAAATTTGTAGTAGGTTTTATTTTTAATGGGAAAGGGGTGAAGTCACCGTGAATTGATTAACCATTTCCACTGTTTTTCCGGTGGGTTCTGGTGTTTATTGGCTATCCACTGATTAGATTTTTTTGTATCAGGGTTTTATCGATTAAAACCAAAAGTCAGAAGCCCTACTCATAACATTTTGCCTTTTAACAAAATAGTCTATCAATAAATGTAGCCCATCATGATACCTATCGTATCCCAATCTGCATACGGAACCTTAATTGGGAGAATGCCTGCTTACTTGCGTAGCTTACTGGAGCTCTCATCTTCATTATATAAGATCCAGTCATTTTATTAAACTACTTGTTCCCATGCAGGTTAGCAATAGTTTGTGGTCGTCACTCATTTTGGTTTGCAGCAGCCAATGACTGGAATGAGTTTCAACAAAAGTTTAAATTAGAGTGGTTCTGAGGTTGCTTTTAGTAGGGTCGACTCAATGCTGACTGACGTCTGTGCTGCTGAGTTTTATATTTTATGTTTTATGTTTTCTGGTTGTTTTTTACTCCTTACTTCTTGATGATGTTTGCTGTGGTGGTGTGAGCCTCTTGCCAGGTCGTCATTGTAAATGAGAATTTGTTCTCCATTGACTCATCTGGATCAATAAAGGCTGTGATTGATTGATTGATTGATGGATTGATATTGTGATTCGTATTGTTACTCCCCTGCAATGCTTGTGCTGCAGAGTCGTCTGTGAGAGAGTTCCTCCGACAGAACGAAACCTTCTCCCAGTTCCTTTTGGTTAATGCCAGCCTCCCTCAGAATGTGGTTGACCAGTTGCTGAAGGCGCAGCTGAACCTGCAAGTGGTAAGCAGCAAAACTGTGATCTGTCCCATCAGTTTGCTAAAAGTAACAGTGTAAAAATGATCGCCCACTGGTTATATAGTGGAGGCGGGATTACAAGTAATTCCCTTTAACAGATTTTCTGTCTGCAGGTATTAAATAAAGCTGGAATTTCCTCATCTGTACACTTGAGTACTAGTCAATGACAATTCTGCATTGAGGGATTTAAAGGCTGATTGGAAGCGAATCCAGGTTAATTAAATACCTGCTGTCATAAAACATGTTAAAGGGATTGCCTCAGAATATCTGAGCACTTTCATAGCCCTGATACATAGACATGTGTCGCAGTATTGATTTGCAGTTTTAGAAGCTTGCTAAGGACATTATTAATGAATGTATCATAATCGGGGAGTGTATGGAGACCGCCTCTCTTGTCCAAATCTTGCTTACAAAGGAGTTCAATAGGACCATCAAATGTATGTGCAGAAATGGAATGAAATGTGGTAAACAAGTGACCATGGTAACCTTGTGAAGAGATTGGGTAGTGGTTGGTTGCACTTGAATGGAGTAATGGCTAAAGGGCTGAATTCTACTGAAAATTAGTAAGATAACAAAAACAGACTGTAGTTATGTTCTGAGCCCATATGGTATAAATACCGGGCATGCAGGCGACACAGACAGAGAAGCCTCTAATATCTCCAGGATGATCGTGGACCATCGGGGTATCAGTCTGAGGGCTCTGTCCAGGATTAAAGTTATCTGATCAGTTCCCTATCTCTGTTAATACTAGTGGCATGTACTGTATCTAACATTAACGTTCAATGTAGAATGTAAACCTTGTTAAAATTTGAAACCTGGTGTGTCTCCTCTTATAGCGTGACAAAGTAGTTCCTTCCATGTGTACCTTGATTCATAACCCTTGCACAGACATGGCCACTCCTGCAAGGCACTTGGAGGGCTGTTCTAGTCTGGGTTAAACAGGTATAATGAAGTAGTTTAACTTCAGAACTCAGAGGTGTAATTGGTACAAATGAACAATTCAGAACGTGGTTGTAACACAGACCTGCACTGGGCGGGCCCTGGTTCACACTGCTGCACTCGCCAAAGCATTTGCCTGTTTGCTCTGCAGGTGACCCTGGCGGCTCAGGCCTCGTCTCCAGGAGATTGTGTGCAATGCTTCCCTGCTCAGCGAGTACCTGCTCCCTGCTGACAGGCGCCTCTGTCCCTCCTGCAGCCCAGTCTGTGCGCTGTGCCCGCCTCCACACTGCAGACGGCAGAGCGGATCTTTCTGTCTCAGCTCGACTACAGCCGGCTGCTCACCGTGAGTCCTGGCTAACTGTTCAGCTCTGGAAATCGCAGACTGAAACAATGTGTCGATAACTGTTACTCACATATTCAGGGTCATTCAGGGCCATTGGCTACCAGAGAGTTGTTCGATAATGTCGACATATGAATACAATTGAAAGTAATTGATGCAGCATTGCTGTTTTGCATTATGCATCACCCTGTAGCTACTATATTTCCAGCCCGTGGATGTTGTCAGTTGTATTTGAAGGTTTTTGTGAAAAGTAGATTATTTATTTATTTATTTATTTATTTATTTATTTTTTTTTTTTTTTTGTATTTGACCAACACAAATATTGTCATTTTATTGATTTATTGATTACCTGTCCAATATACGATGTAGAAATTGGTTAGTGCTTGCAGCTCTACTTTTACAGTTATTATTATACAGCAGGAAGCGTGTAGGACATTGCTTTATTTTGGCTGTGCTTGTATAGAACCTCTCACTACTCTGTGTTCCTCCCTTTCCAGGAGAGACTGAGCTCCGATACTGGGAGCCTCCTGGAAGTGACAGAAGCTGTGAACTCCTTCACTGAGGGATTGGGGGCCATTCTGTTAGAGGTGAGCATCAAGTAATATATAGAGTCCCCTATTTGAATGGCTTTCACACAGAAACCCACATACTCAGAAAGACTGAACTCTGGAGAAGAGGGCCCAGCCTATTTTCCTCATTAAGACCAATGCATCTTTCTCTGTGATAATTTGGCAAGACCAGGATTCGAACCATTCGAACCACTGTCAATAGCTAGTGTTCCTGTGTGTGTGTGCGATGAGAGCTGTGCATGCTAATGGCTAGTGTTCCTGTGTGTGTGTGTGCAATGGGATCTGTGCATGCTAATGGCTAGTGTTCCTGTGTGTGTGTGCAATGAGAGCTGTGCATGCTAATGGCTAGTGTTCCTGTGTGTGTGTGTGTGTGTGCAATGGGATCTGTGCATGCTAATGGCTAGTGTTCCTGTGTGTGTGTGTGTGCAATGGGATCTGTGCATGCTAATGGCTAGTGTTCCTGTGTGTGTGTGTGTGCAATGGGATCTGTGCATGCTAATGGCTAGTGTTCCTGTGTGTGTGTGTGCAATGAGAGCTGTGCATGCTAATGGCTAGTGTGTTCCTGTGTGTGTGTGTGTGTGCAATGGGATCTGTGCATGCTAATGGCTAGTGTTCCTGTGTGTGTGTGTGCAATGAGAGCTGTGCATGCTAATGGCTAGTGTTCCTGTGTGTGTGTGTGTGTGTGTGTGTGTGCAATGGGATCTTTGCATGCTAATGGCTAGTGTTCCTGTGTGTGTGTGTGTGCAATGGGATCTGTGCATGCTAATGGCTAGTGTTCCTGTGTGTGTGTGTGCAATGGGATCTGTGCATGCTAATGGCTAGTGTTCCTGTCTGTGTGTCTGCAGTTGTCGGCGCAGAGCAGTTTCTCCCAGTTGAGTGAGGAGCTGAGCAGGCTGTCTCGAGGGAGCACCACCGGCTCTCCGCGTGACCAGTTCAGAGCGGTGTCCCGCATCGTGTGTGGACACCCCGAGGGGAGGGGCGCATCCCTCACTGAACTGGTACGAGGACAACGACATCAAGGCCTTCCTGGGACGCAATGACACTGAAGAGAGAGGTGCAGCTTGACAACAACACCAGTGAGTGAGGGCCTTTCAAAGCTGGTTAAATTATTTAAAAGCACACATTTTATATAGAGGTGTCTCTATGTCTGTACATTTTGTCCGTCAGTATGTCACACTTGCATTCTTACATGAATCTCATACTGATAGCTATCATTTTGAATTTACAACTGTGGCGGGGGATGTGTCTCTATCCCTGTGTCTGTGTCACTGTATGTGTGTGTCACTATCCCTGTGTCTGTGTCACTGTATGTGTGTGTCACTATCCCTGTGTCTGTGTCACTGTATGTGTGTGTCACTATCCCTGTGTCTGTGTCACTGTATGTGTGTGTTGCTACCCCTGTGTCTGTGTCACTGTATGTGTGTGTCACTACCCCTGTGTCTGTGTCACTGTATGTGTGTGTCACTACCCCTGTGTCTGTGTCACTGTATGTGTGTGTCACTATCCCTGTGTCTGTGTCACTGTATGTGTGTGTCACTATCCCTGTGTCTGTGTGTCACTATCGCTGTTTGTGCTTCAGCCCCGTACTGCAGGGATCTGATCCATGGCCTGGAGTCGAACCCGCTCTCCCGTATCATCTGGCGTGGGATCAAGCCTCTGTTCATTGGGAAGCTGCTGTACACACCTGACACACCAGCCACACGCAGCATCATGAAAGAGGTAGGGAACCTGCAATCTCAGAAGAAACACACTTCAACACTAATCAAATATCTTTCTTTTGAAACACACATTAGAAATGTTACCAAAATCTCTTTCGTTCTTTCATCTAAGAAATATCACCAAATTAAAGTATTCTTTCCTGACCAGATGCTGAGAAGCTGATGCATGCTCTTGTATCTTCAAGGATTGATTACTGTAATGCCCCATTCTCTGGTACTCATAGTCATGTTATTTCTCGTCTGCAACTTGTACAAAACTCTGCTGCTAGAATTTTAACAGGTACTAAGCCTGCTTTGTAAGCCCTGTCCTGTTCCCTAAACCCTGCTCTGTAAGCCCTGGTATCACTGCCCCTATACCCCTGTCCTGTGCTCAGGTTAACCGGACGTTCGAGGACCTGTCGGTGCTGTGGGAGGTGAGAGGGGCTTGGCAGGAGCTTGGACCACGAATCAGGACCTTTATGGAGAGCAGCCTGGAGATCCAAATGCTGCAGGTAAGGCTGTCATGATCTTCAGCTGGCTTTTTGTGACCAAATAACAAAGGAGCTGAAGACCTGAGAGGGGTTTCGTTGTGTTCCAGGACCTGTTGAAGACCCCGGAGGTCGCTGGCCTTGTTGACCTTCGCCTTGTGGACACTTCCTGGACTGCGGCCCGCATTGCCCACTTCCTGTCCACTAGCCCCACTGAGGCTGGTTCCAACTCTACCTGGAGAGACACGTACCGGGAGGTGGACGAGATAGTGACCACTCTCTCCCAGTTTATCCAGGTACTCTGCACTGGACCTAAATCACAAGAGATCTCTGTAGGCCTTTGTGGTATTAATTATAATTCTAGTTATAGCAAATATCCTAACCCTTGTATTAACTCTTAGCGGTCCTGTGTCGGACCTGGTCCGACATTGCAATTTTCCCTTTCCGGTCCAATGTCGGACCCTGTCCGACATCATCAAAAAGACGTGAAAAACAGGTCTCTAGTCGAAAAAGCCGAGAAAACCATTCAATGGCCGAGTGAGACCGATAGGAGCCGAGAGAAGCTGAAAAAAAAGGGGGCGTATCTCACCAATACAGATAGCCCTGGCACCACAGAGATAACACGGACATAAACAAACAAGATAGCTGCTTCTGCATCCAGCGCTCAGAGAATATCACAGACATTTGCAGAGCTTTTTTTAGATGTTATAGTAATAAAATAATGACTTGGATCGCATGTTTGAGGAGTTTGGTGATAAAACGAGTGATCAGGAGATGATTTATCGGTATGCACTACTATGAAGAGGTATGTAAAAAATACAGCGAACAAGGGGTGGGCGGGCTGGAGATGCAGTACTGAGTGTCCTGTTGATATGCAGTGCCTTTTAAACCTGTTTTACTGTGAAAAAATACTTTTAAACAGCACGCCTAAAATAAACTGCGCTGTGAAAATAAATTGGACCTGACGCACTGAATAAATGGACGGCAAAGGGTTGATTATAATCCACGACATCTTGAACAATGGTAAATTTTTATAGTAAATTAGATTTTATTAAATGTTAATATCATTGGTTATTGATTATACAGGAATAAACAGTTATTGCAACATATCTCTCTAGGCAAAATATAAGAGTCAGCTAGTTTTAAAACAGTTGCAGAATAGGTGCGCAACATCTACCTGAACTGTGGAGAACCTCTTCCAGGCAGAACCCTTCACCTTATCCCTTATGCAAGTTTCCTGCAGTACAAGTATAGCAAAGAGTAATAAAGCACAGTGAAAGAATAGTAACGCATGGGTAAGTATTGTGAAAAAAAAAGCCCAGAAAAAAAACATTTACATATAACTCGAAAAATAGCTAAAAATAAGCAACGAAAAATTAAATTGATAAAAACAGGAAAACAGAAGCCCTATACATACTCTCGCTAGCCCACTTAATTTTTGTCTTTTAACAAAATGGTCCATTAAATAACCATTGTATCTTGTTTTGCATCATATATCTGCATATCACTATATGAAATATTAAAAAAATAAAGAACCAAAACATCTTGAGCACAAGAAAACCAGTGATTTATGCTGCTGTTGCTAAGAAGATGTAAACTCTTGATTCACACTGCTTTAAAGCTGGAGGTACTGGGCTGCTCTCCGGTCCTGTGCAGGGAGTGTAACCCTGCCTGTGTCTCTGCAGTGCGTGTCCCTCAATAAGCTGGAGGCCGTCCCCACAGAGGAGCGGCTGGTGTCCCGGGCCCAGGAGCTGCTTGAGGAGAGGCAGTTCTGGGCGGGATCGTCTTCCAGTTACAGGACGTCCCGCCCCAAACCTGCCGCCCACCTCACCTACAAGATCCGCATGGACATCGACGACGCCACTCGAACCAACAAGATCAAAGACCGGTCAGTGTGGGGTCAGGGGTGAGGGAGAGAACGACTTAGAGAGAGGGAAGGAGGGAGAGGGATTGACTGGGAAGGGTGGAGAGTGAGGAACTTAGCAGGAGATTGGTCTGGGGATAAGGGGGAGATTGGAGAGGGAAAGAGACTGGGGAGAGGGAGAGAGATGCTGGTGGGAAGGGATAAAAAGGCTGTAGCTCGTCATTCCTATTGAACTTGCTTTCAGATAGTCATGCACTTTCATGGTCATTTTACCTGGAGAGTGAAAATGTCCCCGCCCCTTCAGGATCTTCTTTCCTGTCAGTAACCAACCAGCTGCCTCCCCTAATGACTGACATGCAGTCAGTAAGATGCTTCACTCTGAAGACACTGCTGAGGTGAAATGACCTAAGTGCCAGTGTAACTGATACCCTGGAAGGAAGGCAAGCACACTGAGAACTTTCTTTCTAGACTCGGCAGGGTTACTGTTGACTCCACACAGTGACACTGTCTCCCATCCCTCAGGTTCTGGGACCCCGGGCCGGCAGCGGACCCCTTCAGTGACCTGCGCTATGTGTGGGGGGGCTTCGTGTATGTGCAGGACCTGGTGGAGCAGGCTGTGACGAGGGTCCTGAGCGGGGGCCGGGCCCCTCGCACTGGGCTCTACCTGCAGCAGATGCCCTATCCGTGCTACGTGGATGATGTGTGAGTACAGCAGCAGTCTCTAGCTGGCAGCAGTGCCGCATTCACACTTATTTAATATGTAGGAAATGCATATAGTAGTTAAACGGACGACTAAGGCTTTTAAAATCTATTCTCTTATTCATAACAGCAGCATGATATCCTACATTTAAAAAAAAAAAACACAATAAAAGGATCAGTAATATTGAAATTAAGTTTGAGGTATGAACATTGATTAAATCACTGGTTGTAATGCAAGGCAGTTAGATTGCGATTAGGGCTCAATATGCATTGCAATAAAAAACAGTTAGATTTGGTTCCTGGCTCCGTTTGTATTGAGTCAGAGTGGGACCAAGGCTTCATTATGTAAGGTAATAATTATACTAGCCAGTTGCATTGGGTCCCTGGTTCAGTATGGGTTGCAGTGCATTGGGTCCCTGGTTCAGTGTGGGTTGCAGTGCATTGGGTCCCTGGTTCAGTGTGGGTTGCAGTGCATTGGGTCCCTGGTTCAGTGTGGGTTGGAGTGCATTGGGTCCCTGGTTCAGTGTGGGTTGCAGTGCATTGGGTCCCTGGTTCAGTGTGGGTTGCAGTGCATTGGGTCCCTGGTTCAGTGTGGGTTGGAGTGCATTGGGTCCCTGGTTCAGTGTGGGTTGGAGTGCATTGGGTCCCTGGTTCAGTGTGGGTTGCAGTTGCATTGGGTCCCTGGTTCAGTGTGGGTTGCAGTTGCATTGGGTCCCTGGTTCAGTGTGGGTTGCAGTGCATTGGGTCCCTGGTTCAGTGTGGGTTGGAGTGCATTGGGTCCCTGGTTCAGTGTGGGTTGCAGTTGCATTGGGTCCCTGGTTCAGTGTGGGTTGGAGTGCATTGGGTCCCTGGTTCAGTGTGGGTTGCAGTGCATTGGGTCCATGGTTCAGTGCATTGGATCCCTGGTTCAGTGTGGGTTGCAGTGCATTGGGTCCCTGGTTCAGTGTGGGTTGCAGTGCATTGGGTCCATGGTTCAGTGCATTGGGTCCCTGGTTCAGTGTGGGTTGCAGTGCATTGGGTCCCTGGTTCAGTATGGTTTGCTCTCCAGGTTCCTGCGGGTGCTGAACCGCTCACTGCCCCTCTTCATGACCTTGGCCTGGATCTACTCGGTGGCCATGATCATCAAGGGGGTGGTGCACGAGAAGGAGGCACGACTCAAAGAGACCATGAGGATCATGGGCCTGAGCAACGGTACTCTGTGGGTCAGCTGGTTCATCAGCAGCCTCCTGCCCTTCCTGGTCAGCGCAGCCTTACTCATTCTCATTCTCAAGGTAGGCAAGCCGTATCCAGGATCCTGGCTCAAACATTAACAGTTAAAATAATTCCCTTTTCAGCTTCACTAAGATGTGCTATCTAAAGCCACGTTTCCATCTGCTATTTGACTTGAATACAATTTTAAAATGAGATCGAGATCAAATCTATTTCAATTGGGACTCAGCGCCAGTTAGGATTGTGGGCTGGAAGAACTAGATCTCTCCAACTCACGTTGATGGTGAAAGATAACACAATGAGTGTCCAATGCAAAGGACGTAATGGTTTTTAAATCTCTGATTGCAGAAAGAAATATGTATGCAGAAAATTAGGTCTGTGAATATAGTATACTGTCAAGGAAATGGTCATGAGTTCACTAATAAATAGAAATTACACAGAAATGTCTTCAGTGTAATATCTGGTTGAGGCTGGATTGTAGACTGCAGCGGAACTGGCAGAAGCCCCAGTTTGATACTGGAATGAGATTTCTACTGTATGTAAGAGGCAGCGGTGTGTATCTGAATCTGTGTGTTTACCTTCCTCCAGCGAGGAGACATTCTGCCCTACAGTGACCCGGCAGTGATCTTCCTCTTCCTGGCGACCTTCGCCACGGCGACCATCCTGCAGTGCTTCCTGATCAGCACGCTGTTCTCGCGAGCAAACCTGGCGGCATGCGGTGGCATCATCTACTTCTCCCTGTACCTGCCCTATGTGCTGTGTGTGGCCTGGAGGGACCACGTCACCTTCACAATGAGGATATTCGCTGTGAGGAACATTCTGTTGTCTTGGCCATTTTAAGAGAAACATACCAGAGTCACCTTGGCTTCTTGTTGTTTCACTTGGCATCGTTTTCTGTGCCAGTCAATCAACTTTTTAAAGATGTTTTAAACCACCTCTGTGACTCCTGGAGCTTTAAGATTTGTGTCTAACTTCCAAGTACAGCCAGAGCGTAACCCATTATCTAGTACACCAGATTAACCCTGTAGGTTAGACATGATTTTGAGAGCATTACTGAAACTGGGATTTCTGTCATCGTATCCTAGTAACAGAATTTAAAGCACCCCCATGGCCTCAGCTCTCTCTTTAATAGAACTTGATATTTTGCACAAATACCAAGTTGCTTTTCAGATAGTTGCTCATTTCCTGTCCCTCGGGTGTTCGGTTTCCATGGTAGGTTTCTGGAAACCTGTTAATTATCCAACAGGTTTCACCACTTTCGGTTAATGAGTCGTTCTGACCAGCTGGGTTGACGACACGCTATAATTGAGTTGGGCGGTGATACTGGTACCAGTCAACATTGGAAACAGGCCAGTAAAGACTGACACCCATTTCATTTGCTGTGATTTTCCTTGTGTCGCTTGTATACCTCTGCCTGAGTTGCATTTGGTCAGCTGCTGGTCAGAAGTAAATAAATGTAAAATTATTGAATTTAGTAGCAAAGCCCCTGCAACCCATTGCACAATTACCACGGTGGAGGGACAGCGTCATAGAGTTCATGATGTTTCAATTAAATATGTTACTGTAAAAGGAGATTTTTATTACAGTATTTAGTAACCCTCTGAAATATTAGACATTGAAAAGAAGCAAAACTACTTATAACTGGACATGACATTGTACTGTGCTGTTCGCCCCGATGCAGAGTGTACTGTGCTGTTAGCACCGATCCAGAGTGTACTGTGCTGTTAGCACCGATCCAGAGTGTACTGTGCTGTTAGCCCCGATCCAGAGTGTACTGTGCTGTTAGCCCCGATCCAGAGTGTACTGTGCTGTTAGCCCCGATCCAGAGTGTACTGTGCTGTTAGCCCCGATCCAGAGTGTACTGTGCTGTCAGCACCGATCCAGAGTGTACTGTGCTGTTAGCCCTGATCCAGAGTGTACTGTGCTGTTAGCCCCGATCCAGAGTGTAATACTCGCTTCCTGTGTGCCCCTGCAGAGCCTGCTGTCTCCTGTAGCCTTCGGGTTTGGCTGTGAGTATTTCTCTCTGTACGAGGAGCAGGGCGTGGGTATCCAGTGGTCTAATCTGGGCTCCAGCCCTGTCGAGGGGGATCGCTACAGCTTCAGCACCTCCATCCTGCTCCTGCTGGTGGACGCAGTGATCTACGGCCTGGCTACCTGCTACATAGAGGCTGTCTTCCCGGGTGAGTGAGGCTGGATAATATATTAGCGGTGTGCAGATACTCTTACTTTCATTGTAATTCCCTTTTTAAAGTGTTTGAACTTGTTAGGGATTAATTAAATAGAATGAAATATGTTAATTACAATCAATAACAATTGACAGTGTTTTTTTTTTTTCTTGATATACGATCTGTCATCATGATCAAATGAAGTAAAACCACTGGGATTGCTTTGATGTAATTAATATTAAAATCTGATAGTTTAAAGATGGCACTGCCATTGCAAGTATACAAATTTTTCATACACAGTTACTCTTCTTGTCAAAGTCAATTGGAATCCCTCATTCTCATTATTGAAGGTCAGTTTGGGATTCCGAAGCCCTGGAATTTCCTGTTTCTCCGGAGTTACTGGTTCGGGGAGTCTCTCTCGGATGTCACCCTGTCAATTCCACCCACCAGCAAGGAAGAAGGTAAGAGCAGTTGTTCTACTTTACAGTTCAGTGTTTTTATTTCAAACCTTGGCTAACAAGGATGACAGTCTTGATTATGTAGGTTATGTTATTGCAAATACATCAACGCCATGTGCATTCACTGTGTACTGTAGTTATTCCATAAATGAAGGTAGCTGGGTAAGCCTCGGGCCATCTTCATGAGTCTTCTTGATCTCCGTGTGCTTGCTAGTGTGTCTGGAGGCTGAGCCAAGTCACCTCCCCCTGGGAGTGTCCATCCAGAACCTGGTGAAGGTGTACAGCTCCGGGGCCAAGCTGGCCGTCAACGGGCTGAACCTCAACTTCTACCAGGGCCAGATCACCTCCTTCCTGGGGCACAACGGGGCAGGCAAGACCACCACCATGTGAGTGCAGGGAGATTGGTGAAGGGGTGGGAACAAGACTAGATTCTACATTCATTGGTGAGTCTTAGTGAAGAGGCGGGGCATGGCTGTATTCTGCATTGTGATTGGTGTGGTCATG
The DNA here is from genome assembly GCA_030684275.1 of Acipenser oxyrinchus oxyrinchus. Taxonomy (NCBI): domain Eukaryota; kingdom Metazoa; phylum Chordata; class Actinopteri; order Acipenseriformes; family Acipenseridae; genus Acipenser; species Acipenser oxyrinchus. Next base: position 552,765 of record JAGXEW010000093.1, read on the forward strand.
GAGATGGGAGGGGTCTGGTCTTGTCTACATTCTGCTTCTAAAGGGGTTTGGTCTCAATGAAAGGGCAGAGGCATGGCTAGAATCTGCTGAGAGATATCGATTTGGTTTGGTTCTCAAACTCCTGCTCCCTTTCCCCAGGTCCATCCTCACCGGATTGTTCCCCCCCTCTGCCGGGACGGCCTATATCCAGGGAAAGGACATCCGCACGGAAATGGACTCCATCCGGAAAACCCTGGGAATGTGCCCTCAGCACAACGTCCTCTTTGACATGTAGGTGAAGAAGCTCTGAGAGCCCAACAACACCTTGTCTTTGTAGTCTTGAGTTCATCTGAAATCAGGGTTGCACCCTTAAACTGTCTGTATTTCTGAAAGATTGCTTCTAGTGAAATTGTGTACACATATGAATGTGACACCCCTATATGCCCCACTGCCTCCCAGTCTCTCAGCGCTAAGCACTAGACCACACTGCCTCCATCCTAGTCCCTCAGCTCTAACCACTAGACCACACTGCCTCTCTCCCAGTCACTCCGCTCTAACCACTAGGCTACACTGCCTCCCAGTCCCTCGGCTCTAGCCAATAGGCCATACTGCCTCCCAGTCCCTCAGCTCTAAGCACAAGGCTACACTGCTTCCCTCCCAGTCCCTCAGCTCTAACCACTAGGCCACACTACCTCCCAGTGGAATCTGTCAAATGTAATTTCAGACATGGATGTGGTTTAGCAGTGTGAAATGAGATCATAGAGATGCACTTTGTCACTTGTAGAAGTTGTTTGCGGTGTAGCATGATAACAGTACAGCAAAGTGTAGCACAGCATATTATATACAGTACAGTCACTCATTACTTTAAAAACAAGCAAACTGAGTAAAACAATGTAGACTTCTAACTATAGAAGTATTGAAATAAATACACAAAAGTGACCAAGCACTTCTACCATGGTAAACTTTGATAAGAGCGATCTATTGGGATCTATAGGTAGGTCTCCCACTTCTCTGTTCCTGTATAAAGCTGAGGAACACAAAGCCACCTTTTCAGGAACAGTGGCTTGAAACCTTGTTCCAGGAGACCGGAAACCTAGTTTGAGGCAACTTTGTTGTATCAAACCCCAAGTCTCCCTGGTGTGCCGTGCAGTGGCATGAAACCTAGTCTCATGAAACCAAGATCCAAACTACAAAGTGGCTTTGTGCTCCCTTAGCTTCGGGTTCTGTGTTCCTGTATTAGGCTGAATAAAGTGGAGACACATGTTTGCATAGGACTGTACACAGGAGGCTTGGTGGTCCAGTGGTTAGAGAAAGGGGCTTGTTACCAGGAGGTTCCCAGGTCAATCCCAGCTCAGCCACTTCCTCACTGTGTGTGACCCTGAGCAAGACACTTAACCTCCTTGTGCTCTGTCCTTCAGATGAGACATAAAACCGAGGTCCTATTGTAAGTGACTCTGCAGCAATTGTGATGCATAGTTCACCCCTTAGTCTTTAAGTTGTGTTGGAGAAAAGAGTCTGCTAAATGACTCATAATAATAATGCTTGGAGTTTTACATGTATCTTGAGATTGCATATAACATTGTGATGGAACTTGCTGAGTTATTGAGTATCAGACTATGTTATTTGGAGGAACCTTGCATTTTACATGGATGTAGGTCATAGGGAATTGCATTTTGTCACTCATTTCTCTAATTTGAGTATTTTTCAGACTTCAAGTCCATAGAGGTAACATTCAATAGGTCATTTCGTACGTCTCACTTCTCCATTATAAAGGTTGCACACGTTCTGGTAAACGTCTATTTATTTATTTGAATTTTTCAATGCTGGTCATGAACAACATTCCCACCACTGCTTGTCACATAAAGCAAGGCAGAGACGCTGGAAAGTCATTGAAACAGCAGCACTAAGAAGGAGAAGCACAGTGTGAGGCATCTGGGAGAGTTTGACTTCTTTTAAACTATACATGACACATCTTGAGGTCTTTTAATAAATGTGCACAGGGCTGTACATGTTGGTTAATATTCTTTTTCCATTAATAACCCAGTCTGACCGTGGAGGAGCATGTCTGGTTTTACGGGCGTCTGAAGGGCCTCACAGAGGAGGAGGTGACGGCAGAGTTGGGCGCATGCTGGAGGATGTGGGGCTCCCTCACAAGCACAGGGAGCAGACCAAGAACCTCTCAGGTACCAGCCTGCGCTGCATCAATACACCCACCACCGCGTGTGCCGGAGGCACCCAAACATTACATACACAGCTATAGAATGAACACATTGTGCTTTATAAAGTCTAATGAAACCTGCTGAATAATGCCACATTTAACATTGAATTACATACTGCTTTCTAGTTTTCCATATATTTAACGCAAAACTGACCATTTAAAAATGTGACATTTCAAAATCTAACATGAAATACTGTACTACTGTTATGGCTACTGGTAGACTTTTACAATATCATAATGTAGTTTCTTTGATTACATGATGTTAAATAAAAGATCTAAATTATGTTCATATGCTTTTTTTTTTTTTTAATTCTGTCTTGATCCTAAAATTCTAGGTGATGCAACACTTTTGTCCATCACTGTACAGTCAGATACTACTGTTAATATTACCCTCTGCTTATTTTCACAACATTGTCCCGAATGCCAAAATATAATGGGAGTCAACTTATAGTATTTCCACCCAACTTCAGTATCACTTTGGGGTAAAAGATTAAGGTTATAAGTTTTACAAGTACATTAAGTAGGTTGTTTTGCAGTAGTGGCATTACTTCCATTTCCACAGCATACAGAACAATACAATGGGTGTGTTTACAGTTCATTTAGAAGAGTGATTTGGATTCAGTTTGTTTCTTGCAGCTTGCTAGGAGATGCTCAGTGTTTCTCCCGCTTCCCCCTGGCAGGTGGCATGCAAAGGAAGCTGTCGGTAGCCATTGCCTTCATTGGGGGGTCCAAGGTGGTCATCCTGGACGAGCCCACGGCTGGGGTGGACCCTTACTCTCGCAGGGGCATCTGGGACCTGCTGCTCAAGTACCGCAAGGGTAGGAGGGCCTGAGAACTCATGGGCATGTTCATGAGGGCGACCATGAAGTGTGCATTTCCTGTAGGTCACTTCCACTCCAGTGATCTAGCTGCATTCACACTGTGAAGTGTGCATTTCCTGTAGGTCACTTCCACTCCAGTGATCTAGCTGCATTCACACTGTGAAGTGTGCATTTCCTGTAGGTCACTTCCACTCCAGTGGTCTAGCTGCATTCACACTGTGAAGTGTGCATTTCCTGTAGGTCACTTCCACTCCAGTGGTCTAGCTGCATTCACACTGTGAAGTGTGCATTTCCTGTAGGTCACTTCCACTCCAGTGATCTAGCTGCAAACTATGTAAGACTTACTGGAATTATTTTGTTAGCTCTCTGTACTTTAAAAGCATTGCTCAGCATTCCTTTAAAGGAATTGTATCTAACAAAGTAATTCAATTAATATGACCTATTTTACACTTCCATGTCATAGGTCTCAGATGTGCAGACTTTCAAACAACATGTTCTAGCAAACGAGTATTCTCATTTTAAAACTAGTAAACTTCTCAGTTTGCTTCCCTTGCCTTCCAGGAAGTCTACTACTCCTTTACTTTGTCATTGCACCCCAGCAGTGTCTTCTGGCTCCAGTGAAGGGGTGGGGAAGAGGGTGCAAGAGGTCTAAACACATGGCTTGCAAACAGAATAGTCTTTAAACCTAGTGTGGTACCAGATATCATATTCTAAAATGAAAATACATGCTTGCTAAAATACAGTGTGTGCTGTTTGAGACCTGCTGTATAAAATGAATGTATCTAGTGTGCAAATGTGTTAGGACACCTCAAGATTATGTCATTTATATCCTTTATATACCTACCTGCGTGAAAACCTCTGGGGGTGAGAATTTCAATTTTCGGTCAGTATTCAGTGATATAGAAACAGTAGACCACTTTGTGCTTTTAATTAGGCATCTTAAACAGCTTCTGAAAAGTCTCATGCTTTTATACCATTTATGCCCTATTAAATATCACTTATTTGCCTATTTTGACAATTTTTCCAAGATTTCCAGTTCCAGTGGTTTGATTTCATATGCACATCAAATCAAACTACAGAAGCAATGGGATGTTCTAATAAATTAGCACACTGCTGTATGTGCATGACAGAGGACGTTTATGGAGCTAGTTTGTCAGCCTCAAATGCTTCCAGGTTGAGCTCTCTGATTGCTGTCCCTCAGAGCGCACCATCATACTCTCGACTCACTACATGGACGAGGCGGACCTGCTTGGGGATCGCATCGCTATCATCTCCCAGGGACGCCTGTGCTGCTGCGGCTCTCCCCTCTTCCTGAAGACCCAGCTGGGGATGGGATACTACCTGACCGCTGTGAAGAGAGACTCGGAGGCGAGACCCCCAAACAGTGCCAGCTGGGGAGCATCGCCCTCACCAGGGGCAAGAAGGTGAGGCCCAAAGCACAGCGCAGCTGCCCTCCACATCCTGCTAAATACTGCCGTGATTCTCCAGATCATCATTAGTGCAATTAAAAAAAAAAAAAACCCTAATTGAAATGTCTGAGTTGTTTCTTTGTGATTTCTTTATTAGGTGCTTCTTTCCTTTCTGAAAAAAGTAAGCTAATGACAATTTGTAGTAAAGAGCTTTGAGAGTCTAGCGGCTATTCCTATTTAAGGATTAAGACTCTAAACCATTACTGCTTGCGAATCTGTAAATAGCAGTAGTCAATTGAGTTGCTTGTTGACAATCCCCATACTTTCCTCACTGCTTGTATGGTGTTTGAAATCATTCTGAGTGATTCTGTTCGGTTGCTCCCATATCGAGTTACCATTTCTCCAGATCCACCCTTTTTGAGCTTGTCTAGAGGATCCGAAGAGCCAGGGGTCGTATTCTTGAAAGTCTACTGAAGAAAAAACTTCATGTTCTTAGAAGGATCTTGGGAAGATCTTTAATATCTTTAGTGCAATTGTCCAAATTCTTATAATTTTCTTACATTTCTTAGGAAGTTTTCATATGTCATCTTAAGAAGAGAAAATAATTCTTGAGAAATGTAGTGATACCGCCAAGTTATTATTATTATTATTATTATTATTATTATTTTTATATACATATCTTAGGCCCATCTAATGTGAATTTATGTTATGTATTGGCTATGTTGGATACATTTCTGTGCATGAAAAAAGTGTGACAGCTCAATGGAAAAAGGTGTAATTCACATAAATTAACAATCAACTGAATCTCAAGTATCAATTAGGAAGAAATGTTTTAAGTGGCTTAAACCACTCAAAGTGTTGAATCGGTAAGACAATAATCCACAGTGTCTCTGGCCTAACGGCACTCAAACGTCTCTCTCGCTCTCGCTCTCTCTCGCTCTCCCTCCCTCCCAGGGTGACGGTGAGTCTGACAGGAGTTCAGACACAGGACTGGGCAGTGAGCAGTGCAGTGAGATCAGCTCAGCAGGTAAGTGTTGTTGCAGTTTTAGGATTCCTATGGCTTGCAGGTGGTTTTCCATGCACAGTCAGTCAGTGCCTCTTGTTGCCCCTCAGATGTGCCAGGCCTGTCTGCTCTGGTGCGGCGCTGGGTGCCGGGGGCTCGGCTAGTTGAGGATGTGGGCAGGGAGGTAGTGTTTAATGTCCCGTACAGAGCGGCCCGGGATGGCAATCTGGCAGACCTCCTGAGAGAGCTGGACTGCAGGCAGGGAGAGCTGGGCGTGTCCAGCTACGGGGTCTCTGACACCAGCCTGGAGGAGGTGAGGGAGTCTTCTTACTATCGTCCGTGGTATAGCGGAGGTGGGCATCGCTTCCCCAAACGTCATGAAATTTAGTATTAACATTAGCAAAGTTATTGGTATCCGATTGTGGGCATATGTGAAGGTGTTTTTCTGTCATCATGATGTTACAGTTTTGGGATTCATTTGCGTCTTCCCCAGTTTTCACTAAACTGTTTGTTGCCGTGTCTTATTTTATTCCGTTCTGTGCATACTGTTGATCTATAGGTCATGGTCATCAGCTTGGTCCTCATATTGATAGCACTCATGCTTGTTAGGGGTGTATCCGCGCCCCAGGATACTTCCTTACATGATCGTAATGGAGTTGTTTATCGTTTAGATCATTGTGATAAATGCTTCTAAATGATGTGTGATTTTGAATGCTACTGTGAATACATGGACGCTGTCAGACCAGCGTAGTGTTTAAAGCGCTCCTGTTTCTCCAGGTCTTCCTGAAGGTGGCGGAGGAGACCGGGGTGGATGCAGACCCTGCAGATGAGGTGCTCTCGGAGCAGAGAGACCCCATCCCGGCAGACCCCCTGGAGACAGACAGCGACACTGGTAAAGTGCATCATTGGAGTGGGGCTCGGCTGTAGCACCTGTTGCCTGCTATTTAGTCCTACAACCACCAGATGTCAGTGTTGACAGACCTCAGGCCATATGTTATACTGAGCTATGAAATGTCCCCTTCTTGTGCTGGACAGAGCGATCTTTAGCAGAAATGTTTCTAATCTGTGATGCAGCTGGTACCTTTTTCGTTGATGTCATTTTAAAGAAATGGTGCAGCTCTATGCAGTGTGTTCAATCGTTTACCGGAAGCAACTAAACCGGCTGCCAGGTTCCTAAATGCAGTGCAACAAGTAGTGCGGCAATAAGGCAAACGTTTGTTGTATTTATTTTTAAGTGATAAAAAAATATGTATATTTATATTCTTTCAGAAATAAGAATTTTCACGTGGAACTACATATTAGACGGCAATGGGTACATTTTACGGAAATTGTGAAATCTGTGCAAAAAATAGTCTTGCGCATAATTAATGCTAATTATTAATAGAAGGTTGTGTGTCCAGTGGTTAAAGAAATGGGCTTGTAACCAGGAGGTCCCCGGTTCAAATCCCACCTCAGCCACTGACTCATTGTGTGACCCTGAGCAAGTTACTTCACTTCCTTGTGCTCCGTCTTTCGGGTGAGATGTAGTTGTAAGTGACTCTGCAGCTGATGCAAGTTCACACACCCTAGTCTCTGTAAGTCGCCTTGGATAAAGGCGTCTGCTAAATAAACAAATAATAATAATAATAATAATGCCTGACCTCTGCCAACACTGACATCTGGTGGCTGTACGACCTAATAGCAGACAGGCAGGTGCTAATATAGAGCCCGAATAGAACAAAATAATCTACAGCATAAAAATTCTATAGTTTTAAAAGGGGCTGAGGACAGAATAGCTTATAATTAATTCTCATGTATTTTCATTTTACAATATGATGTCCGGTGCCATACTAGGTTAAAGAAATGTTTGCAGGCCTTACTTTTACTTCCTAGACTGTTTGCTACATCTTTCAAACCTGCACATGCAAGACCGTTTGACCTTTCTGACCTGTGGGGGCGCTAGAGCCAATGCAACGTTCCTTGTGGAATCCCAAGCAATGACTGAAAACTGTGCACATCCAGGAAGAGGTGCTCCCCTGACTGCATTCCTCCCCCTACAGCCTGCTTGTATCATCATTCTGTATAAAACTGATGGAACACAAGACAGTGACCCCATTGTCTTTACTGCCCTTCGCAACACTGCTGAGCTTAGTGTGTGTGTGTGTGTGTGTGTGTGTGTGTGCTCTTCAGTAACTGTTGTGTTCTCTTCATATTCTGAATTCTGCTGCTTAAAGGAAAGAAACTGACACGCAAACAAGGTATGCTTTGGTCTATCCATCTGTCTGTCTCTGTCTGTCTGTCTATCTATATATCTATCTGTCTATCTGTATCTATCTATCTATCTCACTTTTTCATCATGTGCCAAGTGTAGAATATTAAAGGCCTTAACCACCTCGATTAGCAGGAGATGTCTCTTCTTGTTTTCTTTTGGTCATTCTGTTTCTCAGACACACATGCAGTATTAAAACACAGCTGTGTTGCTAATACTGAGGTTAGCTGGTCCACAGAAAGGGAGCATTTTGACACATGTTCTTCGTTTACTACCAACAAAAGCAGAATGAACTGTCTGGGTGGGATATTTGTTTATAATTAATACCAGATTCTGATATTAAATGAATAATGTAATGGGAGTCAATGGTGATAAGCTCCTGGTAATATCAATTTGGTTATTATCAATCAAATTTCAAGTCACTACACTACTACATTGTATTGACAGTGCTGTTTGCAGTACACTGTAGTAGACTACCAGTTTTTTAGTGAACAAAAATGCAGTTTTTGGTGTAATATATACTTTCATCCTCTATCTAAAGTCAAACCCATTTCTAATATCACTTGTAACATGACTGGTACATCCTATGTGACAGTCACCATTGTAGATTCAGGAATACTAATATATTTAGTAAGAATGGGATCAAATGGGCAGCTAATTACCATTCTCAAGTGGCTGGTTGCTCCCCTGTATTGAGAGTGCAGTGTGTGTGACCCCCCCCTCTCTCCCCGCAGAGGCCCAGGAGACAGACCTCCTGAGCAGGGATGGGAAAGGCTCGGCCCCCCTGCTCGGCTGGGCTCTGACCCTGCAGCAGCTGCGCGCTCTCTTCATCAAGAGGCTCCTGTACGCCCGCCGCAGCCGACGAGGATTCCTCGCCCAGGTACCCTCCCCGCGCCGCCAGCAACCACCGCTGCACGTTACTCCAGTGTCTCTTCAATCAAAGATCATAGAAATCAATCCCAAATGTATAGAGATTTCTATTCACTCTCCACTTTATTAGGACTAATGTGGGGTTGGGTCGCAGAGTCCTAATCAAAGTGTTCACACAACTTGGCACAACCAGGGATCCATGCAGTCATTACTGTTTCAGTTGGTGCAGAGAGGCAGGCAGGGGGTCGTGATGAGGAATGCATTGTCCAAGTTCATCCCACACATGCTCAATAGGGTAGAGATCGGGGGATCGTGGAAGATGCCTAAAGTCTTGCCCCTCAAAGCATTTGAGAGGCAGATGGGTGAATTATTGTCTTGGAAAGTAGCCATTAGGGTACAAGGGCAGCATTGTTGAGTGGATTTGATCTGCAACCATGCTTCAGTAAACTGGAAAGCGTTTAGACTTCCAGGGTTATCGGAGGACCAGGGCGTGTCAAATCCAAATCTGTGACTGGGCGTATAGACCCCACAGTGCTGAATTCAGGGCTTGTTAAAAGTTCATGTCTCATAAAAAGTGTGTGGATGTACAAGGCAGTCTATAAATGGTGTTTAATTTTTGGTCTTGGAGAAAAGGAGTTCAAAATGGATTTTATTGTTCTTCTCTTTCGTACTGTACCAGCCAGTCCTAATGAGCAAACGAGTCCGATTCACACACAGGTACCACCTGTGCTGAAACAATGGGCTATAGAGGGATGTAATTCATGTAGTTTGAAGTGAAGTGTGTGAATTACCAACCAGCCCTTCAAAGAGTGATTGGTTGGCTACTTTAATAGAAAGTAAAGGTATGGGGTCTATACATCCCGCACAGGGTCCACAGGTGACATGCTGTATTACCGGATTCGGCATTGGAGACCCCTATATGAGTCATAACCTCAATTGAAAATGAGTTCAACTTTCAGCTTTCATAGTAATGCCTAAAACATTCTGGTGTGCAAGTAGCGACACAACTGCATTGGATAAAAGACACTAACAAAGGTCAGGTGATTTCGGAATAGCATTTTGTAAAAAAAACAATAAAACACCAAGAAACCTTCAACGAGAAACACCAAGTTGATGTAAGGATGAACTTTAATTGCCCGTCGTCTTGTTGTTTTTGGGTGGTTTGTAGATCGTTCTGCCAGCTGTGTTTGTGTGCGTCGCCCTGCTCTTCACCCTCATTGTCCCCCCGTTTGGGAAGTACCCCCCTCTGGAGCTGCAGCCCTGGATGTACGGAGATCAGTTCACCTTTTTCAGGTAAATCCTCGCTTCAGTCCTTCCTATCAGTGGAGCTGCCTGTATGGGCGTCTGCCTCTATAGAGTCTTCCACACAAGCTGGCATGAAGTCACTTGGGATCTATCCGCATGCTGTGACTTCTCCAGCCTGCCTGGAGTGCTGACAGGCGTATCAGGTTCTGGGGTACAGTACTGTGCAAAAGTTTTAGGCAGGTGTGAAAAAATGCTGTAAAGTAAGAATGCTTTCAAAAATAGACATGTTAATAGATTATATTTATCAATTAACTAAATGCAAAGTGAGTGAACAGAAGAAAAATCTAAATCAAATCCATATTTGGTGTGACCACCCTTTGCCTTCAAAACAGCATCAATTCTTCTAGGTACACTTGCACAAAGTCAGGGATTTTGTAGGCATATAGTCAGGTGTATGATTAAACAATTATACCAAACAGGTGCTAATGATCATCAATTCAATATGAGGTTGAAACACAATCATTAACTGAAACAGAAACAGCTGTGTAGGAGGAATAAAACTGGGTGAGGAACAGCCAAACTCAGCTAACAAGGTGAGGTTGCTGAAGACAGTTTACTGTCAAAAGTCATACACCATGGCAAGACTGAGCACAGCAACAAGACACAAGGTAGTTATACTGCATCAGCAAGGTCTCTCCCAGGCAGAAATTTCAAGGCAGACAGGGGTTTCCAGATGTGCTGTCCAAGCTCTTTTGAAGAAGCACAAAGAAACGGGCAACGTTGAGGACCGTGACGCGGTGGTCGACCAAGGAAACTTACTGCAGCAGATGAAAGACACATCATGCTTACTTCCCTTCGCAATCGGAAGATGTCCAGCAGTGCCATCAGCTCAGAATTGGCAGAAAACAGTGGGACCCTGGTTCACCCATCTACTGTCCGGAGAAGTCTGGTCAGAAGTGGCCTTCATGGAAGACTTGCGGCCAAAAAGCCATACCTCCGACGTGGAAACAAGGCCAAGCGACTCAACTATGCACGAAAACACAGGAACTGGGGTGCAGAAAAATGGCAGCAGGTGCTCTGGACTGATGAGTCAAAATATGAAATATTTGGCTGTAGCAGAAGGCAGTTTGTTCGCCGAAGGGCTGGAGAGCGGTACACAAATGAGGGATTTGGTCAGAATTAATGGTCTCCTCAATGCTGAGAAGTACAGGCAGATACTTATCCATCATGCAATACCATCAGGGAGGCATCTGATTGGCCCCAAATTTATTCTGCAGCATGACAACGACCCCAAACATACAGCGAAAGTCATTAAGAACTATCTTCAGCTTAAAGAAGAACAAGGAGTCCTGGAAGTGATGGTATGGCCCCCACAGAGCCCTGATCTCAACATCATCGAGTCTGTCTGGGATTACACGAAGAGACAGAAGCAACTGAGGCTAGCTAAATCCACAGAAGAACTGTGGTTAGTTCTCCAAGATGTTTGGGCCAACCTACCTGCCGAGTTCCTTCAAAAACTGTGTGCAAGTGTACCTAGAAGAATTGATGCTTGATGCTGTTTTGAAGGCAAAGGGTGGTCACACCAAATATGGATTTGATTTAGATTTTTCTTCTGTTCACTCACTTTGCATTTAGTTAATTGATAAATATAATCGATTAACATGTCTATTTTTGAAAGCATTCTTACTTTACAGCATTTTTTCACACCTGCCTAAAACTTTTGCACAGTACTGTATATAGAGGTTGATCTGTCATGCATTGTTACATGTAGATGTACAGCAGTGTGCAAATATATTAGAACACCCCATTGCTTCTGTTGTTTTGATTTGTTGTGCTTATGAAATCAAACCACTGTAACTGAAAATCTTGAACATTTGACAAAAATAGGCAAATTAGTGATCGTTGAATTTAATTGATGACTTTAGTAGTAAGAGAAAAGGAACACACGGCCACAAATGGTAAAATGCAGGAGACTTTTTAGAAGTTGTTTTAAGATGCGTAATTAAAACACAAAGTGGTCTGACATTTTGATTACTGACCGCAAATTGAAATTCTCACACCCTGAGGTTTCCATGCAGGTAGGTATATGCAGGATAGCAATGACTGCTCTTCAGTGTAAATTCTCACACCCTGAGGTTCCCATGCAGGTAGGTATATGCAGGATAGCAATGACTGCTCTTCAGTGTAAATTCTCACACCCTGAGGTTTCCATGCAGGTAGGTATATACAGGATAGCAATGACTGTTCTTCAGTGTAAATTCTCACACCCTGAGGTTTCCATGCAGGTAGGTATATGCAGGATAGCAATGACTGCTCTACAGTGTAAATTCTCACACCCTGAGGTTTTCATGCAGGTAGGTATATACATCGATAGCAATGACTGTTCTTCAGTGTAAATTCTCACACCCTGAGGTTTCCATGCAGGTAGGTATATGCAGGATAGCAATGACTGCTCTTCAGTGTAAATTCTCACACCCTGAGGTTTCCATGCAGGTAGGTATATGCAGGATAGCAATGACTGCTCTTCAGTGTAAATTCTCACACCCTGAGGTTTCCATGCAGGTAGGTATATGCAGGATAGCAATGACTGCTCTTCAGTGTAAATTCTCACACCCTGAGGTTTCCATGCAGGTAGGTATATACAGGATAGCAAAGACTGCTCTTCAGTTCTAGCTTCCTGCTGTAGAGGTATGTAGGCTAGATAACTCAAAATGTCTTTGCATTATTAAGCACCAGCCCCATCTAGTGCACAGCAGTGCAATGACAGTAAAGCAAACTTCAGCCAAAGGGGCTAATCCCAAGCTGGCCCTGCTTCTTACTTCTGAAACATCACAGGGACTCGTCTAGCCGAAGTGACATTCATCTTTCACAGGCAACTAGAACTGAAGAGCATTTCCTGAAGCAGCTTAACCACAGACTTACCAGAAAATAAGAAACCAAGTCATTGCAATACGATCAGTGTTGAAGACACTGAGAGACTTCTAGTCATTGAATTTATGTTGTTTGCATGTGTTTGTGATGATCCTCTGCACCTTTAACACAACGCTGTTGCCCTGCCAGTGATGACGCCCCAGAGGACCCAGGCAGTGGAGCCCTGCTCAGCGCCCTGCTAAGCTCGCCCGGGTTTGGAACCAGGTGCATGGCAGGGAAGGAGAGGGGGTGAGTCTGAGGAATCGGATCTAAACATCGCACACAGATAAAAAGAAATCTGCGGTGGAAAGTTGGTGATGTCCACCTTCATTTGTTAAAAGGGTCTCTGGGTTATAGTGGAGTCATCATTAAAAGTATCTCGCCAATGTGGTGAGGAAATTAGAAACTCAAATGAATGTTAGGCTGTTTTGCAAAAAGCGTGGAATACAAGTCTCAAGGTTATGCCAAGATTATACATTTAGACCCCATATACTATTTAGACCCCACCTAGAATACTGTGTGCAGTTTTGGTCACCTCACTACAAAAAAGACATCATTGCACTTGAAGGTACAGAGAATGGCAACTAAGCTGATCCCAGGACTGAATGACATGAGCTAGGAGGACTGGTTAAAATAATTAAATCTCATCAGCCTAGAAAAAAGAAGGGAGAGGGGACTTGATTGAAGTATTTAAAATCATAAATAGTATAGATAAATTGAACTCAAGACACGACTTCAGATTTAGCACAGAGAGAAGCATAAGTGGAAGCTGAGTGAAAGTAAGTTTAGAACAGACGGTCGGAAGCACTTTTTTAGACAGTTAGAAATGCATGGAATAGCCGATCAGGTGAAGTAGCTGGAGAAGCACCTGAAAGTTGGGTTCTGTTTTAAAAAGCCGCGTGGTCCATGTTTTAAAAAGCCGCGTGGTCCATGTTTTAAAAAGCCGCGTGGTCCATGTTTTAAAAAGCCACGTGGTCCATGTTTTAAAAAGCCGCGTGGTCCATGTTTTAAAAGCGCATGGTCCATGTTTTAAAAGCCGCGTGGTCCATGTTTTAAAAAGCGCGTGGTCCATGTTTTAAAAGCCGCGTGGTCCATGTTTTAAAAGCGCGTGGTCCTTGTTTTAAAAGCGCGTGGTCCATGTTTTAAAAGCCGCGTGGTCCTTGTTTTAAAAAGCAGCGTGGTCCATGTTTTAAAAGCCGCGTGGTCCATGTTTTAAAAAGCAGCGTGGTCCATGTTTTAAAAAGCCGCGTGGTCCATGTTTTAAAAGCCGCGTGGTCCATGTTTTAAAAAGCCGCGTGGTCCATGTTTTAAAAAGCCGCGTGGTCCATGTTTTAAAAGCCGCGTGGTCCATGTTTTAAAAGCCGCGTGGTCCATGTTTTAAAAGCCGTGGTCCATGCTTTAAAAAGCCGAGTGGTCCTTGTTTTAAAAAGCCACGTGGTCCTTGCTTTAAAAAGCCGCGTGGTCCATGTTTTAAAAGCAGCGTGGTCCTTGTTTTAAAAAGCAGCGTGGTCCATGTTTTAAAAAGCAGCGTGGTCCTTGTTTTAAAAAGCCGCGTGGTCCTTGTTTTAAAAAGCAGCGTGGTCCTTGTTTTAAAAGCCGCGTGGTCCTTGTTTTAAAAAGCCGCGTGGTCCATGTTTTAAAAAGCGCGTGGTCCTTGTTTTAAAAGCAGCGTGGTCCATGTTTTAAAAAGCAGCGTGGTCCTTGTTTTAAAAAGTCAGCGTGGTCCATGTTTTAAAAAGCCAGCGTGGTCCTTGTTTTAAAAAGCGCGTGGTCCATGTTTTAAAAGCAGCGTGGTCCTTGTTTTAAAAGCAGCGTGGTCCATGTTTTAAAAGCGCGTGGTCCTTGTTTTAAAAGCGCGTGGTCCTTGCTTTAAAAAGCCGCGTGGTCCATGTTTTAAAAGCCGCGTGGTCCTTGTTTTAAAAAGCCGCGTGGTCCTTGCTTTAAAAAGCAGCGTGGTCCATGTTTTAAAAGCCGCGTGGTCCATGTTTTAAAAGCCGCGTGGTCCATGTTTTAAAAGCAGCGTGGTCCTTGTTTTAAAAAGCCGCGTGGTCCATGTTTTAAAAAGCCGCGTGGTCCTTGTTTTAAAAAGCGCGTGGTCCTTGTTTTAAAAGCCGCGTGGTCCATGTTTTAAAAAGCGCGTGGTCCTTGTTTTAAAAGCCGCGTGGTCCATGTTTTAAAAAGCCGCGTGGTCCATGTTTTAAAAAGCCGCGTGGTCCTTGTTTTAAAAAGCCGCGTGGTCCATGTTTTAAAAAGTCACGTGGTCCATGTTTTAAAAGCCGCGTGGTCCTTGTTTTAAAAAGCCGCGTGGTCCTTGTTTTAAAAGCCACGTGGTCCATGTTTTAAAAAGCCGCGTGGTCCTTGTTTGCAGGGAGTCTGAGTGTGATGGTGGAGTGGGAGAGTTTGTCATACCTCCTGTCCCTCCCTCTGTCATGGAGCTGCTCAGCGCAGGAAACTGGAGCCTGGACAACCCCTCCCTTCCTGTGAGTGCAGCTCGGAGGAGACGCAGAGGATGCTGCCCGAGTGTCCGGAGGGAGCTGGGGCTGCCCCCACAGGTCAGACACAACACAACATAGGAGATTGACTTGCCCCACACAGGGATGAGCCTCGCCCTCTCACAAACAAGAATTGCTTTCTTTAAAAGCCTTGGAAGATTCCCCACTACTTGTATGATATTAGGCAATGTTCTGTTAACTGGACCATTTGACCCTAATAGGTGCACCCATTTTCAATATGTGCTATAGCAATAGAGAATGTACAATTCTGGAAAAGTAACAAAGCAAATGAACATACTGACATTTTGAATGGCTGATATCCCAGAGTTTAGTTTTAGGTGTTTAGTGGCTGGTGTTTAGCAGTTGTAGAGTAAACTTAAGCATGGACAAGTTTCACATTGACTCCTCCCTCCCTCCCCTCTGAACAGGTCAAAGGATCACTGGAGACATCCTGCAGAACTTGACAGGACGCAACCTCTCAGACTACCTGGTGAAGACCTACTCCCAGATCCTCAGGAAAAGGTGAGTTTCTCACGTAACCAGCGCTCCAGATACAGCTTTGGGTCATTGAGTAATTTACAGTTTAGACACTGAGTAAAATGCAACATGACCTTGAATTCATGAGTACTTTCAATAAACACTGTACATACTTTATACCAGCTTATGATGTATGCATAACTACAGCCTTACATTTTAACTGTAATGTTACTTTGAACTACTGTATAAAAACTTGGTCTTACTATAAAAACTAAAACAACACTTATTTGCTTTATTGATCACAAACAATATGATTATGAAGCAAATAAACACAGAAACAGAACTTTTAATTCCAACGCTGCAGATGGAATATACTTAACAAAAGGCCTGCATGAACTTACTATATATTTCTTTTTTTTTTTAAACTACTGATACTGCACTAATGCAAATAAATAAATGATAATATTGTATTCCTTATTGATCGCCTTGCTATGATAATATAAAGCATCCGGACTGTGCACACACAGAATATTTAATTTTATCATATAGATTTACCTTCCAAAAATGAGGTTGACAGATGAGTAAATTGGTAGGTTAGGTTGAGGGGGACTAAGACAGCGCTGAGAAATCCGAAGGATCAAGAATTCAGTCACTTATTCACCAATCACAATATAGACACAATAATCACCCGTCCACAATATACAAACACGCATTGAAGTGAGTGGATTCAGCTGTCATTTGACGTTCTTTTAAATGAAACCCCAGACTTATTGGTCACTTGTTTCTGGCAATTCCCAGACAGGCTAGAATGAACTGTCCTGACATTTCAATGACCCATTCACCAGCTCCCGCATGCAGTATATTCACAATTGACCATTGAGACGCCGGGAACCAACCAAGTACAAGAAGCTGGATCACATGCAAACTCAAGCTGTGCAGAAAGATTGCTCTGTGTATGCTTTACGCATTCCATTTAAATATGCGTAATTTATATATTTAGAATGTGTAAAACACCCAGTAAGCAGCAGGTAACGTTAACCTCTTGGCTGCAGCTGGATGAAAGAGCCAAGAGCCTTGCTGGAACGTGTGCTAAACGGCACACCCAGCCTTGTAGGACTTGTGGCAGCAATGGCTTGACTCTTCTTCATATCAAACTAAAGACCTTGATAAATACAGTTTTGTTATTCTATATGAAGTCACTCTCAGCCAATCAAAATGCTGTATTTCTGAACATTCCAGTACATCTTATTATGCCAGAGGTCTTGTTATTATTAGATTATTTAGCAGACGCCTTTATCCAAGGCGACTTACAGAGACTAGGGTTTGTGAACTGTGCATCAGCTGCAGGGTCACTTACAATTACGTCTCACCCGAAAGACGGAGCACAAGGAGGTTAAGTGACTTGCTCAGGGTCACACAGTGAGTCAGTGGCTGAGGTGGGATTTGAACCGGGGATTTTCTGGTTACAAGCCCTTTTCTTTAACCACTGGACCACACAGCCTCCTTGTGCACAGTGGACTAGCTTTAAAAGCCATGGATGCACCATTAGCTGTGCATTGTGTTCTTTCCTTTTTAATGAAACCCTGCTTCATAAGAAATGAATATGTACAGTTGACCCTGTCTCTTACTGTAAGGAGTGTCTTCTCGTTTTGCACATAAACATGATGTAAACGCTACGCTTTGTTTCGCAATCCTTTCCCACCCAAAGTGCTCGCCATAGAGACGGGATTAGCTGTTATACTAGTTCCTTTGATTCTAATACTTGTTCTGTCTCTGCCTTTTCAGCTTGAAGACCAAGAAATGGGTGAATGAGTTCCGGTGAGTGGCTGCAGGGCAGGGTTAACCCTGCGAGTGCTGGGGGGGTGGGGGGCGGGGGGGTACACAGTGTCCAGTGTTGTCACACATCAGCATCCCTGTGGACAGACAGACGTTAAAAAAACAAGTCCTGCTGATTTAGGACCACCCTGGAGTTTGTAATTGATCTTATAAAATTGCACACCTCCCGAAGTGAATTGCTTGTCAAGTAAATCAAGTAGTGTTTCTAAGTGCTACAAGACAGATCTGCCCAGGTTTGAACGTCTGTTAGCCAATGAGATTGCTCCCTCTATTCTTGCCATTTTATAATGCTTAATGAGGAATGTGGAAATACAGAAATAAACTAAAAAGACAGTGGTAAAGGATTGGTCATTGACATTCTTTTTTTTTTTCGGATTGTTAAATCCAGCGTTCCTGAGTGTTTAATAGTTCTGGATTAATGAGAATGTGTGTTTTGGCTCTGTAGGTACGGTGGATTCTCACTGGGGGCCCGCAGCTCTCAGGTTCTGCCATCAGTCCAGCAGGTGAACAAAACCGTGCGAGAGATCCGGGCTTACCTGCAGCTCACCGAGGTAGGAGCTCCCGTGACAGTGGAGGAGTCGAGTAATGATCCTCAATATTCAGTATTAACCCCGAGTCCAATCGAGCGTTGTTTGATCATGGCTTCAAATAAAAGTAAAACCCATCTTGCCCACTTTATCAGGTTGAGGCCCTGCTGGCCTTCGCTAACCTGTGCCTCTGTGTCTCTGCTCTGTTCTCCAGGGGAGTTCTCTGGACAGACTGCTGGGAAACCTCACCAAGTTCATAACTGGCCTGGAGACACAGAGCATTGTGAAGGTGAGAGGAGGGGAGAGAAGAGGGAGAGAGAGGGGGATTGCATTTTCCTTTTTTTTTTTTTTTTCCTCCATGAGATTTTGTACTTCTCCTGGTTAATCTATATGATTCTCAAACATCCCAATAAATAAAAACACTGCATCAAAGGGGACTTCAACACTTCTAGTCTGTTCATTTATATCTCCAGTTTTTTCTCCTTAACACTAGAAGCCCCAAGAGCAGTCATTGTATGCGTTTTTGGTTTTATTTATGGACAATGTCCATAAATAAATGTCAAGTATTTATTTATAGATACTTAGACATGGCAAAGACTTCTCATTAGGAAGTTTGCTTAAGATTTTACTTATTACAGTTGCCAATGGCAATCGATTGGTAAACTTCAGGATATTGCGCACTATTTAGCTGTAGATAGGTATTGGTTTAATTCTATTCGCCTGTCCCTAATCCATGCATTCACTAGTGCCCGCCGTGGCGTTCTTTCTCCTCCAGGTTTGGTTCAACAACAAGGGCTGGCACGCCATGGCATCCTTCATTAACATCATCAACAACGGGGTCCTGCGAGCTAGCCTGCCCCCTGGCACAGACCCCCGCCTCTACGGGATAACTGCTCTCAACCACCCTCTGAACCTGACCAGGGAGCAGCTCAGCGAAGTGGCGCTGTGAGTGCACACCAAGATTGAGGGAAAAAATAGTTCTAGCAGTGTCACCACAGATTTAAAGATCATCTTCCTTTTTAAAATGACCCTCTTTTTCTTACCTTTTTATTAACACTAGCAGCAATATCACCGCTCTCCCTTTCCTTTCAGTTTAACATCTTGTGGTTCTTTGCTTGTATTTTGTACTTGAAGCAAAAGAGCCTCTGCTGCTGCTGCTGTAGCTTGCCTTCAGTGATCTGGCTGCATTTGGACCTCATGATCCACAGTGTTGTACTTTGACAAATCTCGAGATCCTGAATTAAACATTAAAACCAGCAAAGAACCAAAAGATCTGTGACATAGGAAAAAGAGAGTGAGCATTGCCAACCAAACCCTTTGAGAACTTCTTGCCTTAATAGAATTTAATTGAGAGACTGTAAGTAAGCACTTTTGAAAAACTTTGTAGATGAAGATGAGCACGTTCTTGGATTGATGTGAAGGTTGAGCCCCTCTCTGTCTCTCTGTCTCCCAGGATGAACACCTCTGTGGATGTCCTGGTGTCGATCTGTGTGATCTTCGCCATGTCCTTCGTGCCGGCCAGCTTTGTGCTCTTCCTGATCGAGGAGCGGGTCAGCAAGGCCAAGCACCTGCAGTTTGTCAGTGGGGTGAAGCCCATCCTCTACTGGCTGGCCAACTTCTCCTGGGACATGGTGGGTGCCTTTCCCCTGCAGCCAGTCCGCAGCAAGGTGGACACCTTGCCTACAGCACTGTCTTCAGGGCTTTGAATGCTGTCGGAATCACTTTTGTTGTATTCCACAAGAATTATAAATATGACAGGAATTAACTCACTAGGAATTTGAAGTCGGTATATCCTGCAATATATTAAATCGGTACAGAAGTAGTATACCTGCGAGAAACCCTTCATCAACAAGTGAAAATGCAGCAAATAAAACTGCACTCCCTATAGAACTTCAGTATAAACCAGCACTCCCCATAGAACTTCAATATAATCCAGCACTCCCCACAGAACTTCAATATAATCCAGCACTCCCCATAGAACTTCAATATAAACCAGCACTCCACATAGAACTTCAATATAAACCAGCACTCCCCACAGAACTTCAATATAATCCAGCACTCCCCATAGAACTTCAATATAATCCAGCACTCCACATAGAACTTCAATATAAACCAGCACTCCACATAGAACTTTAATATAAACCAGCACTCCCCATAGAACTTCAATATAATCCAGCACTCCCCATAGAACTTCAATATAATCCAGCACTCCCCATAGAACTTCAATATAATCCAGCACTCCCCATAAACCTTCAATATAACCCAGCACTCCCCATAGAACTTCAGTATAAACCAGCACTCACCATAGAACTTCAATATATTCCAGCACTCCCCATAGAACTTCAATATAAACCAGCACTCCCCATAGAACTTCAATATAAACCAGCACTCCCCATAGAACTTCAATATAATCCAGCACTCCACATAGAATTTCAATATAATCCAGCACTCCCCATAGAACTTCAATATAATCCAGCACTCCACATAGAACTTCAATATAATCCAGCACTCCGCATTGAACTTCAGTATAAACCAGCACTCCCCATAGAACTTCAATATAAACCAGCACTCCCCATAGAACTTCAGTATAACCCAGCACTCCCCATAGAACTTTAATATAATCCAGCACTCCACATAGAACTTCAATATAATCCAGCACTCCCCATAGAACTTCAGTATAAACCAGCACTCCTCATAGAACTTCAGTATAACCCAGCACTCCCCATAGAACTTCAGTATAAACCAGCACTCCCCATAGAACTTTAGTTTCCCATTATTTTGTTGTATTATTATTATTTTGTTGTATTTAATACTTTATTTATTTAAATTTCACATAAACAAATCAACAAAAGCTAAGGAAAGCACTTACACAACATATACTCTACCGTAGAATCTAACAGGTAAACAATCTATAACAAAGATGATTGTAATAACAGTTATAAATATCAAACTGAATACTGGCCGAGCGTTGACCGGGGGGAGGGGGGCTTAGGTCGGCCAGGGTGTGCTCTTAACCGCTGTGCTCCCTGTCTCTCTCTGCAGTGTAATTACACTGTGCTGTTAACCACTGTGCTCCCTATCTCTGTCTGCAGTGTAATTACACTGTGCTGTTAACCGGTGTGCTCCCTGTCTCTCTGCAGTGTAATTACACTGTGCTGTTAACCGCTGTGCTCCCTGTCTCTCTGCAGTGTAATTACACTGTGCTGTTAACCACTGTGCTCCCTATCTCTCCACAGTGTAATTACAC
>JAGXEW010000093.1:574546-582046 GCA_030684275.1 Acipenser oxyrinchus oxyrinchus
AGAGAGTCACGCTGGGGAGGGGTCTCAGCTCTCACCTGGGGGAGGGGTCTCAGCTCTCACCACGGGGAGGGTCTCAGCTCTCACCTGGGGGGGGGGAGGGTCTCAGCTCTCACCTGGGGGTCTCAGCTCTCACCTGGGGGTCTCAGCTCTCACCTGGGGGAGGGGTCTCAGCTCTCACCTGGGGGAGGGTCTCAGCTCTCACCTGGGGGGGGGGGAAGGGTCTCAGCTCTCACCTGGTCGCTGTTCTTCTCCGATTCTGAGTCCGAGCTTCCAGAGTTCTCCGGGTCGGATCCCGAGTCGCTCTCCTGCTCCGGCTCTCGCTCGCTCGAAGAGTTCCGGACGCGCTTCGCCGGCGGCACCTGCAACCAATCCAACCCACAGGACAGCACAATAAACATGCTGAGTCTGCAACCAATCCAACCCACAGGACAGCACAATAAACATGCTGAGTCTACAACCAATCCAACCCACAGGACAGCACAATAAACATGCTGAGTCTGCAACCAATCCAACCCACAGGACAGCACAATAAACATGCTGAGTCTGCAACCAATCCAACCCACAGGACAGCACAATAAACATGCTGAGTCTGCAACCAATCCAACCCACAGGACAGCAGCACAATAAACATGCTGAGTCTACAACCAATCCAACCCACAGGACAGCACAATAAACATGCTGAGTCTGCAACCAATCCAACCCACAGGACAGCAGCACAATAAACATGCTGAGTCTACAACCAATCCAACCCACAGGACAGCACAATAAACATGCTGAGTCTACAACCAATCCAACCCACAGGACAGCACAATAAACATGCTGAGTCTACAACCAATCCAACCCACAGGACAGCACAATAAACATGCTGAGTCTACAACCAATCCAACCCACAGGACAGCACAATAAACATGCTGAGTCTACAACCAATCCAACCCACAGGACAGCACAATAAACATGCTGAGTCTACAACCAATCCAAACCACAGGACAGCACAATAAACATGCTGAGTCTACAACCAATCCAACCCACAGGACAGCACAATAAACATGCTGAGTCTACAACCAATCCAACCCACAGGACAGCACAATAAACATGCTGAGTCTACAACCAATCCAACCCACAGGACAGCACAATAAACATGCTGAGTCTGCAACCAATCCAACCCACAGGACAGCACAATAAACATGCTGAGTCTGCAACCAATCCAAACCACAGGACAGCACAATAAACATGCTGAGTCTGCAACCAATCCAAACCACAGGACAGCAGCACAATAAACATGCTGAGTCTGCAACCAATCCAAACCACAGGACAGCACAATAAACATGCTGAATCTAAAACCAATCCAAACCACAGGACAGCACAATAAACATGCTGAGTCTACAACCAATCCAACCCACAGGACAGCACAATAAACATGCTGAGTCTACAACCAATCCAACCCACAGGACAGCACAATAAACATGCTGCTGTGTTTAACTCTCTGCCTTGCACTTTGCAAATAATCGTACCTCCATCAACACGGCCTGTGTTTCGAGGTCTTTGCTAACCGATACAAGCGCACCCGGGACGGCTGCATGCAAAGCCATCAGGCAGGGGGCGGTGCAGGACTCACCTTTGTGGGCGGAGCCTTCCTCTTCACCCCTCCCCCTCCTCCACCAGGCTCACTTCCGTGCTCAGACTCTGCATCACTTCCTGACTCTGCTTTCTTTGGCCCCTCCTCTTCCGCATCACTTCCTGCTCCGCCCTCGCTGTCAGAAGAGCTGGCTGCCTGCGGGTTCGACACAGAGAAACACGTAAGGATTGCGCTGCAGAGTGGAAGTGCACAGCACTGGAACACACCACACCCAGCGTCCTCTCTGTAGAACTGGGATCATGCGCTCAGACTGACCAGCATGCGCACCGTTTCAACCCTTTAGGGAGCCCTCGCTGGTTTACAGGCACTGGAAAGCACAGGTTTGCACAGGTTTGAAGCGCACACAGGATTCGGGGCTTCTGATTGGCTGGACGGCAGCGAGGGTGCGTGTGATTGGCTGTACTCACGGCGGGGTGTTGTAGTTGGCGTGCGGGTTGTTCTGGATTTCCCACAATCCCTCGTTGAAGCCTTTCCTCTTGTTGGGCTTCCTGCCTCTCCCTGCTCTTCTCATATGGGAACAGATCCTTCGAAGCCAGGAACGCACTGCGGGGAAAAAAGACAGAGAGACAGCACAGTCACACAGCGAGACAGCACAGTCACACAGCGAGACAGCACAGTCACACAGAGAGACAGCACAGTCACACAGAGAGGCAGCACAGTCACACAGCGAGACAGCACAGTCACACAGCGAGACAGCACAGTCACACAGCGAGACAGAGAGACAGCACAGTCACACAGCGAGACAGCACAGTCACACAGCAAGACAGCACAGTCACACAGAGAGGCAGCACAGTCACACAGAGAGACAGCACAGTCACACAGTCACACAGAGAGACAGCGAGACAGCACAGTCACACAGAGAGACAGCGAGACAGCACAGTCACACAGAGAGACAGCGAGACAGCACAGTCACACAGAGAGACAGCGAGACAGCACAGTCACACAGAGAGACAGCAAGGCAGCACAGTCACACAGAGAGACAAAGAGACAGCACAGTCACACAGCGAGACAGCAGTCACACAGCGAGACAGCACAGTCACACAGCGAGACAGAGAGACAGCACAGTCACACAGAGACAGCGAGACAGCAGAGTCACACAGCGAGACAGCAGAGTCACACAGCGAGACAGCACAGTCACACAGCGAGACAGCAGAGTCACACAGAGAGACAGCAGAGTCACACAGAGAGACAGCAGAGTCACACAGACAGACAGTCACACAGACAGACAGCACAGTCACACAGAGAGACAGAGACACAGCAGAGTCACACACACAGACAGACAGCACAGTCACACAGACAGACAGCACAGTCACAGACAGACAGTCACAGACAGACAGCACAGTCAGACAGACAGACAGCACAGTCACACAGACAGACAGCACAGTCACACAGCACAGTCACACAGACAGACAGCACAGTCACACAGACAGACAGTCACACAGACAGACAGCACAGTCAGACAGACAGACAGCACAGTCACACAGACAGACAGCACAGTCACACAGAGAGTCACACAGAGAGGCAGCACAGTCACACAGACAGACAGTCACACAGACAGACAGACAGTCACACAGAGAGACAGAGACACAGCAGAGTCACACAGACAGACAGCACAGTCACGCAGAGAGTCACACAGAGAGGCAGCACAGTCACACAGACAGACAGTCACACAGACAGTCACACAGAGAGACAGAGACACAGCAGAGTCACACAGACAGACAGACAGTCACACAGAGAGACAGAGACACAGCAGAGTCACACAGACAGACAGCACAGTCACACAGAGAGTCACACAGAGAGGCAGCACAGTCACACAGACACCGATAGTTTTATTAGTCTGGTTTTCTTGAGCCTTTGCGTTTATCACACGGTCACCAGTACCGCACTGTCCCGTCCGGGGTCCCATACTCACGTTTAAGGCGTCCCAAAGAAGAAGATGGGGTACTTGTTTGGGGAGGCTTCACCGCACCCTCGGCCACTTCTTCAATCTGGGAGGGACGACAAAGCTGGGTAGCGGTCAGACGTGGGGTCAGGCGCTCGAAACTCTGTGTCTTCGTTTTACATTACAACAAAACACTCTGGAAACGTGATACATCATTGATGGGGCTTTGAAATAGTCCCTGCATTGAGATATGCGTTCTGCACATTGTTACTTATCAAGATAGTGCCTGTGCTGTGCAGCCAGACTTCAGCCCTGAAACCTGAACTCTCAGGCAGTGAACAAAACCCCGCAAAGCCCAAACTCTTCCGTTTATAGAAAACAAAACCCATTTAAAAAAAACACAAAGCTGTTCTTAATCAAACTCCTGGCACGGTTACTTTCTATTGGAATCAGTGGTGTTCAATGTGCTGCTGCATTGTGGGAAGCCCAGTGCAGCGTCAGATCGATGCAAACACAGCAGCTGAACCCCGCTCTCATGTACCCAGGAGCGGGGAACACGTCTGAATGAACCACGCGAAGAAACACCGTCCTGCACAGTCCAAACGCATCGGATTCAGAGCACACAAGTGCGAACATTGTGGGGTTACCTAACCCACAGCTTCTAGGAAAGAATATTCATTTAAAAGACAACATTATGAACGGGTGCGGCTTGATCAGGTCATTTGAATACGAAGCTCGACTTTGCAAAACATTTACATTTGCACCCGCGTGCACTTTCAGAGCGCGTGCAAACACTGCGACTCAAGAATGTAGGACTTAACAGTTTCTTCGGGTTCGCAAAGACCAGAGCAATCCAATGCAACACGCTGAATGCACATCTCCCGCATGTCGTGTTCACTAGTACGTGCCATCCAAGCGCGATTCCGTTACAGTGAGCTCACTTACTCTGCAATAGCATGGTAAAATACCGCCTGAGCGCTGCTGCTGCATGTCATGCTAAACCAAGCCCACAGCATGCACGGATTAATAAACCAACAGCAGCCCCAAGAAGCTAGACAGCGGGAGCAAGCCGCCTGCCTCCACTCCACCCCGGCTACTGACACTCACCCTCGCCGGCCAGTACGGGTAACCCTTCATCTTCGCGAAGACCAAGTCTCCCGGCTGGAAATTGTGAGGCATCTTCCTTTTCCAGAACGTTTATCTTGCTTTTAAAACATATATCTGTACATATAAATATGTCGATAACACCTTATCTGTGCAGGTGCGCTGCTTTTAATTTAAAATACAAAACCCGCAAGAGCTGCAAATTGTGAGTTTATTTTTGATACGAAAACAAGACGCCTCGGAGCAGGAAGCACTACTCCGCAATGCTCCCACGAACTGCAGGAGGGCTTCAACAGGCAGGAAGTCCCGCCCACACGCACGCGGATTGGCCCCGGGGCCTGTCGCTCATAATTGCCTCCACTAGACAGTTCTGTGTTTTGTATTGGTTTTCAGTTAACTGTGCAGTTACAATCACTGTGTTTTAACAGGGTGTGTTTTGTGTTGGTTTTCAGTTAACTGTGCAGTTACAATCACTGTGTTTTAACAGGGTGTGTTTTGTGTTGGTTTTCAGTTAACTGTGCAGTTACAATCACTGTGTTTTAACAGGGTGTGTTTTGTGTTGGTTTTCAGTTAACTGTGCAGTTACAATCACTGTGTTTTAACAGGGTGTGTTTTGTGTTGGTTTTCAGTTAACTGTGCAGTTACAATCACTGTGTTTTAACAGGGTGTGTTTTGTGTTGGTTTTCAGTTAACTGTGCAGTTACAATCACTGTGTTTTAACAGGGTGTGTTTTGTGTTGGTTTTCAGTTCACTGTGCAGTTACAATCACTGTGTTTTAACAGGGTGTGTTTTGTGTTGGTTTTCAGTTAACTGTGCAGTTGCAATCACTGTGTTTTAACAGGGTGTGTTTTGTGTTGGTTTTCAGTTCACTGTGCAGTTACAATCACTGTGTTTTAACAGGGTGTGTTTTGTGTTGGTTTTCAGTTCACTGTGCAGTTACAATCACTGTGTTTTAACAGGGTGTGTTTTGTGTTGGTTTTCAGTTCACTGTGCAGTTGCAATCACTGTGTTTTAACAGGGTGTGTTTTGTGTTGGTTTTCAGTTCACTGTGCAGTTACAATCACTGTGTTTTAACAGGGTGTGTTTTGTGTTGGTTTTCAGTTCACTGTGCAGTTACAATCACTGTGTTTTAACAGGGTGTGTTTTGTGTTGGTTTTCAGTTAACTGTGCAGTTACAATCACTGTGTTTTAACAGGGTGTGTTTTGTGTTGGTTTTCAGTTCACTGTGCAGTTACAATCACTGTGTTTTAACAGGGTGTGTTTTGTGTTGGTTTTCAGTTCACTGTGCAGTTACAATCACTGTGTTTTAACAGGGTGTGTTTTGTGTTGGTTTTCAGTTCACTGTGCAGTTACAATCACTGTGTTTTAACAGGGTGTGTTTTGTGTTGGTTTTCAGTTAACTGTGCAGTTACAATCACTGTGTTTTAACAGGGTGTGTTTTGTGTTGGTTTTCAGTTCACTGTGCAGTTACAATCACTGTGTTTTAACAGGGTGTGTTTTGTGTTGGTTTTCAGTTCACTGTGCAGTTACAATCACTGTGTTTTAACAGGGTGTGTTTTGTGTTGGTTTTCAGTTCACTGTGCAGTTACAATCACTGTGTTTTAACAGGGTGTGTTTTGAACTTCAGAGCTTCAGACTGAACCCGTATTATCACATGGAAAACAACGGACTCTGCACCTTTAAACAAATACACAGATACCGGCTCTGATGTGTATGTATGTGTGTATGTAATTGCAAAGTGCTAAAGTCCACACGCACACGCACACGCACACGCACACGCACACGCACACGCTCACTGCCTGCCTGCTCCTTTAAGGGGCGTGTCTTTCTTCTCCGTGGTTTGCTGCTACCTCATTTCCTGTCTGCGCGTCACGGTGTAAATACAGCGCTTATCTGCGAGGTTGATAAAATCATTTCCGACTTGTTTTAAAACGGATTAATTATATTAAAAAATAATGAAGAAATTTTTCCAGGATATTAAAAAGACGTCAAGTTTAAATCAGCCGGCCCAGGGAAAAACTTACCGATGAAAGCAGGTAAAAAAATTAAAAACAACTGCAAATGAAACACAGTGAATAACATGGAGGCGATGGATAGCGACGCTCCAGACGGGCAGTTTGATTATTTTAGGATATTTAAAGACCCGGCCGGTAATACACTAAAACACAGCGACCGCCGGGCACTACAGCTCGGGGTCCGGGTCCCAGACTGCGACTGAAATCGGGGAGAGAGAGTGTGTGTGTGTGTGGGGGTGGGTGAGTGTGTGTGTGTGTGTGTGTGTGTGTGTCAGTGTGTGTGTGTGTGTGGGGTGGGGAGTGTGTGTGTGTGTGTGTGGGGGTGGGGGAGTGTGTGTGTGTAGTGTGTGTGTGTGTGTGTGTGTGTGTGGGGAGGGGGGGGAGGGGAGTGTGTGTGTGTGTCAGTGTGTGTGTGTGTGGGGATTGGGGGTGGGGGAGAGTGAGTGAAGGTCTGTTCAGTTGTGTACAAAATTAGCTTAAAATGAACAGTAACATTCAAGAATTTTAGAATTATGAAAAAAATACACTTAAGGGTTGTGTGTTGGACCCGCCATTAACAAAATGGCCAGGTCTTTAAACACCCCCCACAGCTCCAAGCCCCCCGTGTCGAAGGCCAGCGCCCCCCCGAAGCCTCGGCACGTCCCCACTGAAGGAGCGCAGATGGCGGCAGCGGCGGCGCTGTCGAGAGTCGATCAGCAACCCAAACTGCGGCCCCCCTCCTCCCAGCAAGCCATCCGCAACCAGGGTGAGTCACGCAGAGGGACTGGGAGGAGAGTGTGAGCCTGGTGTTAGAGCAGAGGGACTGGGAGGAGAGTGGGAGCCTGGTGTTAGAGCAGAGGGACTGGGAGGAGAGTGTGAGCCTG
>JAGXEW010000093.1:587046-594614 GCA_030684275.1 Acipenser oxyrinchus oxyrinchus
TGTCTCTGTTCTGTCTGACTGTCTCTCCCTCCCTGTCTGTCTCTACAGGCACGTTCTTTGCTCGGGAGCATGTCTCTGCTCTGTCTGACTGTCTCTCCCTCCGTCTCTGTCTCTACAGGCACGTTCTTTGCTCGGGAGCGTGTCTCTGCTCTGTCTGACTGTCTCTCCCTCCCTGTCTGTCTCTACAGGCACGTTCTTTGCTCGGGAGCATGTCTCTGCTCTGTCTGACTCTGTCTCTCCCTCCGTCTCTGTCTCTACAGGCACGTTCTTTGCTCGGGAGCACATCTCTGCTCTGTCTGACTGTCTCTCCCTCTCCCTCTCTACAGGCACGTTCTTTGCTCGGGAGCATGTCTCTGCTCTGTCTGACTGTCTCTCCCTCCGTCTCTGTCTCTACAGGCACGTTCTTTGCTCGGGAGCGTGTCTCTGTTCTGTATGAGTTTGTGCGCGACTCCCTGCTGAACGGCTGGCAGCCCTTCTTGCTGATCGCACCGGGGAGCCAGAGACTGACGGACGAGAGCCTGGCCTTCAATGAGTGCGGTCTGGTGAGTGCAGCTTCCACTGCTGAGCAGCGTGAACCGTGTCATGCATGGAGACCTCAGATACGACACGTGGAACACGCAAACGCATCATGCCATCAAGTTTTCAGCAATTTTAATATTTCATGCATGAAAGGGTTAAAGTTAACAGATGACCTGCTAAACTCAGCGGGTTTGTTTTAACCCAGCAGCCCCGATCTCATGCTAGCCCGAGATCGGGGGGGAGCGTACCCAGCCCAGGAGGGTTCTTCCAGCATGAGAGAGCGCTGCTGACTCAATGTGTGGTTTGAGCAATGCAGTTAGATCACAGGTGCAGAGTGTCAGTCTGTGTGCTCTGCCCGTGTGGTATTTGTGTTTCTTCGTGTCAGTGCCTCTCTCTCCCTCGTGTTCTCAGGTGCCAGCGGCTCTCCTCACGCTCTCCTGGGACGCCGCGGTCCAGGCTGATATCGAAGCAGCTGGAGCTCAGAACGCAGACGTGCTGAAACCAGAACTCATGCGCAGCATCCAGACCCTCTCATGAGGGAGAGACCAGCGTCATGCAGCCTGCCTGCCCCCTCCCTCCATCCATCCATCCCCAAACACACACACACACACACACGCTTCATGATTCCTGCGCACCTTTCTCCTTTGAATCCTGCTGCTTAGGGGAGGAAGTTACTGAAACCTGCAAGTTCACCTCTTAAATCTGCTACTGTACCATCAGCTCAGACTCTTCTGCCTTTCTTAACCACCCTGCTGTAGCTTTGAGTCATTCGAACCTGCTTCCTTTCACACTGCAGCCCAGCATTCACTCAAACCTGCTACCATCATGACTGCACTGAGAGCGTGCGGCCTTCCTGTCCCTCCCCCTACTTCACAACCCAGCCAATCAAGGCCTCCGAATGACTAATCAAGCCTTTGGGCAACTGGAACCCAGATCCTCCGCGCTTCAGTCCTGTGCTCTGGAGAAGCTGGCATCACTGCGCTCCACTTTCAAAGGAGGAATAATGTTTGTAAATGAATGTAGCTGAATGGGATTTCACTTCCACTTCACATTTATCTTCATTTTGAATCTCTCTTTCTGTTTCTATTAATGAAGTGATTAGTCACCCAGCACAGGTTCACAGTGACTTCTAGATTAATTTAACAGTACATTTCAGTAAACAAAACAGGTGGCTGACTAGAATTTCACAAAGAAAACGACCAGATTGACTCTGAGCTGCCATAAACCAGCATTAAATTCTCTTGATCCAGTTTAAAAGCGGGGCTGCCGTTTCTAACAGCAGTGTTCCAGCATTTACAGGAACCCGAAGCTGACAGTGTGACCGGCTTTGAGGGATTCATTTCAGAGACTGCTTCCCAGAATAATCCAGGTGCTTTGCTGTCAAGCTTTAAAAACCTCAAGAACTAATCGGACCTGGTGTAAAATACCATCACCACCTTGCAAATACTTAACCAGTTAATAAAAGTAATTCTGTATTTCAGTTTCAAGGGAAAGCACTTGGGAACAACCCTTGAGATTAATGTTATTGAAGCAGCTGACTGCTGCCGTGTGTATGGGGGTGCACAATGAAATCTCCCTTTTAAACACAACCACCAGTCTTGAGATTTTGTTCCCTTCGTGTTCTGGAGCATCAATCCCTCCCCAGAGGAACATTTGTTTTCAGAGGCATGCGACGCCACCCGCTTCAAACTAATGAAATTCAGAAGACAAAAAGGAAGGGGTTTTGTGCAGACGAGTGAGCCGTCCGATTGCATGGGGAAGCAAGCCTGTGATCCAGGATAATAAATATATACAAGCTGTGATTGTGTTTAAAATTCATTTTGCAGCACGTAGGAGTTTACTACAGTTCTACTGCAAAACTCTAATGAAGAGAAAGTGATCTAACAGACCACTGCCTTGTCAGCAAGAGACAGAGATGCACTGTGTTCTAGCAGAGGCAAGGGCCTGTATCCACTGTACCTTGTGTTATATTTAAACTGCTTCAGACAGCAGACGTGTTAATATGAAAGCATGCCTCCTGAACACGCGACAAGCGGCCCAGCTTTGTAACGGCACGCTGTATTGAGCTGATTCACCACCGTTGTTGTATTATTAATTAAAGCTTTGCTTTTTTTAATTTGCTTTAAATCCGTTAAAATAAAGTATGCAGAACTGAGCGACGCAGCGTTTGTTTTGAATTGGTGGCAGGCAGATCCACACAGATCAAAACGCAAAGTGGACAGGACTGCACGAAGATTAGAGCAACACTGTTTAGAGAAAAAACAGATTTCAAAAATTTACTGTACACACAAAAAAAAACACACACACACACACTAAACTCTGCGCACAAACGCAGAGCCCTTGTTCAATAGTTTGCAGCTGCAGAGCCAGGATCTGAAGCCTAGCAGCAGTCCCAGGGGTGCTTCAGTCTCAGTTTGTCTGGTTCCAGAGAAGGTGGCCCCTTCCTCCCCACAAACAGCTCCTTGATGACCCAGAAAAGTGTCAATAAAAATGAAATCACAAACTGCAGCGACTCACTACAGGAGTCCAGACAGCAGCCCTGCAGAGACAGCATTGGCACTGAGAGGGGAGTCAATTCCAGGTTAGTGTGAGCTCAGCAACACTGCCAGCAACGCAGACAGAGCCAGAGAGGATCATCACAGGAGATGCTGCTCAGCCCCCAGCCTGGAGAGAGCCTCGTTCACACAGAGAGACAACACTGAGTCACACACTACTGCAATACAACACAAGCAAATACTGCCTGTTCAAAAACACAGTTATATTTTTTAAAGAGGTTTTGTTTTTGTTTGTTTAATACATATAATGCTTTATTTAAAATAAAAAATAAAACCACCACACAACTGAATCTGAAATGTTTGTCCAGTCTCCTAACACATGGAATCGCAATTCAGACCCTCTGTGAAACGGAGAACGTCAGTTCAGAAGGGAACGAAGACGAAACTCTCCACAGCACCAATCCCAGAATGCAAAGCAACCTGCCAAGCTGCAGGTACTTCCCTGCCAGGCACAGCTCTCTGCAGCAGCGCACAAACCTGCCAGCTCTCTGAGGGGGATGGGAGGAGGGACAGCTCTCTGAGGGAGGAGGGAGGAGGGACAGCTGCCAGCTCTCTGCAGCAGAGCACAAACCTGCCAGCTCTGAGGGGGGACGGGAGGAGGGGACAGCTCTCTGAGGGAGGAGGGGACAGCTGACAGTTCTCTGCAGCAGAGCACAAACCTGCCAGCTCTCTGAGGGGTACGGGAGGAGGGGACAGCTCTCTCAAAGGGGGAGGGGAATTACACAAGTGAGGGACTAGGATAAAAAGTGCGACATTTCCTTTAAATCTTTTTTTTTTTCACTTTTATACAGAAGAACTGACATTTGTTCAAGTATTTCAAAAACGAATCCGTCCACAGACACACAAGAACGTTTAATATATATATATAAAAAAAAAAAACATGAACATACTAAAATAAAACCCTACGTACAAACACCAGGTTAGCACAGAAATGCCTGGTTCAGATTCTGGAGGCAGAGGGGCTGGGAGGCGCTGCAGGAGAGGGGCTGGAGGATGCCACTTCCATCTGGACACTGTCAGCACAGCCCTGCTTAGAGTCTGCAACAAAACACACACAAATACTACAAGTGAACAACTTCAAAACTCAGAAACAAACTGTCAAGCAGGCAAGGGGTCTTCTTAAATTCACCTGCATCGCTCACAGAAAACTGTCCAGATTAAAGAAAATGTCTGTAAGCCTGAATACTCATGAGATCATAAAATCTGTTTAAAACTAACCCTCAAAGTGTAGGGGCGAGGCTTGTGTTATTATCTGGTGCAACTGGGAGCTCAGGAAGCGGACTGGGACTAAACTGGGATTTGAACCAAGGATCTCCAGGCAAGGTCACTGGTTTGTTTCTGGGAAAGCTCCGTGCTGAAGCCCTGTGGAGCAGGGGGTGTAGGGGCAGGGGGAGCAGTGCTCACCTGTATTCTGTACGATCACGCAGTCTGGATCGTCCTCATCCTCCTCTGTGTCAGCCTGGAACCCGTCTGTCTCCATCCCTTCAGACTGCTGGGAGCAAAACACAGGGGTCAGCTTGGACTGCCTCACACAACAGCAGCACCATGCAATACACTGTGCCAGGGTTAAACACACACACACACACAACACACACACACACTGTACTGCAATGCACTGTGCCAGGGTCAGAAACGCCCACACTGTGCCAGGGTCAGAAACGCCCACACTGTGCCAGGGTCAGAAACGCCCACACTGTGCCAGGGTCAGAAACGCCCACGCTGTGCCAGGGTCAGAAACGCCCACGCTGTGCCAGGGTCAGAAACGCCCACGCTGTGCCAGGGTCAGAAACGCCCACGCTGTGCCAGGGTCAGAAACGCCCACGCTGTGCCAGGGTCAGAAACGCCCACACTGTGCCAGGGTCAGAAACGCCCACACTGTGCCAGGGTCAGAAACGCCCACGCTGTGCCAGGGTCAGAAACGCCCACGCTGTGCCAGGGTCAGAAACGCCCACGCTGTGCCAGGGTCAGAAACGCCCACGCTGTGCCAGGGTCAGAAACGCCCACACTGTGCCAGGGTCAGAAACGCCCACACTGTGCCAGGGTCAGAAACGCCCACACTGTGCCAGGGTCAGAAACGCCCACACTGTGCCAGGGTCAGAAACGCCCACACTGTGCCAGGGTCAGAAACGCCCACACTTACTATATTGCACATGTTTAAAATCAGCCTACCTGCTCAGCCCCTTTGGATCTCCTCATGAACTTGGTGATGGACATGCTGCCTTTCTGCTTCCTCTTGGCGGAGCCGGACGCTGCCGGTGATGATGATGAAGAGAGGGGGGTGCTGTGCGTGCTGCCCCCTCCCGTGCCCGCAGTGCCAGCCTCCTCCCTGCCTGCGTAGGGCACCTGGGTGATGTAGCTCCACTGGCAGGGCACGGGCAGCTCCTCTTGAGAGAACCTCTTCAGCACGGCCTCGTGCACATACCAGCACCAGCGTCGCAGCGCCGGCCGCTTCTCGTACACCGCGCTCTCCGAGATCAGCCGCTTCAGACGGTATTTAGAGGGCACGCTGTCCTCGCTGCTGCCTGCCAGGGAGTCCGGGGGGCTGGGCAGCCCCGCTCTCCCACGCCAGCACTCCTGGAACTCCCGGATGATGGCTTTGCTGCCGTTCACGTTGCCGTGGAGCAGAGGCAGCATCTGGGACAGGACTGCAGGCAGAGCAGGGAGTTACAGCGAGCGACAACGCGCTCCAGCTCTACAGTGCACAGTGCAGCTGTATACAGAACTACAAACTACACATGACTCTAAATAAGGTACACTAGTATTTCACTAACTAGAATTATTATCTTAATCTGTTTATCGATGCGACTATTGAAATGCAATCCAGCTACAAAACGCTCATTTATAACTTAGGACAGTTAAACTAGAAGCAGACCCACATTTCAGCTAGTGCCAGCTCACACTGCATTTGAGAATCACGACCAGTCGCTGCTGTACACAAGTGCTGGTACCAGCCAGTCACTGCGTATGGAAGACTGATCTTACTGAAGAGCAGCGACAGCCCCCGGACTCACTGTGATCGTCCCTCTTCTCTTTGCTCATGCTCTCGGGGTCCCCGCCTCCTCCCCAGCCGCGTGTCCAGCACACACACAGCGTAGTCCCGCAGGGTCCTCAGCACCGTGTCCCCGGGGGGGCCCTCGCACTCCCACACGCAGCCCAGCACCACGGCCTGCAGCACCTTCACCCTGCCCTTCGACAGCAGCTCGTCCCACTCCCTCGCCTTCAGCTTCTGACGAACCTTCTGGTTCTCTGGGTCCGCAGACTCCTGTCACACACACACACACACACAGGGGATGGGAATGAGACTCCTGTTGCGTAGCACTGTCAGCCATTGCACCTTTCATTTTGAATCAGCTGGAACACAAATGTTTTTGTCTGTTCATAAAGTCTGTTGAACGAACAGGAACATCAGCTTGGTTCTTTTTGCCACCGAATAGCATTTCTAATGTTTGTTCGATTGTTCAGATATTTGTAACACAGACCCAGTTAACAGGGCATTGCCTTACCTCTTCCGACGCCCCCTCCCCATCAGAGAGGTAACCGTGGGGAACGAAGAAGCCGTCGTCATCTTCATCGTCTCCTGCAGCTTCCCCTCCCCCCTCGTCATCATCATCCTGTAGAGAGACACACAGAGTCAGTGCAATACTCTTGCAGTGCGGTCACAGAGCAAGGGGATATGCTGCCGCTGCTGCTGCACTCACCCCTTCACTGTGCGACAGGGACTCTCCCGGCTCCTCCTCCTCCCACTCCTCATCACTGTCCACCTCGTAATCCAGGAGCTCCTGAGGAAAGAAACACAAACTCACAGTGAGCAGGGATCGACAGAGATACCCCGTGAGCAGGGATCTACAGACAGCGGCGAGCAGGGATCTACAGACACACACACGGCGAGCAGGGATCTACAGACACACACACGGCGAGCAGGGATCTACAGACACACACACGGCGAGCAGGGATCTACAGACACACACACGGCGAGCAGGGATCTACAGACACACACACGGCGAGCAGGGATCTACAGACACACACACGGCGAGCAGGGATCTACAGACACACACACGGCGAGCAGGGATCTACAGACACACACACGGCGAGCAGGGATCTACAGACACACACGGTGAGCAGGGATCTACAGACACACACACGGTGAGCAGGGATCTACAGACACACACACGGCGAGCAGGGATCTACAGACACACACACGGTGAGCAGGGATCTACAGACACACACACGGTGAGCAGGGATCTACAGACACACACACGGCGAGCAGGGATCTACAGACACACACACGGCGAGCAGGGATCTACAGACACACACACGGTGAGCAGGGATCTACAGACACACACACGGTGAGCAGGGATCTACAGACACACACACGGCGAGCAGGGATCTACAGACACACACACGGTGAGCAGGGATCTACAGACACACACACGGTGAGCAGGGATCTACAGACACACACACGGTGAGCAGGGATCTACAGACACACACACGGTG
>JAGXEW010000093.1:595114-641289 GCA_030684275.1 Acipenser oxyrinchus oxyrinchus
GACCCTTGCCTGTTTACTGACCTGCTTTTGGAACTGTGGAATAATAAACCAGGGTCCGCCCTGCTTTACACGGAACTTTGTTGTGTTGAACATATTTGTAAGTGTCCCTACTGCGTTACTGTGTACAAGTTTAGACCAACCTCTTTATTTGTCACAATATATATTCACTCACTCACTCACTCACTCACTCACTCACTCACTCACTCACTCACTCACTCACTCACTCACTCACTCACTCACTCAGCTCACTTTGTGTCTCCAAACCAAACCACTCCACCAGACAAAGGGTTTCAGCTGTCTTTTCAATAGGTCTTGTGGCTGGAGCCCAATTAACTAATAATTAACAATTAAGCAATTAAGGCTCCAGCCACATTCTCACATGTATTTTGCAGGGAGGAATTTAACCCCCTCTCTGCCGATCCAAAACAAACAAGAATAATAATGAAAAACATAATGAAAACAACAGTAAAAATAATAATAATAACACAAATTATAGGGGTGAGCTGGCACCCCATCACACTCGCATATGATATGGGTCATTACCTTCACTGATTGCTTTTGCTAAACAGTCTCCTGTGTGTTTGCAGTTCCAGAGGCTGCTCTCAACATGGGGTTTGTTGCTGCTGGTGTGCTGGCTGCTCTGGGTCTGATCATCGCAGTGATCATAGGAGCTCTCATCTGGAAGAAAAGAGCATCAGGTGAGAGAGAGGGAGGCGGGGTTAAGAGCTGCTTTATTAATGCTGCATTTCTAATTCCTTTATGAATTGTGTTCTGTATGTACAGAATAGACATGATGGAGACATGAAATATACATATTTATGAGATTAACATGAACAAACTCCCATTTCTAGATTATCCCAGTCTTTTAATGCCCTGGTCTCTCCTGCAGTAAATGTGTAAAAGGTGCCTGTACTAGTCTTTGCACTGGGCTGCTGATTCCTCCATGTAGGAATCTGAAGAGATGTCTTCCACAGTCGTCTCTGGGCTCAGCTTTCAGCTGGCCTTAAAGTTTAGGTTCTGAATAAACTGCTGCCAGCACTGGGGCAGTGAGGATGGATAGAGCCCTAACTCCTGAAACAGCTACCCAAGGATTTGAACCACTGATGGCACTCCAGATTTGCAGAGTACTGGAAGCGTTACCCAGCATGAGTTTAACACACATGCTATGCTCTTGGAAAACAACATGATGATAATGTGTGCTTATAAGCTCAACGGGACTCTTCCAGGTGCCGATAAGGACATGAATCTAGTATTTTAGAAGTGCTTTACAACAAGAACCCACACATCAGTGACACAGAGGCTGAATGCAGCATATAGCTAGACCTGCTGTACATTCTCTCAGTCTTTATCTCATTGCAGTCGGTGGAACTCACGGAAACCAGGATATTTTGAGAGGCCCTGGACAGGGACACTGACCCACAGTTTCAGGGCAGTCCTGTCCAAAGCTGGACGGGTCACCCTGGTCACTAAAGCAGAAATGACTCGAGCCCCCAGTCATGACTTTACTTGGGCTACTATTTTTGTTCTTTTAATGCGTGAAAAATAGAAATTGCACATGAAGGAGAGTAACTGGCAGAATCTTCAGAAAAATATCTGCTGTGGTTTTAGTGCACTAGGTCAGAGTTTCTGTGTGATTTTAGGGAGTGCTTTTAGCAATGAATCTCAACAGGGTCCTATAGTTGTATAAAGCAGGGCTGGGTGCAGGGAAAGTGAATCCAGCCCTGGCATGTGTGCTCTAATAACATGAGTGCAATCACAACCTTCTCCAGTGTGTGGAATAATGACAATACATTTCTCAATGATATGAAGCTGCTGATAGATTCACTTGTAAATACAGTAACCCTGAGTTTTGTAATTCACTCCTAGGTGCCAGGAGCCCTGACTACACACCAGCGCAGAGTGAGTATTTTAGATGTGTTTTAATTGTATAGATTTAAGAAGAAATAAAACTTATTTTTCAAAATCAAAAACACTTTTTGCAGATCAAGGCTGGAGAAAAACAAACAGAATTGAATTCAAAATTACAATTGAAAAGACAAATCTGAATTTGTTATAGAGGTTAGAATGCAGTTCTTTAAATACTGTTCTTGTGAACAATTTAACTAGCTACATGAAAACCGATCTGTAGAAACTGCCTGTACCTTCTTAATATCTTTTCTATGGTTCAGAGTTGTAATATATGTGTTTCTGCAGAGCTGTCTCTACCTGGTTTGCTCTGCTTTTAGGAGCTCATTGTTTTCTATGGTTCAGAGTTGTAATATATGTGTTTCTGCAGAGCTGTCTCTACCTGGTTTGCTCTGCTTTTAGGAGCTCATTGTTTTCTATGGTTCAGAGTTGTAATATATGTGTTTCTGCAGAGCTGTCTCTACCTGGTTTGCTCTGCTTTTAGGAGCTCATTGTTTTCTATGGTTCAGAGTTGTAATATATGTGTTTCTGCAGAGCTGTCTCTACCTGGTTTGCTCTGCTTTTAGGAGCTCATTGTTTTCTATGGTTCAGAGTTGTAATATATGTGTTTCTGCAGAGCTGTCTCTACCTGGTTTGCTCTGCTTTTAGGAGCTCATTGTTTTCTATGGTTCAGAGTTGTAATATATGTGTTTCTGCAGAGCTGTCTCTACCTGGTTTGCTCTGCTTTTAGGAGCTCATTGTTTTCTATGGTTCAGAGTTGTAATATATGTGTTTCTGCAGAGCTGTCTCTACCTGGTTTGCTCTGCTTTTAGGAGCTCATTGTTTTCTATGGTTCAGAGTTGTAATATATGTGTTTCTGCAGAGCTGTCTCTACCTGGTTTGCTCTGCTTTTAGGAGCTCATTGTTTTCTAATGCCACACCTGCTAGATACTAAACTACAGTAACATTCAAATATAAACCCAAGTGAGAAGGACTTTACAGGCTCTTCTATGAAAGATCTCCTCATTCCTGGTGTCTGCTTGTCTGGATTTTATTATTATTATTATTTCAGCAAAGGAACAAAGTGATGCTTCATCCAACTCATCCAACTCCACCAACAATGACAGGTAAAGATTCATTTTCATGCACTTTTAATAACTATTTGTTCTGTTCTTTTTCTAAATCAATCAATCATCAACCCCAAAAGATGTATTAAACAGCACTGCTTACATTTCAATATATGTACTGTTTTTGTTAAGTTGAATTAAGTTCTGTACTTGAACTCACAGTATTCTCTTGAACCAGCTGTAGCCTATGGTTTGAGATTGGTACTATAGCCTATGGTTTGCTATTTAAGTTGACTGTTGCCTGACTCTTCTGAGCTACATGAGATTTTGTGTTTCCTGTGAGTCTCATATGAATAACGGACGCCAGTGTCAAAAGTACACTTGTGTGTCCCCTTCTTAATCAAATGTGATGCCTTAAATCAGTGTCCCTCCTGGTTTTTCTTCTAACCATACTCTAAATTAGTTAATTGGACCAATTAAGCTTCTAATAAGGTCCAATAAAGTACTTTAGGGTGCAGTTGGAATGAAAACCTGCAGGGACATCGGCCCTCCAGGACCGAGTTGTGCACCTCTTAAATCTATTCTCATGTTTCATGTGACATCTTCCCGTTAAACTTGAGAAAGATGATAACAGCTTTTGAACAAGGTGGAGACTGCAGTGGAGAGCCTGAGCCAGTGGCTTCTCACTGATACTCCAGCATTGTCTTGATAGGACAGAGCACAGCACACCAACAAGGAGGGTAGAGTTCAGAGGAGAGCCTGAGAGCTCCTGCTTCTCACTGATACTCCAGCATTGTCTTGATAGGACAGAGCACAGCACACCAACAAGGAGGGTAGAGTTCAGAGGAGAGCCTGAGGCGCTCCTGCTTCTCACATTCCTGCTGCACTCAGTCCTGGGGACACTCAGAGCTGAGCTGCTTCACAGAACTGGGATCATTCCTTTCACTGTCTTTCATCTCGTCTGTTTTGGCCACTGCTAAAGTACAGGGATGTGTTATACATTTATATGTTATTGAGACTAAAATCTGTGTTGGACTCTTCTGACTGATCTCATCTGTTTTAATCCCATCACAGCTTATACATTATTGGGTACAATTTTCATTCTGTTCACAGCAGAGTAAAATGAGCCTCCATCTTCTGTAAGGATGAAACGGTATGACTGTAACAGAGGTGCAGGGAGCAGCAATTAGGATTTTGAGTTGTTTCTTGCTAGTTTTGAGGGTGCAAACACAAACACAAACTGGCTCCATTGTGCTTTTCTCACCCATGTGCTTTACTAACCACAGTCTCTTTGTTCCATGTCTGTATTGTTCCAGGTGTGACTCCATTGCAGAGAAGCTGATGACACAGACAGAATAAACGACTCAGCTGAGGCTTCATCTTTTACACTTCATTGTGCCTGATATTACCACACAGAGCGATCGCACAAACCAATAGACAAGGAAGCTGTATGGCAGCCATCTGTGTCAAATTAAGAATGTGAAGTCATTTGTAGAATTATTTTATCTATGATTATTAATGATTAGGAAACGATTCAGTACAGTCAGCCAATCAGCTTCCAGCTCTAGCGGGCTCTAATAGACGGTAGATGCCTGCTGTGAATCAAACTTCAAATCAATCCGCGTGAATACTGTCTTTTAACATTATCACGCCTGCTAACAGCTAAACACGACAAACTACCTCGAATCTGAGTCTGTTTATGTAAATGTTGATTTATTTGGGCATGTATCAATACCGGAGTGGGTAAATTTACCATCCTCACCTACAACACCTATCCTCAGCTGGATCCTCCAAACAAGACTCTAAACCAACCAATCAAGCAGTGAATCCTGTTCCTGACTCCGCCCCAGCCAATCCACTCCCTGTCAGCTCAAAGCGACTCTCCAATAACAAGCAGGTCAGACTCCATCGTACACACACTGTTCAGTAATTGCTCTGCTCATTTCTCAGGCAATCTCCAGATTATACAGTTAATAAAAATTTAAATCGATTCATGAAATAAAACTCATTGTTTTTCTGTTTATATGTATGTCATCCTTGTTTTTTATTTAAACTGTTCGGGACTATTTTCTTTGAACGTCTTTACTCAGCGGACAGGTACCCGAGGAATCATTACGAGTTCAAGGTAAATCTAGGTGTTAAGGTGTTTTTTTTTAATAAAACCATGGTAAAAACCATTTTCTAATAGTGACAGTGCCCTCTCGATGATGGTTCTACCGTGTGATAGTTGATCTTGACTTTCGTTGGCGCCCTCGCCTTCGTCTCGGGACGCATAACTCCCGTCGCGGTCGTCTATCACACAGTAGAGCAGGGTGTGCAGTCACACACAGGCCTGTCTTACACACGCCAAAATGGCTCTGTGTTTATTTTATGAAACAATAACATTTCAAATGTTATTGTTCCGCCAGTGCAAAGTAGTTCCACTTG
Organism: Acipenser oxyrinchus oxyrinchus; assembly: GCA_030684275.1. NCBI lineage: Eukaryota > Metazoa > Chordata > Actinopteri > Acipenseriformes > Acipenseridae > Acipenser > Acipenser oxyrinchus. The sequence goes on from JAGXEW010000093.1 coordinate 600,493, forward strand.
TCTTTAAAAGCTACAGATTTGCTGGAAAAACTTATTACTACTGAGTACATTTTCAGGTTGTTTTTTTTTTAGATATTCAGTCATTTTTAAAGTGATGTTTTGTAAACTGAAAATATAACTTCTTATTTACATGTTTTATACACTTTGGCAGTAAAGTTGACATTTGAAATCACTGTTTCACCAGCACAATAATCACGCTCTGCCTCTTTATTTTCTCTTCCTCCAAATGTCTCTTCTCTACACTAGTTTAAGTTCTCCAGAATCTCTGTCAGTGAGGCCGTCATGCAGAATGTCTCATCAGTCACCCTGAACACACTGTTCACTGCATTATAATACACACTAATGTCTGCAATCACCCAAATGTATTTCACTTTTCATACCATATTCTTGAAAATATAAATCTAGGTTTTTTTGGGAGGGAGGGAGGGAGGTGGGTGGAGGGTGTAGGTGATTGACTAAGACACAGTAGTCAGAAGTTTTATTTGAAACGCCACTGGGGCGCACTGTTTTATTAATTCCAGCAGATGGCGCTCTTGTGCCGTGGCTCAAATACCGACGACGGTAAGGCTGTAGTTTCCAGGGTTTTACTCAAGTGTTTAACTGCAGACCGGAGGGTAGGGATGCGCACAGTCCAGGTTGCACTCAAGGAAATTGATTGATATTCAGAGGTGATTCACCCCTAGCCGTGCATAAGACAATTCGTACTGCACGTCATGTGATCTTTTTCAGCCAATCACAGCGTTTAATTTATCCAAGCCATTTTATAGTTGTACTTAAATGGAAAGATTTCCTGCACTCTGATTGGCTGAGCTAGAGCACATGACGTGCAATAAGAACTGTCTTATGCACGGCTAGGGGCGAATCACCTCTGAAGAGGGATATAATCTCTGGTATATGATGCCCTTAGAATGTTTGTAACCGCATCACAAAAACAACTCAAACAATATCCCTCCACCGGTCTCCTAATGTTTTAAATATGAACACTCACTCGCTGTGAAGTGTGGTTTAGTGTGGTTTGACATTCAAATACATTTAGAGAAGCTCAAGAGAGTAACCTCCTAATGCCTTCCTGATTGAAACCCGTGAAAATGCTGATTGAAACCCGTGAAAAGTTTGCAAGTCTGCTTTTCAATGAAGCTACAAAAAATCATAACAACCCCACGGAAACCTGAGATCCAACTACCAAGGGAGAATGTATGAGAGCCCGATGATCTAAATTCACTGGAGAAATATATAATAATGTATGAGAGCCACGATGATCTAAATTCACTGGAGAAATATATAATAATGTATGAGAGCCCTGATGATCTAAATTCACTGGAGAAATATATAATAATGTGTGAGAGCCCCGATGATCTAAATTCACTGGAGAAATATATAATAATGTATGAGAGCCCCGATGATCTAAATTCACTGGAGAAATATATAATAATGTATGAGAGCCCCGATGATCTAAATTCACTGGAGAAATATATAATAATGTGTGAGAGCACTGATGATCTAAATTCACTGGAGAAATATATAATAATGTGTGAGAGCCCCGATGATCTAAATTCACTGGAGAAATATATAATAATGTGTGAGAGCCCCGATGATCTAAATTCACTGGAGAAATATATAATAATGTATGAGAGCCCCGATGATCTAAATTCACTGGAGAAATATATAATAATATATGAGAGCCCCGATGATCTAAATTCACTGGAGAAATATATAATAATGCATGAGAGCCCCGATGATATAAATTCACTGGAGAAATATATAAAACATAGGAGGCTGTGTGGTCCAGTGGTTAAAGAAAAAGGGCTTGTAATCAGGAGGTCCCCGGTTCAAATCCCACCTCAGCCACTGACTCATTGTGTGACCCTGAGCAAGTCACTTAACCTCCTTGTGCTCCGTCTTTCGGGTGAGACGTAATTGTAAGTGACTCTGCAGCTGATGCATAGTTCACACACCCTAGTCTCTGTAAGTCGCCTTGGATAAAGGCGTCTGCTAAATAAACAAATAATAATAATAATAATAATAATGCATGAGAGCCCTGATGATCTAAATTCACTGGAGAAATATATAATAATGTATGAGAGCCCCGATGACCTAAATTCACTGGAGAAATATATAATAATGTGTGAGAGCCCTGATGATCTAAATTCACTGGAGAAATACTGTATATAATAATGTATGAGAGCCCCGATGATCTAAATGCACCGGAGAAATATATAATAATGTATGAGAGCCCTGATGATCTAAATTCACTGGAGAAATATATAATAATGTGTGAGAGCCCCGATGATCTAAATTCACTGGAGAAATATTTTGTAGAACCTTCATTTCATTTAAGAGTGCTTGTGTGGAAGGACACATTGAAACAAACGAAGCAAACAAATGGCTAAAATGAATAAGAACGATCATCAACTGTGCTGTAACACTGAAGTATAAAAGCAATCTGACCCTCCACATCGGGCATTACCAGGCATTTTGGACCGTTTCGTTTCGGGTCCCAAATGGTCCAAATTCGGTGTTTTTTGTCTACGATCGCAGAATCGCGTTTTTCTGGAGGACTATACTGAAGGTGTGAACTTTTTAGCGTATCTGTAATATTTTTGTAAATAATAAATAAATATATTTCAAAAGCAAAGTCATGAGAGAAGCTGTGCCTGGCTGTATCCTCACTTTACCATCTTCACTCACCTTTCATGAGCACTGCATTCACACGCACCCAACTAAAGATGACTTCCTTTCAACAACAACAACATTATACATCACCTTTCATGAAATATCAAATCTCTTTAGAACTGGCAAATGAGGCTGAGGTCCTGCACAGGTAACTTTGTAAATAAAGTTTAATTGTGATTGTATTATAAATAAAGTTTTTGTTTCAAGGATTGTTTCCCAACAGTATTCTGACTGGTTTTGGTTAATCAAAACCAGTCAGAATGGTTTGGTGGTGGTTCTGGTGGTGGTGGTGCTGGTGCTGGTGGTTCTGGTGGTGCTGGTGGTGGTGTTGGTGGTTGTTGTGGAGGTGGTGGTGGTGATTCTGGTGGTGGTGGAGGTGGTGGTGCTGGTGGTTGTGGTTGTGCTGGTGGTTGTGCTGGTGGTGGTGGAGGTGGTGGTGGTTCTGGTGGTGCTGCTGGTGGTGCTGTTGGTGGTGGTGGTTCTGGTGGTGGTTCTGGTGGTCGTGGTGGTTCTGGTGGTTGTTGTGGTGGTGGCTTTGGTGGTGGTTCTGGTGGTGGTGGTTCTAGTGCTGGTGGTGGTGGTGGTGGCGCTGGTGGTGGTGGTGTTTCTGGTGGTGCTGGAGGTGGTGGTTCTGGTTCTGGTGGTGGTGGTGGTTCTGGTTGTGGTGGTTGTACTGGTGGTTCTGGTGGTTGTGGTGGTGGTGCTGGTGGTGGTGATGCTCCGTGTCTCTGTGTCTGTCTGTGTAGTTTGAAATTTGAATGTGCCGCCTCTACTTGCTCTGTGACGCTCAGCCAATAGGCAGGGACGGGACGTTGAAAAGAATTGTGGGAAATGTCGTTTTAAGACCTTGAAATATACCTTTGCTTCTATGCCTGATCCCACATTTCCCACAATTCTTTTCAACGTCCCGTCCCTGCCTATTGGCTGAGCGTCGCAGAGCAAGCAGGGGCGGCACATTCAAATTTCAAACTACACAGACAGACACGGAGCATTTCGCTTATGTGTTTTTAATTTACTAACGGTCTCTGTTCAACCGAATACTGTTTTGTTTTTAGTCGTATTTTTATTTTCATCGGCAGACACGCTCTGGATGCAAGTACAGTGCTGACATGGCATTTCCTAAAATTATATTAAGCGAGGTTTCGGGTAAATATATAAAGAAAAAGGGAGTGTATATTTTAGCACTAGTACATCAAGACCATGTACGGTATTAAAATGAATGGACTATAGAATAGTCTTTTTTCTGTAACAATTTAATTGGTTTAAAAGCAAACAAGATTATCCATAAACTAATGTTAACAGAAAATAAATATAAAAAGAGAATTTCGACAAAAGCTGCCGGGAAGCACTGTCGCTGCTGATTGGTTGTTTCTACGCGCTTTGAAAAGTGAGTCTCGTCTTCCAGAATATCACTTACAATGTGCGACATCAAAAATAAAAATAAAGAAGATGATTTCAGCAAGCTAAAACACCACACGAACAACTGTCATGTGACACTTTCTATATTGGCTTGCTAGCTTGCAGTTGGCTGCTGGTCCGCGGCGGTGCGGCACTGAGCGATGGTTTAACATGTTACAGGTGTTATACACTGAGCGCTGGTTTAACATGTTACAGGTGTTATACACTGACGCTGGTTTAACATGTTACAGGTGTTATACACTGGGCTGGTTTAACATGTTACAGGTGTTATACACTGGCGCTGGTTTAACATGTTACAGGTGTTATACACTGGCGCTGGTTTAACATGTTACAGGTGTTATACACTGGCGCTGGTTTAACATGTTACAGGTGTTACACGCCAGCGCCAGTAGGCACTGGCTTTTCACCTCCAGCAACAGTGTGTCACTGACGCTGGCATGCGTATCGGGTGACCTTGTAGCATAGAAATTGTTGTTAGTTAGAAAAGACGACACTTTTGTTATCAAGCAAATATTTTATTTCTTTTCATTTGTTTCTTTAATAAATGTGTTTGCCCTGCCTATGTGGGGCAGGGTTTAAACTACATGTGTGCTGCAATTCCTTTTGATTCATTCATTTGGAAGGGACTCATGCGGGGGTGTGATAACATCAGACCTGATAATTCGGAGTTCCCCTTACTCCTGGGATAATTAGGGGGTGACGTAGTGTAATCAATAGGCTAGGTGTTACAATCATCAAGTGTGGCATAAATATATTCTATAGTAAGCAATACGAGAGAATTCAACATTGAAACCAATCAAAACAACATACTGACGTATATCTAATGGGGAAATCAGGAAATATTATTTAACATTCCACAGGGCTAAAAAACATTACGAAACAAAACATGTAAAGAAATAACTAACAAAATAAATACACTGGAACACTGTAGCGACAGACTCTTGACATAAAAAATGGCAGGATTACAAAAAGCAGCAGAAAATAAAAAACTAACATGACAAACTGAATGCGACGTGTTAAACGAAGCGCAGACCCTGACACAGAACTAACATGACAAACTGAATGCGACGTGTTAAACGAAGCGCAGACCCTGACACAGAACTAACATGACAAACTGAATGCGCATTCAGACCTAAAAGAAAGGGTCCCCAGAAACAGAAAGCATCAATAAAACTGAGCTTGTTTCTATCTATGGACGTTTACCATGATGAATTTGCAGGGTAATTCTGCAGTTTAGCATGTTTGTACTGGCCTGTACCCTAACCATGCTTCCGTGTGCTTTCAGTGCTTTATTTAAGAGTATCGCACACTCTCTTGTTTGAGTCGATGTATATTTTTAATTTAAGAGTATCGCAGACTCTTGTTTGAGTCGGTGTATATTTTTAATTTAAGAGTATCGCAGACTCTTGTTTCAGTCGGTGTATATTTTTAATTTAAGAGTATCGCAGACTCTTGTTTGAGTTGGTGTATATTTTTAATTTAAGAGTATCGCAGACTCTCTTGTTTGAGTCTGTGTATATTTTTAATTTAAGAGTATCGCAGACTCTCTTGTTTGAGTCGATGTATATTTTTAATTTAAGAGTATCGCAGACTCTCTTGTTTGAGTTGATGTATATTTTTAATTTAAGAGTATCACAGACTCTCTTGTTTGAGTCGGTGTATAGTTTTAATTTAAGAGTATCGCAGACTCTCTTGTTTGATTTGATGTATATTTTTAATTTAAGAGTATCGCAGACTCTTGTTTGAGTCGGTGTATATTTTTAATTTAACAGTATCGCAGACTCTCTTGTTTGAGTCGGTATATATTTTTAATTTAACAGTATCGCAGACTCTTGTTTGAGTCGGTGTATATTTTTAATTTAACAGTATCGCAGACTCTCTTGTTTGAGTCGGTATATATTTTTAATTTAAGAGTATCGCACTCTCTTGTTTGAGTTGATGTATATTTTTAATTTAAGAGTATCGCAGACTCTCTTGTTTGAGTCGGTGTATATTTTTAATTTAAGAGTATCGCAGACTCTCTTGTTTGAGTCTGTGTATATTTTTAATTTAAGAGTATCGCAGACTCTCTTGTTTGAGTCTGTGTATATTTTTAATTTAAGAGTATCACACTCTCTTGTTTGAGTCGATGTATATTTTTAATTTAAGAGTATCGCAGACTCTCTTGTTTGAGTCGATGTACAGTGCCTTGCTGAAAGTATTACGCCCCTTGAACTTTGCGACCTTTTGCCACATTTCAGGCTTCAAACATAAAGATATGAAACTGTAATTTTTGTGAAGAATCAACAACAAGTGGGACACAATCATGAAGTGGAACGAAATTTATTGGATATTTCAAACTTTTTAACAAATAAAAACTGAAAAATTGAGTGCAAAATTATTCAGCCCCTTAAGTTAATACTTTGTAGCGCCACCTTTTGCTGCGATTACAGCTGTAAGTCGCTTGGGGTATGTCTCTATCAGTTTTGCACATCGAGAGACTGAAATTTTTGCCCATTCCTCCTTGCAAAACAGCTCGAGCTCAGTGAGGTTGGATGGAGAGCATTTGTGAACAGCAGTTTTCAGTTCTTTCCACAGATTCTCGATTGGATTCAGGTCTGGACTTTGACTTGGCCATTCTAACACCTGGATATGTTTATTTGTGAACCATTCCATTGTAGATTTTGCTTTATGTTTTGGATCATTGTCTTGTTGGAAGACAAATCTCCGTCCCAGTCTCAGGTCTTTTGCAGACTCCATCAGGTTTTCTTCCAGAATGGTCCTGTATTTGGCTCCATCCATCTTCCCATCAATTTTAACCATCTTCCCTGTCCCTGCTGAAGAAAAGCAGGCCCAAACCATGATGCTGCCACCACCATGTTTGACAGTGGGGATGGTGTGTTCAGGAGTGATGAGCTGTGTTGCTTTTACGCCAAACATAACGTTTTGCATTGTTGCCAAAAGTTCGATTTTGGTTTCATCTGACCAGAGCACCTTCTTCCACATGTTTGGTGTGTCTCCCAGGTGGCTTGTGGCAAACTGTAAGCGACACTTTTATGGATATCTTTAAGAAATGGCTTTCTTCTTGCCACTCTTCCATAAAGGCCAGATTTGTGCAGTATCACGACTGATTGTTGTCCTATGGACAGAGTCTCCCACCTCAGCTGTAGATCTCTGCAGTTCATCCAGAGTGATCATGGGCCTCTTGGCTGCATCTCTGATCAGTCTTCTCCTTGTATGAGCTGAAAGTTTAGAGGGACGGCCAGGTCTTGGTAGATTTGCAGTGGTCTGATACTCCTTCCATTTCAATATTATCGCTTGCACAGTGCTCCTTGGGATGTTTAAAGCTTGGGAAATCTTTTTGTATCCAAATCCGGCTTTAAACTTCTCCACAACAGTATCTCGGACCTGCCTGGTGTGTTCCTTGTTCTTCATGATGCTCTCTGCGCTTTAAGCGGACCTCTGAGACTATCACAGTGCAGGTGCATTTATACGGAGACTTGATTACACACAGGTGGATTCTATTTATCATCATTAGTCATTTAGGTCAACATTGGATCATTCAGAGATCCTCACTGAACTTCTGGAGAGAGTTTGCTGCACTGAAAGTAAAGGGGCTGAATAATTTTGCACCCAATTTTTCAGTTTTTATTTGTTAAAAAGTTTGAAATATCCAATAAATTTCGTTCCACTTCATGATTGTGTCCCACTCTGTTGTTTGATTCTTCATATAAATTAAGAGTATCGCAGACTCTCTTGTTTGAGTCTGTGTATATTTTTAATTTAAGAGTATCGCAGACTCTCTTGTTTGAGTCTGTGTATATTTTAATTTAAGAGTATCGCAGACTCTCTTGTTTGAGTCTGTGTATATTTTTAATTTAAGAGTATCGCAGACTCTCTTGTTTGAGTCTGTGTATATTTTTAATTTAAGAGTATCGCAGACTCTCTTGTTTGAGTCTGTGTATATTTTTAATTTAAGAGTATCGCAGACTCTCTTGTTTGAGTCGGTGTATATTTTTAATTTAAGAGTATCGCAGACTCTCTTGTTTGAGTCGATGTATATTTTAGTTGTGTAAAGGAAAAAAGTAAAGTACCCCAGCAAACAATATCATAAAAACATTTTTCCAAACATCACAAAAATGTTGTTCATAATGTTGTAATGATGTGAAAATGTAGGGGCTCAGAAACATTTTAAAATGTTATCACACAACATTATATAACAAGGTTATAAGAATGTTTTTAAAACGTTTTATTAACATGCATATACATCAATTAATGAACATGTAAGAGGGGTGGGGTGTGTCACTGAAGCAGACACACACAGTATATATTCTGTGATACACTACCCAGGTGCACACGATTCATTCATTTTAAACAGACTGAGGGGGTCCCCAGAATCAGGTTTGAGAACCACTGTTTAATTTTCTAACTCCTCCTCACAATATTCCCTTCTTCTTGGGTGCTGCTTCCTTGTACCATGCCTCTAATATATATATATATATATATATATATATATATATATATATATATATATATATATATATATATATAATTTGCTGAAATGCAATTTCACAATATTTCTATACATTGTAGGCTAACCGAATGCAGGCACAGCTTTGTAGTGTGGAAATCAATTGCAGAGGCGATCACAGCTTGGTCAAACCGTCATCTTTTATTTTAGGTACAATCCGGTATGAAAATAAATAAATAAATAAAACCTGTGAACATAAGCAGTCTTCAAAGCCCTGTCCATTCTCCCCGGGCATAGTCCTCTGTGTAGTGAATACTCAGCCTCTTTATGTGGCTGGGCTGGAGGAGATCATTGCTGATTGTTTAGGCTACACGTGCCAATTGAGGCAAGGTCTAACTTTTCATCTATTCATTGTAATAATACCAACTGATGTAGTTACAGCTTCCGGACACTAGAGTGCGATAGCGCTACACAGTTCATGATGGGGTGCACTCACCTCAGTGTAACTGTTACTAGAGAGACACCGGGGTGACTACAGCTCCACACAGCCATTCACCAATGCAAAGCTTATAAGAACTTTTCTGTTAATTATTTTTCAGGTAAACTGTAACTTAAATATAAACCTGCTTGGGAAAATCCTGCTTTCTCATTGGTTAGCTGCGTTCTATCAGCCACACGTTAATCCCACACAACCTTTCAACGCAGACGCATCTAAAAGCTTTGAATTGAAATCCATTCGCCATTATTAACGTGTAATATGTGTAAATTATCATGGTCAAAATGATCAATGTGGCAGAATATTGCGTTTCAGAGTGAGTTAAGCATACTGCAACCCCCTCCTGTACTGAAAAAATATAAAAATAAAGACTAGAAACTTGTGAAAAATCCGTTAACGTTACACTGACACATTGACAAAAGGCAATTGAAATACCTTTAACTGCCTTCATTTAACACGTTAGACTAGCAACACTTTTATCGTTTGCAGTTTCCAAATTATATAGCTAACTACATTTATCAATTCAATTATAAAATATCCTTACCTTGAACAATGTGCTGTATCGATTGCTTGGATAAAGGCAAATTAATTCAAATAAATAAATCTATATATCTAATCTATCAATCTATCTATCTATCTTATTTATCTATCTACTATTTATTTAACTATCAATCTATATCAAACTGTCTAACTATCTTCTATCTACTTTTCCATCTTAAAAATATTTTGGTAACTGAAAACTGATTGTGTGTTTTGAATGTGCAGCAATGACGGCACTGGTGAATCGAGAGCTCATTTCCTAATCGAGAAATAAAAGTTGTTTTCAGCTTCTTGCAGTTTAGCGAGAAAAACAAAAGGCATTTCACACTGTGACGTCATACCGTTAGCAGCGCCGTGCGTGTGGTTACTATGGCAACGCGGGCACACAAGTACCGGCTTCCTGATTGGTGTTCGAGTCAACATGACCTCGCGAGTCCGTGTGTGATGTTACAATTTATTAATCATTTGAAGGTATCTCTGGTTTTAAAACATCATTATTTCCACGTAATATTAGGAATGTAAAGAAATACAAAAAACTTGGGTTTTGTCTTTCAGGTTTGCCGTTAACTTTTCTCCCGTATATAAGATTTAAGGCAGCAAAATATGGGAATGGCGCGTTCCTTTTCATTAGCGTGTCAACATCATTTTAAAAGATTTACAAAACTTGAAAAAATGTTGCTGAATTTGTCACAAGGCAGTTAAAAAATATATATTTTTGTCTGCGTGTTGTGTTTTTTGCAGAGAACGCAATATCTTTGTTTAGCTGTACCTGAGAGAATGCAGTGAAATCGAAAGCAGCCCTATTTAGCTGGAAACGAGGTATTCTCAGCACAGCTAAGATTTTAGTTTTGGTTTGAAGGCAGCAGGAGCTTAGCATGATTTTAAATGTTTGCTTCACAGACGCCCTTATGCAGGGCGACTTACAGAGGTAGCAAGTTATTACAATATAGCTAAGAGATTACAATACAGCTAAGAGATTACAATACAGCTAAGAGATTACAATACAGCTAAGAGATTACAATACAGCTAAGAGATTACAATACAGCTAAGAGATTACAATACAGCTAAGAGATTACAATACAGCTAAGAGATTACAATACAGCTAAGAGATTACAATACAGCTAAGAAAAAAGCAATAGAGCTTTTTGTTTGGGTATTTTTTAGTTTGTTTGCTCTTTTTTGTCCAATGAAACGGTTTTTGCAGTTATTGTGTGCAGTGTGTGTGTTTCTGTCGGTTGAATGTATGCTTATGTGTTTTGTATTTGTAGTGTTTACGTACAACCACTGTTATAAACTGCAAAACATGTTCGCCTTGCTTCACTCGGCACCATACATGTTCAGTCTTGGCTACTTTGCTGTTCTCAAACCCCGGGAGATATTTGATGTGTTCAGAGTTTTAATTGATTTAAATCATGTTTGTAATGTGAACTGTTTCCTGTGATGTCACAGAGGCCCTCCCAAATCTCCATTCCTAGCTCCTCCCTGCTCTGCTGTCATACATGCAGGCATGTTTACTTTCTTTACAACACGATTCTGTTTCACTTCAGAGACACAAACCTGAAAAACACGATTTCACCCAGATACTGCTGACGCTCGCTTCCTATTGGCTGAACCGCGTTTGTGTAGCCAATCACAAAATTCCAGACTCAGAGAGTTTCTGATAAGCAGTTTGATCAGTTGCTGGTTGGCTAAAGGTAGAAGATTTCTATTAAACGTATTCAATATTAAATATCCATATCACAAACAAATCCATTGTTTATAACCGAGTATGTGATTTAAATATATTGCTTTGTGAAGACTATCGGAGATGATCCGGATGACTGTACTCGGGATTCTCTGCTGGGTTCATGCAGCTGCTGCAGGTCAGTTTTACACTAGAAATATTTACTGTCTTCAATAAATATACATTACAAATACTACGGGGCTTCCTCGCAGGATGTGCCTGCTTTAAGTAAAAACAAATCGTTTGAAACTGGCAGTCGTCACTCTGAAACTAAATCGTATTTTGTGTGAATGTTAACAAGGCGTTCCTTCTGGCGAGTCTGTTGCGGCTGTTATTTGAGTTACTGTGTGTGCGTGGAGACCAAATAACAAAACAACAACGATGCCAAACGCACTAAACAGCTAAATGCAAAAGTATTGAAAGAAAATAAAGTGTTAATTGAGGTCCTGAACTCGCGTGAAACTGGAATAAGCAGTGAACCGGGCGAAGCTGCAAAACAAGCGAAAGGGAAGCTGCGTACCTGGACCAATTAGATAGTATTTTGCTGGAGACCGAGCTTACTACCCGGTCCCATCATTAGAGAAATCAGCACCAGGATTCAAGGCGCGGTGCAGCTGACAGCCTAGTGCAAATATCTATCTGGAAGCTGCTTTAAATGAAATGCTTCTCGGGGATCTGTGGTGTATATGTTGAAAAAGGATTCGTAACCAAATCGACTATGATGTCTCCGTTTTCTCAGTTTTTATTTTAGTGTAAATTAAAATTCGGAATAATTAGATGTTGTAAAGGTATTTGTATTTATTAGTGTGTATTTATAAGCAATATCGTGCGAAATCCAGCTCTCCTCCTAACTGCAGTGCTAGCCAAGGAATATGTTTTGGGGTTGCTCACTAATGATTGGTCAGCTGTCAGAGCTTTGACTTTCCCATTGGTTGTTAAAGCAGAGCCTTCAAGTGAGGTAGCGCATACCCTGGGAGATTTATGGCCCGCCTCTGCTCACTCCTGATTGGTCGCCTGTCTAAAAAAAAAAAGGACATTCTTCGACTCGCCTATTGGTTAAACTCACTCAAGCCCTTTAACTGAAGCGGAGAATACCCTCAACTGGTTTTTTTTCTAGCGTCTGGTCGTTGTTTTAGACTTATGCGGGGGAAATGCAGATCTCTTATTGGCTGATCACATCCCCTTCAGGAAACCCCTAGACTCTTAAAAAACCTCTAGGAAACCCTGTACGTCATCTTGGATAAAGGTGTCAGACAAATGAACAAATAATAACTAGAGTTGCGAGCAACTTTACGGCTTCCAAGCAGTTAGTGTGAAATTTAAGCGCATTGGTTGTTGTAGATGAAACGTTATCACAAATCATTTTGAACACAGCTGATTGTGTCAATTTTGGCCAAACTATTGGAATCACTGGTTAGATGATCAATGCTGAAATCTCATTGGCCCACAGCAGCTATGTTTTGTACTGTAGCAACTTTCCTTGAACAACCGTAAAAATAATCATACTTACATCATCTATGCTCATTTTGGCTTCAATCACAACTCTGCATGTTATATAACAACCATCTGCAGTCAATAAGAAATTATGGGAAGTTTTACAGCCAGCTTTAAATTTGACCTTTAGCGGAACTTAACCATACTATATATAACTATTTATGCATTACACATTACACTACTTGCATTACCTATAGTGCTCATATAAACACAGCAGTTTTGTAAAACAACAAAAGTCACATCTAATAAATTACAAACATACTTTTTTCTATACCTTGCTATATATGTATAGCAATTTTCAGAACTCTGCAGTAAGCGGTTTCCGATACATAGGCGTTTTAACAAATTCCGCAAAGTCCAATATGGCTGCCGAACCATGTGACTTGCGCAAATTTGCTGAATATCACCAACTATCATCCGTAGGCATCTACCAGTGTATTGAATTTTGTACGTTTTTGAGCATGTTTTGGCAGAAAGAAAATAATAATAATAATAATAATAATAATAATAATAATAATAATAATAATAATAATAATAATAATAATAATCCTAACAAAAACAATAGGCTTCCCCAGCCTATGGCTTGGAAGCCTAATTAGACTAGTATGCTTCATAGTACAAGCAAGCACACTGTACGCAAGTGAGTGAGGCAACGTAATGTCATTCGACTGACAGTTTACTTGGCACTGTCTGGTCAGCAGAGAATACCTTGAAGGTCCTGACGGCACGCCACTGATTGAAATTAGTTTCGTTTTTGTATTGCTTGTTGCTGCTTGTCGGTACATTGATTTAATTCAAGTGTAAGAGGCTTATCCATGGAGTCATATGTATTATAGTAACGCGCTTTAATATACCAGCATACTGAACAGAACGGTGTGTTTTTAGAGGGGCTGGCGGGCCTGGTACTTTGTTGCAGCTGATAAAAGTTAATTTGCTGTAACAGGGTTAGTGAAACGGACCTGAGGCTGTTCTGAATTACTGTCCAGCTGCTGCTAACAAGGCACATCTGGAGTAGAAATGTCTGACAAACTGACGTATGTTCTGCTTCAGTGCCACTAAAACAGTGGATGCTGCATTCCTTCATACTGAAGTTAACAATGATAGAAACCCACACGCCTAGCATTGCTTATACTTGTATTGCACCCATTTACACCAATTACTGCACAACCAAGAAGCAATCAATTACCCTATCAACAATAAGACATGTACTGCAAATACTGAAGCAGAACATTTACTCACTAAAAATATTATTCTTCAACAAAACCTTCAGGAAGTATTGTAAGGTCCCTCAGGTCTTTGAAAACACTAAGTACATAATAATAATAACAATATATATATATATATATATATATAGCGTCGAAAAAAAGAGATACGTTTTTATGGTTTCTGTAGTACTTTATAATATCCCCAGACTGTTATGAAAAAGGACACCAATTTCAAGATGCTATTGTACAAAATAGATTTCTAGTGATTTTTTTTTTTTTGTGCACCTAACTTACTCCGGGGCCCCTTTTGAGATTCTGAGTGAACCGCCTGTATCTAGATAAAGTAAAGAAAGGCAGCTTGCCATGGTCCCTGTAATTCTTCTTATTTATCCAGAGTGGGTTTTTTTGGGGCAAGTTGTTATTTCAGTTGTATAGGCTTTACAGGTTACAAAAAGCACACAATCAGGATGGATTTATTTGTTGCCAACGTTACATGCCTTGCAAAGAAAGCTGTTTTCTCTTTATCTGTTTGTATAATCTCATAGTCAATAAACACTACTTCAGATTAGAATCATAAAAAACCAGTTACTCTTTGATAAGGGGCCGGGCGTGTGAAAGGTGGTAAGAGATCGATGCTGTGGAAAGCAAGGGATATATGGCCATTGTTATATATACTATTTTCTAATACAAACATATTTTGATTAACTCAGTGTAGTACAGTTTATTTACATTTGACACGTAGTGACTCATCTAAATCCTCTCTCTGGAGTAGTGACTCATCTGTAAATCCTCTCTCTGATGTAGTGACTCATCTAAATCCTCTCTCTGGGAGTAGTGACTCATCTGTAAATCCTCTCTCTGGGAGTAGTGACTCATCTGTAAATCCTCTCTCTGGGAGTAGTGACTCATCTGTAAATCCTCTCTCTGGAGTAGTGACTCATCTGTAAATCCTCTCTCTGGGAGTAGTGACTCATCTGTAAATCCTCTCTCTGGAGTAGTGACTCATCTGTAAATCCTCTCTCTGGAGTAGTGACTCATCTGTAAATCCTCTCTCTGGAGTAGTGACTCATCTGTAAATCCTCTCTCTGGGAGTAGTGACTCATCTGTAAATCCTCTCTCTGGAGTAGTGACTCATCTGTAAATCCTCTCTCTGGGAGTAGTGACTCATCTGTAAATCCTCTCTCTGGGAGTAGTGACTCATCTGTAAATCCTCTCTCTGGAGTAGTGACTCATCTGTAAATCCTCTCTGGGAGTAGCGACTCATCTGTAAATCTTCTCTCTGGAGTAGTGACTCATCTGTAAATCCTCTCTCTGGGGTAGTGACTCATCTGTAAATCCTCTCTTGGAGTAGTGACTCATCTGTAAATCCTCTCTCTGGAGTAGTGACTCATCTGTAAATCCTCTCTCTGGGAGTAGTGACTCATCTGTAAATCCTCTCTCTGGGAGTAGTGACTCATCTGTAAATCCTCTCTCTGGGAGTAGTGACTCATCTGTAAATCCTCTCTGGGAGTAGTGACTCATCTGTAAATCCTCTCTCTGGAGTAGTGACTCATCTGTAAATCCTCTCTCTGGAGTAGTGACTCATCTGTAAATCCTCTCTCTGGGAGTAGTGACTCATCTGTAAATCCTCTCTCTGGGAGTAGTGACTCATCTGTAAATCCTCTCTCTGGAGTAGTGACTCATCTGTAAATCCTCTCTCTGGAGTAGTGACTCATCTGTAAATCCTCTCTCTGGAGTAGTGACTCATCTGTAAATCCTCTCTCTGGAGTAGTGACTCATCTGTAAATCCTCTCTCTGGAGTAGTGACTCATCTGTAAATCCTCTCTCTGGAGTAGTGACTCATCTGTAAATCCTCTCTCTGGAGTAGTGACTCATCTGTAAATCCTCTCTCTGGAGTAGTGACTCATCTGTAAATCCTCTCTCTGGTGTAGTGACTCATCTGTAAATCCTCTCTCTGGGAGTAGTGACTCATCTGTAAATCCTCTCTCTGGGAGTAGTGACTCATCTGATCAGGGTGGATAAACGGTTCGGGTGGACATGTGACGGGCGGATACACGACGGATTACTGGATAAACTAAATTGTGTTTCTTTGTTTTTTTTTTGTTTTCTTTGGCCTCCTCAGTCTCCTTATAGCATGCCGTGTCCTCCAGCAGAAAGGCTGTGTTTCTGGTCTGAATGATATGGTTCTGTTTTTTAGTTGGATGCAAATATATCCCTAAATCTTGAGTGCAAGTGTAATGCTGCTGTGTGCTTCTATAGGTGTTCTGTGTCTTGTTATAGTTCTCTGGATAGTTGTTTCCATGTTTTTGGTGCTTTGATATGTATTTGGGTATTGGTAAGAGCATTGAGATGGGCTCATGACTTAATATATACAAGCTGAGTTATCTCCATTTTGGCAGACTTGGGTTTTCCAGTTTTTAACAATAACACATACATTGAAATAAAACATGTTGTAGTATTCTTGAGATTAATAGCACAGGTAGGAAGCAATCAGAACTGACTTGTGTGACCCTGGAAATCGGGATCCTAGAATTGCAGGTAAACGTTGGAAATTGTTCATCCAGAGAACAGGACCTGAACAAGTGAAGAATCTGCAGTGTGTTTACATTTAAGACATTGTCTGGCAGGCCTCGTTTGAATGTGACAATTTTATCTCTAGTGTTTTGAATGCCTTGTAGAATCCTGTGCTGTATTAGTTTGAATGAAGAGAGGTTGGTAGTATTCAGTGCTGTATTAGTTTGAATGAAGAGAGGTTGGTAGTATTCAGTTCTGTATTAGTTTGAATGAAGAAAGGTTGGTAGTATTCAGTTCTGTATTAGTTTGAATGAAGAGAGGTTGGTAGTATTCAGTTCTGTATTAGTTTGAATGAAGAGAGGTTGGTAGTATTCAGCTCTGTATTAGTTTGAATGAAGAGAGGTTGGTAGTATTCAGTTCTGTATTAGTTTGAATGAAGAGAGGTTGGTAGTATTCAGATCAATGTGTTGATCTCAGCTTCTGAACTGTGTGTTATGGGAGATGTCTGGTAGTATCTCAGTTCTGTATTAGTTTGAATGAAGAGATGTTGGTAGTATTCAGTTCTGCACTTGTTTATGGGAGATGTCTTGTAATGTGTTGATCTCAACCCTTCTGCACTGTTGTGTTATGGGAGATGTCTTGTAATGTGTTGATCTCAACCCTTCTGCACTGTGTGTTATGGGAGATGTCTTGTAATGTGTTGATCTCAACCCTTCTGCACTGTGTGTTATGGGAGATGTCTTGTAATGTGTTGAGCTCAACCCTTCTGCACTGTGTGTTATGGGAGATGTCTTGTAATGTGTTGATCTCAACCCTTCTGCACTGTGTGTTATGGGAGATGTCTTGTAATGTGTTGATCTCAACCCTTCTGCACTGTGTGTTATGGGAGATGTCTTGTAATGTGTTGATCTCAACCCTTCTGCACTGTGTGTTATGGGAGATGTCTTGTAATGTGTTGATCTCAACCCTTCTGCACTGTGTGTTATGGGAGATGTCTTGTAATGTGTTGATCTCAACCCTTCTCCACTGCGTGTTATGGGAGATGTCTTGTAATGTGTTGATCTCAACCCTTCTGCACTGTGTGTTATGGGAGATGTCTTGTAATGTGTTGATCTCAAACCTTCTCCACTGTGTGGTGGAGATCCCTTTCTTCTCCAGATTTAAATAGTCATTAACTGAGTGGAGTTAGTGAGCTCACCAAGTCCTAACATCTTGGAAATTGTGCCAGACATTCATTGCTTATTTAAAATCCAGTATTGCACCAGCTATATCCTGGCAGCCAAATACCTGCTTCTCAAGATCAGGCAGCGACAGCCCTCCTGTAGTTTAGACATCTTTTCAAAGCTATGCTACTGATGATCTTTAGTATAGTGGGTAAACATAACATTGAACAATTTCAAAAAATGTTGAGCAGTTTTATTTTTATTTTGCAATTTAATCTTGTGGCAATACCGTGACCAAGATGACAAGAATACGAATTGACTAGTATTCTTTGAAATTGTTTAATGATTTTTAAATAAACAATATAGAATTAAAAAACATGAAAATATGTATTTATCAAATAGAATATTTAAAATGTATCAGTATGAACATCATCAAGTGCAATATGTCAACAAGAAAAATATAAAACAATCTAATACATACTGATATTTTATCAAAAGCAAAACTGTTAACAATAATTACACAATGCAAAAAAGAATTGAACTTTTCAAGTATTATTTAAAATTAGAATTAAAATATTATAGGGTAATAACTTTCATAATGTAATAAAACTGATTAATGTGGGCTCCCGAGTGGCGCATCCAGTAAAGGCGCTCCGTGTGGAGTGCAGGATGTGCCCTATAGTCTGGACGTCGTGAGTTCGAGTCCAGGCTATTACTTTGCCGACTGAGGATGGGAGATTCCTGGGGGCGACGCTCAATTGGCCGAGCACCGCCCGGGGGGAGGGAGGGTTAGGTCAGCCAGGGTGTCCTCGGCTCACCGCGCACCAGCGACCCCTGTAGTCTGGCCGGGCGCCTGTGGGCTTGCCAGTAAGCTGCCCAGAGCTGCGTTGTCCTCCGACGCTGTAGCTCTGAGGCGGCTGGACGGTGAGTCTGCAGAGTGTAAAGAAGCGGGCGGCTGACGGCACATGCTTCTGAGGACGGTGTGTTCATCTTCGCCCTCCCGAGTCAGCGAGGGGTGGTAGCGGTGAGCTGAGAATAAAATAATTGGCCATTCCAAATTTGGAGAAAATAATAAAAATAATTGGCAACGACTACATTTTTAAAAATAAATAAATAAATAAAATGATTATTGTATTATAAAATTTCGGGGTGTGTTTCAGTGTGCATGCCTACAAAGTTGCACTGTATCTACAGAAAACAAACTATCCCCCTCTTCCCCTTAAAAAAAAAATAAAGGCATCAGCTACATGTGTAAATAATAATTATCCATCCATTATCATATCCACTTAATCCTTTAGGGTCGCGGTGAGCCGGAGCCTAACCCGGCAGACACAGGACGCAAGGCAGGACTACACCCTAGGCAGGACGCCAGTCCATCGCAGGGCACCACACACAGACACACACACACTCTTACACAGAGGGCAATTTAGAGTAATCAATCAACCTTGGACTGTGGAAGAAAACACACACAAACACGGGGAGAACATGCAAACTCCACACAGACAGACCCCTAGGCCGGATTTAAACCAGGGACCCTGGCGCTGTGAGGCAGCAGCGCTAACCACCACACCACCGTGCCACCCTAAATAATAATAATATTAACTCCACTACTAATAATAACAACACTAAGCCCTAGTCACAAGCCATGTCAACTTGGTCACACAGATTTGTATAATAAACTGTGACCAAGTTGACTGTGACCAAGTTGACAGTTGACAAGTTTCCCGCCAAAAAATGACAGTTACAGAAAAGGCCCCATCTCACTGTAATGTTAGACCAAAATATACAAATAACCTTTGCCTTTTCTGTACAGTTTGAATATTTTAAACAACTCTTGTCAAATTGAGACTAAGGACCAAGTTGACATGTTATGGTTATCAATTGTACATACGTTACATAGATATGAAAAAAAGAAATACAAGAAAAAAACTTACCAAGCCTCTCTTATCATCTTCCTATCAGCAGTGAGGTAGGACCCCTCTGAGGACCCCAACATTGTAGCTGTCTTTTTAAATTCCTTACTTAAATTGGCGAAATCCATAAACTGTGACCAAGTTGACATTTTTGCGTGACATGATAGTTTCAGAATTAAAATGCATTTATTTCTAATTTGACATTTATTTTTATGTTTTGATTATTTGTTATTTAAAAAGATACAACTGTTTATTATCAAGGAGGCTGAATTGCTTTACAACTTACAGAAATATTTTTGTTGGTGAGATTTTGAAATTTTGGGACTTTAGCTTGGGCCACACTATTTTAACCATGTTACTGACTTAAGTGTAAATTTCTATAAATTACAATTGTATATTTTTTCAAAATATTATTGATAATTTGTAGTAAATTGATCCTACTTTAAAATATAAACATTAAATTAAATATCAATTTAGGATGTAATTGAAAAAAAAATACTTAAATGTTGAGGACAGCAAAAGTCCTGATTTTCTGAAATCACTGATATATCCGCCCAAACACACATCCATTTAAATACATCCCTCCAATGTGTGTGGTTCTTCTTTAAATGAAACACACATCCATTTAAATACATCCCTCATAATGTGTGCGGTTCTTCTTTTAAATAAAAGACACGAATCCGGTGTTGAACGTAACTGTTGTATTTAATAAGAAGAACACGTTTGATGAACTCTGTCGCGGCTCTCAACGCCCTGTTAGTGGAGACCCACGCACTAAACACGTCATGCAGCTGCTGAATGCAAACATACCTCCGTATGCAACAGCACAGTCACATCACACTTCATGGAGTAAAGTTATGCAGTAAATCTGTAATGTATATTAACGGCAAACTGTTATAGACTTTTGTGCTTTGTTGCTTTGTCTGTCAAACGTGTTCTAGAGATCATACGGAGAAAAAAAAAACGGTGCACAGAAATATATATTTTTGGTAACTTTACAACTCTCAGAGGTGCAAGACGTTGTTGAACAATATGCTTTTGTAAATTAAATGTTACGCTACTGTAATGTGCCAATACAAGCTTAACCATTTGGGAACTGCTGTGTTTTATTAAAATAATTTTAAAACTATTTCATAGCCTGTTTGATATGTGTTACACACACTGTGCATTTAAATCAACGGCGGTTTTATTTCGCAGGGAGATTCATGTCTCTCATCACGGTAGTTTTCCTCATAGCTCTCAGATAGGCTTGTCAACAGGCTCCAGAATCTCGGGACACTTTAAGGCAGGTCAGGTTTTATAACTCCCCTCTCTAAACTGCAATGTATTCGAAATGTAAAGTGAGTGTGAATTGCTTCAGCAGTTTAGTAAATGTATTTAATTGTTTAATTGTGGCAATTCTATCCAGAGAGCCTCGTAACAATGATTAATCATACTGCCTGAATTTTTTTATACAGTAAACAATATCTATCAGAACAGTGCAACACCATTATTATTGATAGCTTTGCACTCACCTGCACTCTTTCATGTAACCTTGTGGCAGCAGGTAAAGTTTCTGTTTGTTTAATATTTCTTGCTTCACACAGTCCCTCCCAGTCAGAGGCTCAGAAAGCCAATCAGCTGCTGTATAGGTCTGATTGATAGAAACGATCCTCGCAGGCAGGTGTGTGCTTTTGATAACAATTAAGTAAAACAATTCAATTAATTTATCTAGGGCTGTAAATCTACGTTTAATTGACTACACGTTTAAACCCATTGTTAATCCGGTCGTTTAAAAGGCCATAAATTTAATGTTTCACTCATTTCATATTTTATATTTTACTTCCTAAATTTTAAGTCATATTTTAACCTTGGTTTGTTATTCAAAGCGCATACCATATAGATCCACTTAAAGACAAACAATGGTAAACATAAAAGCATAAAGGAGGACTGTAAATTAGCACTAGAATGTAATCTATTTTAATAGCATAAAAAAACATTCAGACGATTTTACAACGTACCATTTCTCCAAAAGCGCCATATGTATGTATCCAACATTGAAAAAACATTAACAAACAACTCTATTTAAATTAAACTTAAAACACAGTGACAAGACTACATTTTTAGTTTCATTCACTTGTATATTGTTGGCAGGAAACAAAACATGTCCAGAACCAAAAAACTTTATTTTATTTTTTTCTTTAAAAATCAAAGCCATCAAACAATACTAGTTCCCAGCGTCCCTCCCCTTCACAGCGGCGCTTGCACATTCATGTGAAAAAATAAAGACTTCATTTCCCAGCATCCCTCTCTTTCCCGGCTTCTCGGTTCAGCTCGCTTGAATAATTAAAAGCTGTTCTGTAATTGCAGATGTCCTGTTGAACACACACGATAGAATATGACAAATAAAAAGGTGTACGCACTTTGTAACAGACATCTTATTCGCCGTTCTTTTTATAAATAAATAAATAGTAGCTCCATGTTTTTCTTTTCCAATGTGTTACAGTGTTTTACTGTGGCGTGAATGGAGCCGTGAGGTGCCTTAATCACACAGGCTATTCACTTTACTGAAATAATGTACAGGACTAAGACTAGGGCCCGATGGAATTCGTGTTATTTTGTTCTGATTGCCATTTATTTATTTATTCTGTTTTTTTTTTGTTTTTTGTTTTTTTTACAGTTTAAAAAAAAATTTAATTGGGTTAATTTAAATGAACTTATGCACACGGCAGGCAAGGTGAACAACACAAAACCATAAACCTACAGGCTGCTGCTTTTCCATTTGGTTTATGTTCGTCTTCATTGGATTAAGTATTATTTTATCTAATTGTATTGAAAAATAGTATTGTTAACTTTAAAAACAGGTTGTATTTTTTTTTTTTTTTTTTTGCAAACAGTGCAGTTTCATAACTTTTAGTTTTGAACTTGATCAAGTCTATATTACTGCTATGCCCATGGTTTCACTGCCATAAATCTTCTCTGTGTGAACATTGGGATTGTGTTGTTCAAAGTGACTGCTGTAATAGTCAGTCTGTTTTTCATTCAACAGTTTCCTTCAGTTTTCTTGACAGTTTTGTAGGTTCAGTATTGGGCTAATAAGTCCCAGAAAGGCTTGGATTTGATGCATCCCTAGTATTGCATGTGATTATTAAGTACATCACCAAATTATCATACCTGTATTTCTGGTTTTCTATGCTCAAATTACAAAAAAAAAACCCACTAGCATATTGTAGTATACTATAGTATATTGTAGTAGTAGTATACTATAGTATACTATAGTACTTTTTTGTAATTTTTTGGCAGTGACATTACAGATATCTGCACATTTCTGCAGTGATGAATGGTTTTCTGTGGTTATCACTGCATTCTGCACCCTTCTGTGAATTCTGCATTGCTTTGTGACATCACAGAATCATGGAATCCTGGAGAGACTGGTACATGTCAGCAGATCACTGGCACTGTGTGTTTTACTCTGGGATCATTGAAATGTGTCACTAATCATCGTTTATATTCCTCTTCCAGGAACTCATTCACTGCAGTTTTTTGGAATGGCGACCTCAAAAGAGACAGGATTCCTAGAGTATACAAATGTGGGGATGGTGGATGATGTGCAATACTCGTACTATAACAGCACCATGGATAAACCTGTCCTCCTAACAGACTGGATGAAGAAGACTAAGGGTCGTGAGTTCTGGGAAAACCGTACCTGGTATATTGTCCATAATGAAAAAATCTTAAAATGGAGTTTGCAAAATACAGTCAAGAAATTCAACCATACTGGAGGTGAGTACAGACACACACAGCCCCTTCTATCACTGTTACACAGGGTCTATAGGACTGAGTACAGACACACACAGCCCCTTCTATCACTGTTACACAGGGACTATAGGACTGAGTACAGACACACACAGCCCCTTCTATCACTGTTACACAGGGTCTATAGCACTGAGTACAGACTGTTACACAGGGTCTATAGGACTGAGTACAGACACACACAGCCCCTTCTATCACTGTTAGAGACACAGGGACTATAGGACTGAGTACAGACACACACAGCCCCTTCTATCACTGTTACACAGGGACTATAGGACTGAGTACAGACACACACAGCCCCTTCTATCACTGTTACACAGGGACTATAGGACTGAGTACAGACACACACAGCCCCTTCTATCACTGTTACACAGGGTCTATAGGACTGAGTACAGACACACACAGCCCCTTCTATCACTGTTAGAGACACAGGGTCTATAGGACTGAGTACAGACACACACAGCCCCTTCTATCACTGTTACACAGGGACTATAGGACTGAGTACAGACACACACAGCCCCTTCTATCACTGTTAGAGACACAGGGACTATAGGACTGAGTACAGACACACACAGCCCCTTCTATCACTGTTAGAGACACAGGGACTATAGGACTGAGTACAGACACACACAGCCCCTTCTATCACTGTTACACAGGGACTATAGGACTGAGTACAGACACACACAGCCCCTTCTATCACTGTTACACAGGGACTATAGGACTGAGTACAGACACACACAGCCCCTTCTATCACTGTTACACAGGGACTATAGGACTGAGTACAGACACACACAGCCCCTTCTATCACTGTTACACAGGGACTATTAGACTGAGTACAGACACACACAGCCCCTTCTATCACTGTTACACAGGGACTATAGGACTGAGTACAGACACACACAGCCCCTTCTATCACTGTTACACAGGGACTATAGGACTGAGTACAGACACACACAGCCCTTCTATCACTGTTACACAGGGACTATAGGACTGAGTACAGACACACACAGCCCCTTCTATCACTGTTACACAGGGACTATAGGACTGAGTACAGACACACACAGCCCCTTCTATCACTGTTACACAGGGACTATAGGACTGAGTACAGACACACACAGCCCCTTCTATCACTGTTACACAGGGACTATAGGACTGAGTACAGACACACACAGCCCCTTCTATCACTGTTACACAGGGACTATAGGACTGAGTACAGACACACACAGCCCTTCTATCACTGTTACACAGGGTCTATAGGACTGAGTACAGACACACACAGCCCCTTCTATCACTGTTACACAGGGACTATAGGACTGAGTACAGACACACACAGCCCTTCTATCACTGTTACACAGGGACTATAGGACTGAGTACAGACACACACAGCCCCTTCTATCACTGTTAGAGACACAGGGACTATAGCACTGAGTACAGACACACACAGCCCCTTCTATCACTGTTACACAGGGACTATAGGACTGAGTACAGACACACACAGCCCCTTCAATCACTGTTACACAGGGACTATAGGACTGAGTAGAGACACACACAGCCCCTTCTATCACTGTTACACAGGGACTATAGGACTGAGTACAGACACACACAGCCCCTTCAATCACTGTTACACAGGGACTATAGGACTGAGTACAGACTCACACAGCCAGGGCCGGATTAACAAATTCTGGGCCCCTGGGCACGAAGGCATCATGGGCCCCTCCCACCCCTCCTCCTATCAACTCAACCTCAGCTAGTTATATATGTAAAACTATGTTGGTTACAAAATTCAATTGATTGTTCAGTAGGCTACAGCAGCCAATGAAAAATGAACAGCACACCATCTATAAATGTAATTAAATCATACATACCAGCAGCGAGCATAATAGCATGTAATAATAAATAAACATGCCTCTTACCTTAGAAGATCGGCCTCTTTCTTGATTTCTTCCTTGAGAATTCAGTCACCACGTCATCAAAGTCCAGCTCTCTGACAAGTTCGGATTCAATAGCCATCAATGAAAGCGCACTAAGGCGTTTCTGACACATACTTGTTCTGAGTTCGTTTTTTATTCTTGCCATTTGCGAAAACGATCGTTCACCCTCACAATTAGTTACAGGTAGAGTCAAGAAAAGTCTGAGGGCAACAAACACGTTTGGAAAGGTTGATTGTAGGCCATTTCTCAACACAATCTGCAGCAGTTTTGAGGGTGATTTATCCTGCTCACCTCTTACAAAGAATTTAAATTGAATGAGCTCGTCTGCAAAGCTCTGATCTAAATCAGTTGGGTAAGCAGAGGAAAGTGTATTGGCCCGCTTACGAATGTCACTGGTGTCAGACTCCTTGCCATCAAACAGAACTCCAAAGCAATCATTCAGAGGCCTGTATGCATCCAGTCGTTGATTGAGACAGCTGAGTAACTGATCAATCATCACGTTGAAAGTCTCAACTTGAAATTTGTGGCTTCCCTCAATTGTGACTTCATGCTCCCTGGTTTCATCTGCAAATGCTTTCCGTTTCCTTATCCGATGAAGGTTGTGCTGATAGGTCTGGCACACACCTCTAACACCCATGGCAGTCTTTTCAAAGTCTGAAAACTGATCCCGAAGTGATGCCACAAATGACAGCAAAGACTCCAGTAGTCGCACAGCAGTCTTTAAATCAATGTCGCTTTTCTGCAACAGCTCACTTGTCATCTTGAACCTGTGTAGGACGGCATCCCAGAAATGGGCCATGAAGGCTGTTTCCAAGCGTTCCATTTTGCCACACAACAAAGCTGCCTCACGTCGTGTATCAAGAGTTTCATGCATGTCACCTGACAAACTCCCCAAAGCATCCCTTATTGAGCTGTAGTTCTTCCAAAGTGCTGATGTTGAGTCAGCGCGACAGCTCCATCGTGTGCTTGATAGGGATTTCAGAGTCATATTTACTTTGATGTCAGCATTGTGAAAAACTTTATTCCACCGGTGAGTTGATGCAGCGCAAAAACTGTACATGGACTGCAGTATCCCAAAAATTACTAGCCTCTTGGCAGCTGTTCTCAATGGTATTGACACCAACCAAATTCAAAGAATGTGCAGCGCACGGTATGTAATGAATTAGTGGGTTTTGTTTGTTTAAATGGGCCTGAAGACCATTGTATCGGCCGGACATGTTACTGGCGTTGTCATATGATTGGCCGCGACAATTAGACAGATCCAAGCCCAAGTCACTGATCATTGCAAGTACACTGTCAGCCAGGCTCACCCCAGTATGGCTTTCAATAGGCTCGAATCCAATAAATCGTTCAACAACTTTCCCCTCATTATTGACGAACCTGAAAATAAAAGTAAGCTGGTCCACATGAGATAGGTCGGTGTTGAATCCACGATCACTGAAAAATATTTGGCATGCTGTAGCTCGGCTGCAATGACCCGCTTAGTTTTCTCCCCATTAGCACAATTAATTCCTCGCATATTGTAGAAGACAAATAGGATGTACTGCCTCTACCCTTCTGACCATATTTCTGAATGTGATCAGCCAAAAGGGATCAAACTGAGAAATCAGCTCTAAAATTCCCAAGTAGTTTCCATTGTGCGCTGACCCTAGAAGCTCATCGTCGCCACGGAATGGGAGGCCTCTCTCACTTAAAAACTGGATCACGGCAACAACGCCTCAGCACCTCTATCCAATACTTGCTCTCTCCCTCCAGTTGCCGCATGAGGGATGCATCAACAGTACCAATTGCATTACATCGCTGTGATAACGCAAGCATATTAGTTCTATGCTGTAAGCTCTTCTCGTGTTCAGTTATACGATCACAGTGCTTCCAGTCGCTGAATCCTATTATAAACGCATTTGTTTTTGTGGACAAAACCTTGCAGGCAAAGCAGAACACATGTCCAGTACTAGGTGAGTAAATTAGCCAATCTCTTGAAACTATTTCTCCGTTCTGTAAGCGGCAAGAAAATAAATCATTTGTTAGGGAACGTGTCCTAACCCCAGCAACGTCCCGTGTTGACGCTGGATATTTGGCCGCTCGGTTTTGGAAGGCAGACACCCCGCTTTCAATTAACGCTGTCCGGAGTCGCTCGTCTATCATGCCCCACAAAGACGGGTCATTCATATTTCCATGGGTTGTGCTTGAGCTGGTGGCACTAACCTCTGGGACCGTGTCGCATGTAGCACTGCTGGCTCCAGGTGGTGGCGAGAGACTCTCCGGCAGCTCGGGCTCGCAAGCGGGACTGGTGGTCTCACAATCAGCCTCATTGCTAACATTAGCAGACGAGCTAGCACTAGCAACAGGTGCCTCCTCTGACGAGCAACTAGCAACCTCCTTTTTAAAAAAGCTGTCGATAGAAGGCACACTTTGTAAAGAGCTGCTCCTCTCGCTTCTTTCTCCTTTTTGCTTTAAACTAGCGTACCCGCTAGGAGTGCGTCGATCCATTCTTTTTCTGGTTTTGCTCTTCGCTGTCTAGCTACGTTTTTCTTAATTTTGTCAGCCTTTACATTAAACCCACCCTCCCTTACCATTGTACCAATCGTAAAGGGTATGTCTTCTGGTAGAAAATATTCACACGATTTAATTGGTCAATTTGTCGCGCTTAAACAGTGAGTGTGTAAACATTGGACAGTTGACTTGCTCATTTTAATTTATTTCAGTGGCATAAATGCACGTTACATGACATGTCGTCGGGGGCCCCTGGTGGCCGGAGGCCCTGGGCAACTGCCCCAGTTGCCCGTTCGTAATCCGCCATGGGTCACACGAGCATGGATTTTACCTAGATTCATTATACACAGGGTCTACATTGGATTGAGTACAGATAAACATAACCTTTATATCATTGTGACACCATTGTGACTTCCCTGCATAAGGGCACTGCCTAACAAATCACAGTACTTATGCTACCATAATTTGAGTGCAACTGTTATCACTATTTGCACATATCAGACTGCATAACCAGATCATACTAACAGACACTTCAAGTATTTCACTGTTACATCACAGGGATATAGGACTGAGTACAGACTTCACACAGCCCTGATATCACTGTTACAACCTGTAGGACTGAGTAGAGACACAACTACAGCCCCTTCTATCACTGTTACACAGGGACTATAGGACTGAGTACAGACACACAGCAGCCTTCTATCACTGTTACACAGGGACTATGGGACTGGTACAGACACACACAGTCCCTTCTATCACTGTTACACAGGGACTATTATGACTGAGTACAGACACACACAGCCCCTTGCTATCACTGTTACACAGGGACTGTAGCACTGAGTACAGACACACACAGCCCCTTCTATCACTGTTACACAGGGTCTATAGCACTGAGTACAGACACACACAGCCCCTTCTATCACTGTTACACAGGGATCTATAGGACTGAGTACAGACACACACAGCCCTTCTATCACTGTTAGAAACACAGGGACTATAGGACTGAGTACAGACACACACAGCCCCTTCTATCACTGTTACACAGGGACTATAGGACTGAGTACAGACACACACAGCCCTTCTATCACTGTTACACAGGGATCTATAGGACTGAGTACAGACACACACAGCCCTTCTATCACTGTTACACAGGGACTATAGGACTGAGTACAGACACACACAGCCCCTTCTATCACTGTTACACAGGGACTATAGGTCTGAGTACAGACACACACAGCCCCTTCTATCACTGTTACACAGGGACTATAGGAGCTGAGTACAGACACACACAGCCCCTTCTATCACTGTTACACAGGGACTATAGGACTGAGTACAGACACACACAGCCCTTCTATCACTGTTAGAGACACAGGGACTATAGGACTGAGTACAGACACACACAGCCCTTCTATCACTGCTGTGACACAGGGACTATAGGACTGAGTACAGACACACACAGCCCCTTCTATCACTGTTACACAGGGACTATAGGACTGAGTACAGACACACACAGCCCTTCTGATCACTGTTACACAGGGACTATAGGACTGAGTACAGACACACACAGCCCCTTCTGATCACAGTTACACAGGGACTATTAGGACTGAGTACAGACACACTCACAGCCCCTTCTATCACTGTTAGCGACATGGGACTATATGGACTGAGTACAGATCACACACAGCCCTATCTATCACTGTTACACAGGGACTATAGGACTGAGTAGATGACAGCGACACAAGCCCCTTCTATCACTGTTACACAGGGACTATAGGACTGAGTACAGACACACACAGCCCCTTCTATCACTGTTACACAGGGACTATAGGACTGAGTACAGACACACACAGCCCCTTCTATCACTGTTACACAGGGACTATAGGACTGAGTACAGACACACACAGCCCCTTCTATCACTGTGTGACACAGGGACTATAGGACTGAGTACAGACACACACAGCCCTTCTGTCACTGTTACAGTCAGGGTCTATAGGACTGAGTACAGACACACACAGCCCCTTCTATCACTGTTACACAGGGACTATAGGACTGAGTACAGACACACACAGCCCTTCTATCACTGTTACACAGGGTCTATAGGACTGAGTACAGACACACACAGCCCTTCTATCACTGTTACACAGGGACTATAGGACTGAGTACAGACACACACAGCCCCTTCTATCACTGTTACACAGGGTCTATAGGACTGAGTACAGACACACACAGCCCTTCTATCACTGTTATGGGGACTATAGGTGTGTGTTGTGACACACAGTGTTCTATACTGTTGTGTGTGTGTGTGTGTGTGTGTGTGTGTGTGTGTGTGTGTGTGTGTGTAATGTGTGTGTGTGTGTGTGTGTGTGTGTGTGTGTGTGTGTGTGTGTGTGTGTGTGTGTGTGTGTGTGTGTGTGTGTGTGTGTGTGTGTGTGTGTGTGTGTGTGTGTGTGTGTGTGTGTGTGTGTGTGTGTGTGTGTGTGTGTGTGTGTGTGTGTGTGTGTGTGTGTGTGTGTGTGTGTGTGTGTGTGTGTGTGTGTGTGTGTGTGTGTGTGTGTGTGTGTGTGTGCACGGGTGTATATATGCGTGTGTGTGTGTGTGTCTCAGTCTGCTGCAATCTTTCTTCACATTCTTCAGGCCATTCAGGGTCTTAGTGTGGGGTTTGACAGGTACTGTAACTGTAGCCCCAATGGATCTGTGCTGCCCTCTTGATAGTGCTGGAGGGTGTGGGGATGGGGCGGCCCTGCTGGTAATGTGCAGCGTGGTTTGAACACACACCACTGATTCACTCTGAACAGAGCTGGAATTACTGTCCTGTTGCATTCTGCCCAGCCAGCTGTCAAGGGTAATATATACAGTATATTATATCCTTACACTTGATTACTTTCCCCATGTACTTTCTACTTCAGCGGTTCAGCTATACTGACTGTGACTCTAATGAAACTTTAAACATGCCTTTCTTCTCGCTGAGCCCTTCAGCAATGTCAGATCTCTTGACAATGTCATACAAGAGAACCAAGTGTAAGTGTGGAATATACTCGCAGGTAGACCTCCCCAACGCTAGGGGGCGCTGAGGAGCAGTGGCTTGTCATGCTAGCCCAGCTCGTTCGGTCGTGCCTGTGGAGTGAGTTTGCTAATTTAACCCAAACAGAAAGATCATGTCAGGGATTGCTTTTTAAAGGCATATCTAGTCATTGTTAATGCAGCTCTGTTTCTGTGGCATTATTTCATTTTCTTTGCTGCTACTTTTAATACCCCCCACCTAACCCCTAACCCTAACCCCTCACCCTCACCCAAACCCATTACACTGGATTCTTCTGACTTTCATAGAATGTGGAAAAAAAAATCAACTGTATGCTTCATTATCACTGAGAAATAAAACTGAGTCGTGTCACGTTAATTCAATTTAAAGAAAGAAAAGCAATAACCCAATTGAGGGTGTGAAAATGAAATGCAGCAGCAGGGAAAACTAAAGAAAGCAGCAATTCATGCAGGTGTGAATAATACTGATGCACCTGTACCTGGCGGAGCACAGAGACTCGGACTGTGCCGCTGGGACCCAGCCATGCACAGCCTCACACTGGCGGGCGCGAAAACCTGAGCTAGCTAGTTTATCTTTCACAACCACACAGCTGAAAAAACTCTAGCAGCCCCAACTGTAAGAGAGAGTATCACAGCGGAATTCATTTCAACTTCATACATTGCGCTACAGATTCATCACAGGCAGCAAAGAGCCCGCAGTGAATGAACGTTGCTTTCTAGAAATGTCTTTGAGTGCGATGTGGGGATATCCGTGGGGGTTAGGGGCCTGAACCCAGTCCTGTTCTGTCCCCTCTCCTGACTTCCATTGCGTTCTGACTTCATCTGTTTCCATGTTGTGTGTAGCCTCCCCTACCCCCCCAGTCTTGTAATTTTAATGAATAATCCTGTGTGCTGCTGTCCAGACACCCTGCTCCCGGGCTGCTCGGATCCAGACTCAGCCGCTCCAGTGTTCCTGCCCTCCTGTGTGCTGCTGTCCAGACACCCTGCTCCCGGGCTGCTCCGGATCCAGACTCAGCCGCTCCGTGTTCCTGCCCCTCCTGTGTGCTGCTGTCCAGACACCCTGCTCCCGGGCTGCTCCGGATCCAGACTCAGCCGCTCTGTGTTCCTGCCCCTCCTGTGTGCTGCTGTCCAGACACCCTGCTCCCGGGCTGCTCCAGATCCAGACTCAGCCGCTCCGTGTTCCTGCCCCTCCTGTGTGCTGCTGTCCAGACACCCTGCTCCCGGGCTGCTCCGGATCCAGACTCAGCCGCTCCGTGTTCCTGCCCCTCCTGTGTGCTGCTGTCCAGACACCCTGCTCCCGGGCTGCTCCAGATCCAGACTCAGCCGCTCCGTGTTCCTGCCCCTCCTGTGTGCTGCTGTCCAGACACCCTGCTCCCGGGCTGCTCCAGATCCAGACTCAGCCGCTCCGTGTTCCTGCCCCTCCTGTGTGCTGCTGTCCAGACACCCTGCTCCCGGGCTGCTCCGGATCCAGACTCAGCCGCTCCGTGTTCCTGCCCCTCCTGTGTGCTGCTGTCCAGACACCCTGCTCCGGGCTGCTCCAGATCCAGACTCAGCCGCTCCGTGTTCCTGCCCCTCCTGTGTGCTGCTGTCCAGACACCCTGCTCCCGGGCTGCTCCAGATCCAGACTCAGCCGCCCGTGTTCCTGCCCCTCCTGTGTGCTGCTGTCCAGACACCCTGCTCCCGGGCTGCTCCGGATCCAGACTCAGCCGCCCGTGTTCCTGCCCCTCCTGTGTGCTGCTGTCCAGACACCCTGCTCCCGGGCTGCTCCAGATCCAGACTCAGCCGCTCCGTGTTCCTGCCCCTCCTGTGTGCTGCTGTCCAGACACCCTGCTCCCGGGCTGCTCCGGATCCAGACTCAGCTGCTCCGTGTTCCTGCCCCTCCTGTGTGCTGCTGTCCAGACACCCTGCTCCCGGGCTGCTCCGGATCCAGACTCAGCCGCTCCGTGTTCCTGCCCCTCCTGTGTGCTGCTGTCCAGACACCCTGCTCCTGGCTGCTCGGATCCAGACTCAGCCAGCTCCGTGTTCCTGCCCCTCCTGTGTGCTGCTGTCCTGGGCAGCTCTCAGACTGACTCTGGATCAATCAGAAGTGTTCTGGGACTGGAGTGTACCATTGTGTGTGTGTGTGTGTGTGGGGGACGGAGGGGGTGCTCAGGGTGTCCCTCCAGTTCAGGTTAAACTCTCGGGTGCTCTGAATGAAGTTTCTCCCCCTTTATTTAGATAGGGTGAAAATACTTTGTTTCCAATGAAGATTTTCACTTTTATTTCCAAAAGCATTATATTGCTGTTTCCATTGAGCCTAAACTGTGGTGAAATCCAGCCTCCCTGTGTGATGTGCTGTCTCCACCAGCTCAGGAATGAGATTCTCTGGGTCTGTGTTGCCTGCAAGACTCCCCTCAGCACTAAGGTAATGGAAACAAACCCACACTGCGCAGAACAGGGACCAGTCAGTCACAATAATTGAGTGGCTTTGGGAGGGAGGGGTGAGTGTTTTCAGGAGGCTCCTTGCTAAACCCCTGGACTGGACTGGACTGGACTGGACTGGACTGGATAATCTCTTATAATCTCATGTGAATATCTCTTCCTAACCAGTAAGTGGCCCACATGCTTGTCTCTAAACAGCAGCTGCCTGCCCTCTTGAACGTGTACATGCAGCTGGTTTGGCTGTTTGATTTTCTCTGGCAGTGGAGACGAGGGCTTGAGTTTTCTGCAGCGCTGGCAGAGCTGCTGTGAACGGAAGTGCTTCATATCATTCATATCAATGGTTTCATAGCAAAGGTTTTGCACAGTCTTTCTTATGCTCACATTCACTTTGTAAATCACTAAGTGGAGACGCTGCTCTGACAGTGAAAGAGAGAGAGAGGAGAGAGGAGAGAGAGAGGGAGGGGGGAGAGAGGGAGAGGGAGGAGAGAGAGAGAGGGGGGAGGGGGGAGAGAGGGAGGGAGAGAGAGAGAAGAGAGGAGAGAGGCTGAGCACTGGTTGTTTGTAACTGGGCAATGCTTGTCATTTTTCAAGGTGTATTATTTATTTATTTTACTGGTTTCTCATTGGCCAGATGGAGTCCGCTTGTTCGCGCCCTTGCACAGCAGCTGGCTGAAGTCTGATAGGCCGTTCAGGGCGGGTGGGTGTGGCTGGTGCGATGACCTCAGCAGGCTGTGGAAGGCGTGGCCGCCGCTGTGGGGGTGCTGGGGGGGCGGGGGCTTGCTGGAATGGCGGCTGCTCTGGGAAGGCGACCCGTTGTTGCTGTTGAAGTTGAGGCTCTCTGGATTCCAGCAGGTGCTCTCAAATCCAGCTGGGTGTTGGGGGCGAGACCACCCTCCTCCTGTCTGGGCTGTCCTGCGGGGTGACGGGTAGGGTAATCCCGGAGGAGTTCCTGAGAGCCGGGCTGTGCCTGTCGGAGCTCCCTCACTGCCAGGGAGAGGTAGTGCTGGGGCTCTCTCTGCTCCCCTAGCACAGTGCCTGCTCTCCCTGGGCAGGTGCTTGGAGCTCAGGTAGATGACGGAGGAGGAGGAGGAGGAGGAGGAGGAGGAGGGGCCGGGGCCTGTGTTCAGGTAGTTGTGACTCTGCTCCCAGCTGGGGTCCCTCCGGCCAGCCGGAGACCCGGGGGCAGCGCTTGCTGCAGAGGGGTCTGCTCCGAGTGGGCAGGAGACCCCGAACCGAGGTCAGGCACGCCCCACCGCCACCCCATGCCCTTGGGCCAGCCGCTCGGCATCATCAGGGGCCAGCAGGGTCTCGGACTGGCCCCTGGGCAGGGCCCGATCGCTGCCCCGCTGGGCGGGTCACGCCGCCACTGAGCCCCCATGCTCTGCTCCTTGTCCGCTTTGCCGGACGGCCCCGAGCCGCCCGCCCGCTGGGCGCAGTGCCGGTGCTGGTGACCCATGAACCAGCAGACCGCCAGGCCCGACAGCACCGACCCCATCGTGGAAGGCAGAGACCGCTGGAGACCACGAGCAGGTTCACAGAGACCAGGCCGTCCCGCTGCTCCACGAAGCTCCCTGCAGGAGGCCTGGAAGAGACGGGAAGGGGAGAGAGGAGGAGGGAGGGTGAGAGAGAGGAGGGAGGAGGGAGAGAGGGGAGAGAGGGAGGGAGAGAAGGGAGAGAGGGAGGGAGGAGAGAGGGGAGGGAGGGAGGAGGGAGAGAGAGAGAGGGGAGAGAAGGGAGGGAGGGAGAGAGGGAGAGAGGGGACGGAGGGAGGGAGGGGAAAGAGGGGAGAGAGGGGAGGGAGGGTCAGTCAAGGGGGCATCCGTTTCTGTAGTGTTTTTATTCAGGTTCTATGACAACAAAAAAAACAAATATAGCATTCAGAGCTCAGAGTGATGCGTTTCAACCTGGTCTTCCTTTAGCAGTCTCTTCAATGGCACAGCGTCTGGAGATCTGCACTTATTTAATATTGTATTGGCTTACATTGTTACAAAACAGTAATGGTACTTATAAAGTCTAAATAAACCAAGGATTGTGATCCTGCAATACAATGAGATTAAACACCTACATAGTGTAGTGAATGAGATTACTGTTATCCATCAATATTCAGGGAAATGAGATTCAGAGAGAGAGCGAGAGAGAGAGAGAGAGGATGAGAGAGGAGTGAGAGAGAGGAGGAGAGGAGTGGAGAGAGAGCGAGAGAGAGAGAGAGAGAGGAGAGAGAGGAGAGAGAGAGGAGAGAGAGAGAGAGAGAGAGAGAGAGAGAGAGGAGAGAGAGAGAGAGAGAGGAGAGAGAGAGGAGAGAGAGAGAGAGAGAGAGAGAGAGAGAGAGAGAGAGAGAGAGAGAGAGAGAGAGAGGAGAGAGAGAGAGAGAGAGAGAGAGAGAGAGAGAGAGAGAGAGCAGAGAGAGAGGAGAGAGAGAGGGGAGAGAGAAAGAGAGAGAGAGACTTTGGCTAGTAATTGTGTGGAAAATGATTACACCACAGATACTGTATCTCTGCTCCAGATGCAGTTTTTGCTGACAATGACACTGTAGCTCTTTTAAACACAGATCTCATGGACCGTGGCAAGCTTGGTATTTCTGTTCAGGGCAGCCCAATGTTTTTGTGAGATATCATTTCCAGCTTCAGTTTCACAGATCCTGTTTAGCTCTGTTCTTGAGACCCACTCTTCTGTAAGGTAGTCTAATCGGGGTCTGTGGAACCTGCTGTTAGACATCTTATTTTACATTGACCTCCTCCTCCTCTCCTCTCTCTCTCTCTCTCCTCTCCCTCTCCTCTCTCCTCTCTCTCCCTCCCTCTCTCTCTCTCCCTCCCTCTCCTTCTCTCTCTCTATCCCTCTCTGTCTCCCTCGCCTCTCTCTCTCTATCCTCTCCCTCCTCCCTCCTTCCCTCCTCTCTCTCTCTCTCTCTCCCTCCCTCCTCTCCTCTCTATCCCTCCCTCCTCCCTCCTCTCTCTCTCTCTATCCTCTCTGTCTCCCTCTCTCCTTCTCTATCCCTCCTCTCCCTCCTCTCCTCTCCTCTCTCTCTCTCTCTCCCTCTCTCTCCTTCTCTCCTCTCTCTCCCTCTCCTCCCTCTCTCCTCCTCTCCTCCTCCCTCTCTCTCCTCCTCTCCCTCTCTCTCTCTCTCTCCTCTCCTCTCTCCTCCTCCTCTCCTCTCCTCTCTCTGCCTCTAATTGCCTGGAAAGTGTTCCTGCAGTAGACAGGGGTCAGTGCTGTATTTACATAATGCATTGTGTGTGAAGCAGCTGGTGTTGAGAAACCGCTTAACAGAAAGCAGCTCTCTCAGGCCTCGCAGATAACTGGGACGCAGCATTAACTTTACAAAGATGCAATTTAGGGACAGTCTCTCCCCAGTCTCTCTCGGTATTGATCGGACTGCTGTTGCACTAGAATGAAAATCAGTTTGCTCCACTCCGTTCTGCCTGAGAGGGAGGCACAGTTACTTTTACTGTCGATCCATTTCTCTCTCTTCTCAGTCAATAACAGCTGAACACTCACAAAACTAAAAGTGCAACTTTAGCTTCAGATTCCCCCCCCCCCCCGCTCTCAGGTCAGGCGCTGAGTGAGTTTGGATGATTGAGTCCGCTGTGAACGCAGTGCAATACAGTGAATGGAATCAGCGCTCACCGTCACAGTCCCCGAGGTAGGAGGTGTTTCCATGAGCGATGTCCTGCTCGAACGGGAGCCTGCAATCGAGACAATGACATTGGAACTGCAATTTAGCAACATGACAGCAGAACACAGCATTCATATTAGTATCACTGCACTGGAACCTTGGGCTTGTCATTGTTTCATTGCATGATGAATTGAATCCTCTGATTGCAGGAGCAGAGCAGGAGGGGGTTCAGAGGAGCTGGATATTTTGTGAGAAATGTAGAATTTAGGAAACGCCTTTGTGAAGCCTTTGCTATTCCATGTATGTTTTAGCGATGACTCACAGCATATACATGACATTGATCACTCTGTACCTGAGGGGGCAGTGCAGTGAATCACAGGAGTGAAGTGGCCAGAGCGAATGGGCATTTGTGAAAGAAAGAGAAATCTGAGCAAAGAAACAGTAACTTTACTGATTTGATGCACTCAGGAACGGAGAGGAGTAACAGCAGAAAGCACTTTCAGAGCAGTTTGTTTGGAGGATCAATACTGTGCCAGTCCGCTCATACACAGGACCTGAACCCACTCCTCTGTGTGTCTCATGAGCTTGTGGGCATTTCAGTGCACTGCGTTTGAAAGGCTGTGAGATCCTCCACTCCACTATCACAGCCTTTCCCTTTTCAGCAGGGCTCCCTGGTGCAGCTGCAGCAGGGAGCTTGAAGGCTGAATGCCTGCAGGTTTCTGGGTTGCTCAGTGAAGTCCTCACCTGGTCCCAGGTTCAAGGAAGGAGCAGGTGCTGCCCTTGGTCCAGCCGCAGTACGGGTCCTGAGTGGAGATGCAGTTTCTAAAGACAAGAAAACAAGCAAATACAGAAACAAGAAGAAGTCAAGGTTAGAGACACATTAATAATGCAGATCCCAATCACAGCAGCACCGTGAAGCCAGCAGCACCGAACCATTGCAAATATACATCTGCTTCAAAACAAAGGGTTATCCTCACTGAACTGTAGTGCAGGACTACAACACTAGATAAAGGGGCATTCACAACAGAAAATAGGAGGCACTTTTTTACACAGAGAATTGTGAGGGTTTGGAACCAACTCCCCAGTAATGTTGTTGAAGCTGACACCCTGGGATCCTTCAAGAAGCTGCTTGATGAGATTCTGGGATCAATAAGCTACTAACAACCAAACGAGCAAGATGCACTGAATGGCCTCCTCTCGCTTGTAAACTTTCTTACGTTCTTCTTATGCTCTTATAACATCACCCTCATCGTGTGCGTGTGTGTGTGCGTGCGTGTGCGTGTGAGCGTGTGTGTGTGCGTGTGCGTGTGAGTGTAATGTAATGTTGTTTGAGGGAGTGAGTGTGGGTGTGGGTGTGTTGCAGTGTGTGGGTGTGGGTGGGTGGGTGTGGGTGTGGGTGGTGTGTGGTGTGGGTGTGGTGTGGGTGTGGGCAGTGTGTGGGTGTGGGTGTGGGTGTGGGTGTGGGTGTGTGTGTGCAGTGTGTGGGTGTGGGTGTGTGTGGGTGTGGGTGTGGGTGTGGGCAGTGTGTGGGTGTGGGTGTGGGTGTGGGCAGTGTGTGTGGTGTGGGTGTGGGCTGTGTGGTGTGGGTGTGGTGGGCAGTGTGGTGTGGGTGTGGGTGTGGGCAGTGTGTGGGTGTGGGTGTTGGAAGTGTGTGGGTGTGGGTGTGGGTGTGGGTGTGGGCAGTGTGTGGGTGTGGGTGTGGGTGTGGGCAGTGTGTGGGTGTGGGTGTGGGTGTGGGGTGTGGGTGGGCAGTGTGGGTGGTGTGGGTGTGGGTGTGGGCATGTGGGTGTGGGTGTGGGTGTGGGTGTGGGTGTGGGTGTGGGTGTGGGTGGGGTGTGTGGTGTGGGTGTGGCGTGTGGGTGTGGGTGTGGGTGTGGGTGTGGGTGTGGGTGTGGGCAGTGTGTGGGTGTGGGTGTGGGTGTCCACACACTGTATAAACTCACTTCATGCACAGGAGTGCTGCTGGCAGCGAGCGAGGGGACCCGGACCACACAGGAGGGGAAGGCCAGCAGGAGAGAGCGGCTGGGCCTGTCAAGAGACATGGCTAACATGCTCCTGGACTCGAGGCCATCTCCACCGCACCTGGGAAACAGAGAGACACAGAGAGGCACAGAGACAAACAGAGAGGCACAGAGAGGCACAGAGAGAAACAGAGAGAACAGAGAGGCACAGAGAGACACAGAGAGGAACAGAGAGAAACAGAGAGAGACACAGAGAGGCACAGAGAGAAACAGAGAGAGACACAGAGACAAACAGAGAGGCACAGAGAGACACAGAGAGGAACAGAGAGGCACAGAGAGAAACAGAGAGAGACACAGAGAGACACGGAGACACAGAGAGGCACAGAGAGACACAGAGAGGCACAGAGAGACACAGAGATACAGAGAGACACAGAAAGGCACAGAGAGAAACAGAGAGGCACAGAGAGACACAGAGGGGCACAGAGAGACACAGAGAGGCACAGAGGGGCACAGAGAGGAACAGAGAGGCACAGAGAGAAACAGAGAGAGACACAGAGAGGCACAGAGAGACACGGAGACACAGAGAGGCACAGAGAGACACAGAGAGGCACAGAGAGACACGGAGATACAGAGAGACACAGAGAGGCACAGAGAGAAACAGAGAGGCACAGAGAGACACAGAGGGGCACAGATAGGCACAGAGAGGCACAGAGAGACACAGAGAGAGACACAGAGAGGCACAGAGAGACACGGAGACACAGAGAGGCACAGAGAGACACGGAGATACAGAGAGACACAGAGAGACAGAGAGAGACACTTTCAATGCAGCGCTGCAACATACCAGGGACACATTTCTCAAGGGACTCTGACCAAGATCATCGAGATGCTAACAGCACCATTTCAGATGAAGGGAAACAAAACCTCATGCTACTAACAAACAGGATCCAGAAATTTACATTCAGAGTGTTTTTTTAACTTGATTTGTAACATTAATATTTTTTTGTTCTGTAAATTGCAGTTTACGAAAGCCCTTGATAAATCTTGCACCACATGTATACTGTAGAGGGGCCAATGATAGTGGAATTCAGGTTAAGTAGCAGCAGGTTGTAAAGAAGGCTCTTGATTCTGCACAGACAATAGGATTGCAGATCAGGGCTGGTTATAGATGACTGGACTCTTACTTGTCAGGGTTGTATCCTTCGAACTCCTCCAGGAAGAGGCTGCTGTTGCCAGGGTTGCTTTCACTTTGGGTTTGATGAGGAATTTGAGGACGCCCCTGAGTCTGAGCCCAGGAAGAGGACCGTGTGGTTCCTGTAGGGCTGGCCTCTGTGTCCGCCACAATCTTGCTGAGGTGGTACCTGAAACACCAGAGGCACCTGTCTTATAAACAGGACCTCCAGAGATACAGGGTGACAGCTCTGAGTGCAGGCAGGGCTGGGATCACAGATACAGGGTGACAGCTCTGAGTGCAGGCAGGGCTGGGATCACAGATACAGGGTGACAGCTCTGAGTGCAGGCAGGGCTGGGATCACAGATACAGGGTGACAGCTCTGAGTGCAGGCAGGGCTGGGATCACAGATACAGGGTGACAGCTCTGAGTGCAGGCAGGGCTGGGATCACAGATACAGGGTGACAGCTCTGAGTGCAGGCAGGGCTGGGATCACAGATACAGGGTGACAGCTCTGAGTGCAGGCAGGGCTGGGATCACAGATACAGGGTGACAGCTCTGAGTGCAGGCAGGGCTGGGATCACAGATACAGGGTGACAGCTCTGAGTGCAGGCAGGGCTGGGATCACAGATACAGGGTGACAGCTCTGAGTGCAGGCAGGGCTGGGATCACAGATACAGGGTGACAGCTCTGAGTGCAGGCAGGGCTGGGATCACAGATACAGGGTGACAGCTCTGAGTGCAGGCAGGGCTGGGATCACAGATACAGGGTGACAGCTCTGAGTGCAGG
>JAGXEW010000093.1:641789-644289 GCA_030684275.1 Acipenser oxyrinchus oxyrinchus
GCCTGGGTCGGGGCAGTGGGACCGCGGGGCAGCAGCCATGTATTTACTCAGCTCTCTCTCTCTCTCTCTCTCTTCATTTCTCACCCTCTCCTGCTCCAGTGCTATACTGCATTGCTTTTAAAGACCGGGAGCCTTCTTACCAGCAGATCACCCTGACCTCACTCCTTCATTCACTCGCTGGCGTAGTCAAAGCACACATGAGCAAAACAGACAGCAGACTGCTGGGACGAAGGAACACGGGGCTAAGGAACACGGGGCTAAGGAACACGGGGCTAAGGAACACGGGGCTAAGGAACACGGTGATAAGGAACACGGTGATAAGGAACACGGGGCTAAGGAACACGGGGCTAAGGAACACGGGGCTAAGGAACACGGTGATAAGGAACACGGTGATAAGGAACACGGTGATAAGGAACACGGGGATAAGGAACACGGGGATAATGAAGCTGCTTCACTTTGTTTACAGACATTCTCTCAACACATTCCTATTTGCCGTGTGTACCGAATCCTATGTCTGACTACAGTGCGCGACCTCGTTTAAACATTGGGCATGGCCAAAGCCTGCCTGCAGAGGACTCGACGCGCACTGGAAAATAAAAATCAAGACTGTGGCAACAGATGAGATGATGTCTGCAAATCCACAGCCTCTGGTGAAGAGAACCCGCATTCAAACCGAACACGAAACCGAGCCCGCCTCGCCCCACAGACTGACTCTCTATATGATCTCCCCTTCGGTCGCCAGGCTTTCATGTTTTAAAATGTTAAACAGTTTGTGTGCACTCTGTGGAATTCGAAATGTTGCCCTGACGTAACTTTGGGAAAAATAATAAATAAGTAAAAACCACGCTTGCATTATAAAACAGATGCGCATTATAAAACAGCGTCCCGTCCTCAAACTGCTGCTCCCCGGTTTGAGAGGGAGGCGCTGTCCATGGTGCTGAAATGTTTCGGCGCTGAATTGCGTTGCTTGTTAACCTCCGCGTGTGATTTTGTTATTTTAAAAGCAGCTGACAGGGTTACAAACGCCCGCGGTGGGGCTCCGAAGCAGCCTTTCCGTTCCTGTCCTGGAATGCTGCGCCTCGGCTCAGGGCCTGTCCATTCACACGAGCGCTTTTAGTAACCGGTGACCCAGTCATGAGTTCCAGCTAGTCATGCTCTCTGTACATGGAAAACAACGCTTGCTTGAGATATGCCTTCTCTCCCTCCCTCCCTCCCTCCCTCCCTCCCTCCCTCCCTCCCTCCCTCCCCTGTCTTCCTCCCCTCTCTCTCGCTTTCTCTCTTTGCCTCTTCTCATCAAAGCTGTTCTTGATTTGGCCAGTGGCCGCTCCGCTTCTCGCGGGAGCTGGAGACGCCTCGGGCTCCCTTCGAGCCAGATTTTACAGGGGCTGGTCGTGAGCAGACACGATTGCTTTCTAATTGGATTATCGCTGCTGAACCGCTGTGTGTGTGTGTGTTTGTGTGTGTGTGAGTGAAAGAGATTTCCTATTGAGCGATACGGTTGTCCCCCGCTCTCGTCTCAACTCGAGTCAGTAACCCGTTGCCTAGGAAACAGAACTAAACTTCCACGTATTGACGGAGCTCTGAAAAGCACACAGATACAGTAGGGCTCGCTGGAGATCTCTCTCTAGCTCTGAAAAGCACACAGATACAGTAGGGCTCGCTGCAGATCTCTCTCTAGCTCTGAAAAGCACACAGATACAGTAGGGCTCGCTGCAGATCTCTCTCTAGCTCTGAAAAGCACACGGATACAGTAGGGCTCGCTGCAGATCTCTCTCTAGCTCTGAAAAGCACACAGATACAGTAGGGCTCGCTGGAGATCTCTCTCTAACTCTGAAAAGCACACGGATACAGTAGGGCTCACTGCAGATCTCTCTCTAGCTCTGAAAAGCACACAGATACAGTAGGGCTCGCTGCAGAGCTCTCTCTAGCTCTGAAAAGCACACAGATACAGTAGGGCTCGCTGCAGATCTCTCTCTAGCTCTGAAAAGCACACAGATACAGTAGGGCTCGCTGCAGATCTCTCTCTAGCTCTGAAAAGCACACAGATACAGTAGGGCTCGCTGGAGATCTCTCTCTAGCTCTGAAAAGCACACAGATACAGTAGGGCTCACTGCAGATCTCTCTCTAGCTCTGAAAAGCACACAGATACAGTAGGGCTCGCTGGAGATCTCTCTCTAGCTCTGAAAAGCACACAGATACAGTAGGGCTCGCTGCAGATCTCTCTCTAGCTCTGAAAAGCACACAGATACAGTAGGGCTCGCTGGAGATCTCTCTCTAGCTCTGAAAAGCACACAGATACAGTAGGGCTCGCTGCAGATCTCGCTCTAGCTCTGAAAAGCACACAGATACAGTAGGGCTCGCTGGAGATCTCTCTCTAGCTCTGAAAAGCACACAGATACAGTAGGGCTCACTGCAGATCTCTCTCTAGCTCTGAAAAGCACACAGATACAGTAGGGCTCGCTGCAGATCTCTCTCTAGCTCTGAAAAGCACACAGATACA
>JAGXEW010000093.1:649289-664289 GCA_030684275.1 Acipenser oxyrinchus oxyrinchus
TTAAAGGTCAGATGTTGCCATGGTGACACTTGGTGATGTGCGTTTAGGCTCCAGTTCAAGTCTTGGCTTTGATGTGTTTTTTATTAAAGACGGGGGTAGTAATAGCAGAACATCAACAAGCAGGTGCAGCGACACAGATACAGAATCGACTCTATAGAGGCTCAGCCTGGTTTAATACAGATACAGAATCGACTCTATAGAGACTCAGCCTGGTTTAATACTGATACAGAATAGACTCTATAGAGACTCAGCCTGGTTTAATACTGATACAGAATAGACTCTATAGAGACTCAGCCTGGTTTAATACTGATACAGAATCGACTCTATAGAGACTCAGCCTGGTTTAATACTGATACAGAATAGACTCTATAGAGACTCAGCCTGGTTTAATACTGATACAGAATCGACTCTATAGAGACTCAGCCTGGTTTAATACTGATACAGAATAGACTCTATAGAGACTCAGCCTGGTTTAATACTGATACAGAATCGACTCTATAGAGACTCAGCCTGGTTTAATACTGATACAGAATAGACTCTATAGAGACTCAGCCTGGTTTAATACTGATACAGAATCGACTCTATAGAGACTCAGCCTGGTTTAATACTGATACAGAATAGACTCTATAGAGACTCAGCCTGGTTTAATACTGATACAGAATCGACTCTATAGAGACTCAGCCTGGTTTAATACTGATACAGAATAGACTCTATAGAGACTCAGCCTGGTTTAATACTGATACAGAATCGACTCTATAGAGACTCAGCCTGGTTTAATACTGATACAGAATCGACTCTATAGAGACTCAGCCTGGTTTAATACTGATACAGAATCGACTCTATAGAGACTCAGCCTGGTTTAATACTGATACAGAATAGACTCTATAGAGACTCAGCCTGGTTTAATACTGATACAGAATCGACTCTATAGAGACTCAGCCTGGTTTAATACTGATACAGAATAGACTCTATAGAGACTCAGCCTGGTTTAATACTGATACAGAATAGACTCTATAGAGACTCAGCCTGGTTTAATACTGATACAGAATAGACTCTATAGAGACTCA
Organism: Acipenser oxyrinchus oxyrinchus; assembly: GCA_030684275.1. NCBI lineage: Eukaryota > Metazoa > Chordata > Actinopteri > Acipenseriformes > Acipenseridae > Acipenser > Acipenser oxyrinchus. The sequence continues at coordinate 650,357 of JAGXEW010000093.1, forward strand.
GCCTGGTTTAATACTGATACAGAATCGACTCTATAGAGACTCAGCCTGGTTTAATACTGATACAGAATCGACTCTATAGAGACTCAGCCTGGTTTAATACTGATACAGAATAGACTCTATAGAGGCTCAGCCTGGTTTAATACTGATACAGAATAGACTCTATAGAGACTCAGCCTGGTTTAATACTGATACAGAATCGACTCTATAGAGACTCAGCCTGGTTTAATACTGATACAGAATCAACTCTATAGAGACTCAGCCTGGTTTAATACTGATACAGAATAGACTCTATAGAGACTCAGCCTGGTTTAATACTGATACAGAATCGACTCTATAGAGACTCAGCCTGGTTTAATACTGATACAGAATCGACTCTATAGAGACTCAGCCTGGTTTAATATTGATACAGAATAGACTCTATAGAGACTCAGCCTGGTTTAATATTGATCCAGAATAGACTCTATAGAGGCTCAGCCTGGTTTAATACTGATCCAGAATAGACTCTATAGAGGCTCAGCCTGGTTTAATATTGATCCAGAATAGACTCTATAGAGGCTCAGCCTGGTTTAATTGAAACCACAATAAGAAACGGAGGTAATCTCAATGTGAACGAGTCTTCAATCCTGAGAGCAGAAGCAGGGAACAGGTTTCAATAGGTTCACTGTTGCCCTTCTTTTAATCTGCATGTCTTTTGAAAATCTTTTTTATGGTGGACATCCTAAAAAGGAAAGTGTTTCCCCTGTCTGAGTCAGGGCATCGATTCTTTATCTTTCTGAGTTCTGTTTCCAGTAGATTAATCAGTTTGGGTTTCTGTGCATATGGGGGAGAGGAGGGCAAGGGAGGCCGATGCAAAGCTCGAATGAAACCAGTTCATTTAAAGCCAGTAAGTTCAGACTTCACTGGCTGCAGTGCGCAGAAGCACAGGTCTTTCCAAAGTGCCTTTAAACATTTCACTATATTAAAAATATGAATATTTAACTATGTAATGCGGGGCTTTTAGCTTCAGAAGATTCATTCATTTCAAACTCATTGCAATCGTGGAACTTAAATATATATTAGCCTGGTTTAATACTGATACAGAATCAACTCTATAGAGACTCAGCCTGGTTTAATACTGATACAGAATAGACTCTATAGAGACTCAGCCTGGTTTAATACTGATACAGAATCGACTCTATAGAGACTCAGCCTGGTTTAATACTGATACAGAATCGACTCTATAGAGACTCAGCCTGGTTTAATACTGATACAGAATAGACTCTGTAGAGACTCAGCCTGGTTTAATACTGATACAGAATCAACTCTATAGAGACTCAGCCTGGTTTAATACTGATACAGAATAGACTCTATAGAGACTCAGCCTGGTTTAATACTGATACAGAATCGACTCTATAGAGACTCAGCCTGGTTTAATACTGATACAGAATCGACTCTATAGAGACTCAGCCTGGTTTAATACTGATACAGAATAGACTCTATAGAGACTCAGCCTGGTTTAATACTGATACAGAATCGACTCTATAGAGGCTCAGCCTGGTTTAATACAGATACAGAATCGACTCTATAGAGACTCAGCCTGGTTTAATACTGATACAGAATAGACTCTATAGAGACTCAGCCTGGTTTAATACTGATACAGAATAGACTCTATAGAGACTCAGCCTGGTTTAATACTGATACAGAATAGACTCTATAGAGACTCAGCCTGGTTTAATACTGATACAGAATCGACTCTATAGAGACTCAGCCTGGTTTAATACTGATACAGAATCAACTCTATAGAGACTCAGCCTGGTTTAATACTGATACAGAATCAACTCTATAGAGACTCAGCCTGGTTTAATACTGATACAGAATAGACTCTATAGAGACTCAGCCTGGTTTAATACTGATACAGAATCGACTCTATAGAGACTCAGCCTGGTTTAATACTGATACAGAATCGACTCTATAGAGACTCAGCCTGGTTTAATATTGATACAGAATAGACTCTATAGAGACTCAGCCTGGTTTAATATTGATCCAGAATAGACTCTATAGAGGCTCAGCCTGGTTTAATACTGATCCAGAATAGACTCTATAGAGACTCAGCCTGGTTTAATATTGATCCAGAATAGACTCTATGAAGACTCAGCCTGGTTTAATACTGATACAGAATCGACTCTATAGAGGCTCAGCCTGGTTTAATATTGATCCAGAATAGACTCTATAGAGGCTCAGCCTGGTTTAATATTGATCCAGAATAGACTCTATAGAGGCTCAGCCTGGTTTAATACTGATCCAGAATAGACTCTATAGAGACTCAGCCTGGTTTAATATTGATCCAGAATAGACTCTATGAAGACTCAGCCTGGTTTAATACTGATACAGAATCGACTCTATAGAGGCTCAGCCTGGTTTAATATTGATCCAGAATAGACTCTATAGAGGCTCAGCCTGGTTTAATATTGATCCAGAATAGACTCTATAGAGGCTCAGCCTGGTTTAATTGAAACCACAATAGCAAACGGAGGTAATCTCAATGTGAACGAGTCTTCAATCCTGAGAGCAGAAGCAGGGAACAGGTTTCAATAGGTTCACTGTTGCCCTTCTTTTAATCTGCATGTCTTTTGAAAATCTTTTTTATGGTGGACATCCTAAAAAGGAAAGTGTTTCCCCTGTCTGAGTCAGGGCATCGATTCTTTATCTTTCTGAGTTCTGTTTCCAGTAGATTAATCAGTTTGGGTTTCTGTGCATATGGGGGAGAGGAGGGCAAGGGAGGCCGATGCAAAGCTCCGAATGAAACCAGTTCATTTAAAGCCAGTAAGTTCAGACTTCACTGGCTGCAGTGCGCAGAAGCACAGGTCTTTCCAAAGTGCCTTTAAACATTTCACTATATTAAAAATATGAATATTTAACTATGTAATGCGGGGCTTTTAGCTTCAGAAGATTCATTCATTTCAAACTCATTGCAATCGTGGAACTTAAATATATATTAGCCTGGTTTAATACTGATACAGAATCAGACTCTATAGAGACTCAGCCTGGTTTAATACTGATACAGAATAGACTCTATAGAGACTCAGCCTGGTTTAATACTGATACAGAATCGACTCTATAGAGACTCAGCCTGGTTTAATACTGATACAGAATCGACTCTATAGAGACTCAGCCTGGTTTAATACTGATACAGAATAGACTCTATAGAGACTCAGCCTGGTTTAATACTGATACAGAATCAACTCTATAGAGACTCAGCCTGGTTTAATACTGATACAGAATAGACTCTATAGAGACTCAGCCTGGTTTAATACTGATACAGAATAGACTCTATAGAGACTCAGCCTGGTTTAATACTGATACAGAATCGACTCTATAGAGACTCAGCCTGGTTTAATACTGATACAGAATAGACTCTATAGAGACTCAGCCTGGTTTAATACTGATACAGAATCAACTCTATAGAGACTCAGCCTGGTTTAATACTGATACAGAATAGACTCTATAGAGACTCAGCCTGGTTTAATACTGATACAGAATCGACTCTATAGAGACTCAGCCTGGTTTAATACTGATACAGAATCGACTCTATAGAGACTCAGCCTGGTTTAATATTGATACAGAATAGACTCTATAGAGACTCAGCCTGGTTTAATATTGATCCAGAATAGACTCTATAGAGACTCAGCCTGGTTTAATATTGATCCAGAATAGACTCTATGAAGACTCAGCCTGGTTTAATACTGATCCAGAATAGACTCTATGAAGACTCAGCCTGGTTTAATACTGATACAGAATCGACTCTATAGAGGCTCAGCCTGGTTTAATACTGATACAGAATAGACTCTATAGAGGCTCAGCCTGGTTTAATATTGATCCAGAATAGACTCTATAGAGGCTCAGCCTGGTTTAATTGAAACCACAATAAGAAACGGAGGTAATCTCAATGTGAACGAGTCTTCAATCCTGAGAGCAGAAGCAGGGAACAGGTTTCAATAGGTTCACTGTTGCCCTTCTTTTAATCTGCATGTCTTTTGAAAATCTTTTTTATGGTGGACATCCTAAAAAGGAAAGTGTTTCCCCTGTCTGAGTCAGGGCATCGATTCTTTATCTTTCTGAGTTCTGTTTCCAGTAGATTAATCAGTTTGGGTTTCTGTGCATATGGGGGAGAGGAGGGCAAGGGAGGCCGATGCAAAGCTCCGAATGAAACCAGTTCATTTAAAGCCAGTAAGTTCAGACTTCACTGGCTGCAGTGCAGAAGCACAGGTCTTTCCAAAGTGCCTTTAAACATTTCACTATATTAAAAATATGAATATTTAACTATGTAATGCGGGGCTTTTAGCTTCAGAAGATTCATTCATTTCAAACTCATTGCAATCGTGGAACTTAAATATATATTAAAATGAATATCTTTTACTATATGAATTATTAACCAGACTTAAATCAGAAATATTCAATGTTCAAAGTGTTGAATTATGCTCCCATAAATATATAAGCATACAGTATTATCGCACATAAGTACATCTATATATATATATGTATGTATGTATATAGATGCAACGGTGGCGTGCATAATTTATAGATTTCATGCGAGATCAATACCACTTCAAAGGGCTCCCTTCATAATTAAGTCATCACAAGTAAATATGATTCAGCCGCACGTCAAGATGTAATCTAGATTCTTTTTTAACTTCAGGTATCGGATGTAAAGCATCCTTTGCATGGTTTATTCTTCACAGCAGATTGAATCAGCCCCCTGCCCCTGGTCACCGCGGTGCTGCAGAATACTGTAATAAAACTGAGACAGTGTGAGCCGGAGAGCTCGGGGCTGAGGGGGTGCACAGCGGAGATGGCAAATGTCACCTCGAGGGAGAGAGAGAGAGGGGGAGAGGAGAGAGGGAGAGGGAGAGAGAGAGGAGAGAGAGGAGAGAGAGGGAGAGAGGGAGAGAGAGAGAGAGAGAGAGGGAGAGAGAGAGAGAGGGGGAGAGGGAGAGGGGGGAGGGGTGCACAGCGGAGATGGCAAATGTCACGTCGAGGGAGAGAGAGAGGGGAGAGGAGAGAGGGGAGGGGAGAGAGAGAGAGAGAGAGGGAGAGGAGAGAGGGGAGAGGGGAGAGAGAGAGAGAGAGAGAGGGAGAGAGAGAGAGAGAGAGAGAGAGAGGGAGAGGGAGAGGGAGAGGGAGAGGAGAGGGAGAGGGAGAGGAGGGGAGAGGGAGAGGGAGGGAGAGAGATTTTCCTTATTTATTTTTGGTAGTCGAAATCCGTCACAACAAAAAGCAATTCTGCCCTCAACTGGAAAAAAAAGGTTCAGATCTGCCGGGCTGATCCTCCCCGCGCCGGCTTCCTGTTCCTCTCGTTCTGTGACTGTGTGCGGAGTGGAGAGGAGAGGAGAGGAGGAGCCCGAGGCTTCGTGAACTAAAGACCCCCCGGCCGTGCTGACCTGTGTCGGGGTCAATAGCCCCTCGGGAGGCAGGGGGTAATTATAAATAACCCAAAGGCCCCCGGGGTGAGTCCTGAAGGGGCAATTCTGTTAGTTTCAATAACTAGGAGAGGCAGCGAGTGAGCTCCATGAAGACATTCTGATGCAGTAAACGTCGATTCATGATAATGTGCCCTGACCCAGCAGCACCCCGAGGTCAAGGCTTCACAGCAGCTACTTGAGAGCGATTTCAGGAGCCAGCTTCTTTCATTTTATAATGGAGTGTAATAATCCCAGGAGGCCAGACAGTCACTTAACTGACGGGGTTAAAGGGGGCTCGAACCCCCACCCAATACAGTGCTCAAAATCAAACAGACCCCTTTAAAAAGCTTCTATCTCTCTCTCTCTCTATCTCTGTTCTTCGGATTAGAGGACGGCAGTGTGGTGGCTCTCTTTGCCCGCAGTCACGATGCACATTTAATCATCTTCTCTGGGCTTTCATTGATTTTATTTTAAAAGGGGGGGGGGTGTTTTGAAAAATGAGTGGCCTGAGGGTAGGCGGTCGGGGCGGCAAAAAGAAAGAAAGAAAGAAAGAGAGAGAGAAAGAAAGAAAGAAAGTAGTTGAATTATTTCTTGCGTTCCTCACAGATTCGGTCTCATCCAGCGCTGTAGTGCCAGCGGCGTCTCTTAAACAACATCATGGTCCAGATCCATTCTCCAGCCCCTTATCAGCCAAGGAGATTAGAAATCAACCAACCAAACGAATAGCTGTGCGGTTACCGTGGAAATGGCGGGCGGTGAGGATGGGAAGCCAGTCTTGCGTGTGACATTTATTTGAAGTACGCTGGTCACTGCTGAAGAGATGGTTTTACTGAACCACGCTAAGAAATGGGCATACAGGGAGATAACTGCAGACCAGTACAACGAGGGTTCAAGCATGGAGGAACCTTTTCATATTCAGCTCTCCAGTGATTTCCTTTCCCATGGCACTGATTTCATTACTTCTCTGTGAGTTCCTTTGTAAAGTTTAAAGCTGAAACAGTTGAGTCTCTAATTGCAATCGCACATGCGCTTGGCGTCAGCTGATCAGGCATTAGCGTATAGAGCAGGGTGGGACTCAGACCCCGGCGTTGCATTTCAGAAGGGTTCAAGTGAGCAGTAGAAGCCTGCACTGATCGGTGGCCCTGTCTCCTCACCTGAAGCTCAGGGAACCAGGCGCTTTGATTTTATCATGCCGGTCGCTCAGTCGCGACGAGCACGCTGGTGTCTTCAGCAGCTCCTCTAACCCTCTCCTCTCCTCTCCTCTCCTCTTCCCTTCCAGATGACGCGTCCCATCCAGGTGAAGCCAGCGGACAGCGAGAGCCGTGGAGGTAGTTGCCTTCTTTTCTCCAAGTTGTTTGTTTGGGGGGAGGTTTGTCTCTTGTCTCTCCCTGTTATCTCTGTCTCTCTCTCTCTCTCTCTCTCTGTCTCTCTCTCTCTCTCTCTCTCTTTCTGTCTCTCTCTCTCTCTGTCTCTCTCTCTCTCTCTGTCTCTCTCTCTTTCTCTGTGTGTCTCTCTCTCTCTGTCTCTCTCTCTCTTTCTCTGTCTGTCACTCTCTCTCTCTTTCTCTCTCTGCCCCGATCAATACCCTCCTGCACTGTGCCAAGCCGCCCCTCCCCTCGAGAGTCACTGTCGCTCCAAACTGCCCCCTCGGACAGGAGAGTGAGGACAGGCAGAGAGATTGATGATCCATAAAGCACCATTGATTTTACCACTGAAGCAGCTTGTTACCATTAACAATGATGTGCAGTGCCATTCACAGCCTTCCAAGGGCTGCTTTTCAGGGTCCCTGGGCAGCCTGCCCCGGCAAATAGACTTTTAATGCAGGCCGGCTGTGTGGGGATGGCGATCGGGGTGCAGGAGGAGCAGCTTCAAGCAGCTCAAGGAGCGGCCAAACAACAGCACTGACATGAGAGCTCATCTGCAGGGATCCCAGTCAGTGCTGATTCCCTGAGTGTGGGTGTGTGCTGGGGAGGGTTCGATTCACTGATTCCCTGAGTGTGGGTGTGTGCTGGGGGAGGGTTCGATTCACTGATTCCCTGAGTGTGGGTGTGTGCTGGGGAGGGTTCGATTCACTGATTCCCTGAGTGTGGGTGTGTGCTGGGGAGGGTTCGATTCACTGATTCCCTGAGTGTGGGTGTGTGCTGGGGAGGTTGATTCACTGATTCACTGATTCCCTGAGTGTGGGTGTGTGCTGGGGAGGGTTCGATTCACTGATTCCCTGAGTGTGGGTGTGTGCTGGGGAGGGTTGATTCACTGATTCCCTGAGTGTGGGTGTGTGCTGGGGAGGGTTTGATTCACTGATTCCCTGAGTGTGGGTGTGTGCTGGGGAGGGTTGATTCACTGATTCCCTGAGTGTGGGTGTGTGCTGGGGAGGGTTCGATTCACTGATTCCCTGAGTGTGGGTGTGTGCTGGGGAGGGTTTGATTCACTGATTCCCTGAGTGTGGGTGTGTGCTGGGGAGGGTTTGATTCACTGATTCCCTGAGTGTGGGTGTGTGCTGGGGAGGGTTGATTCACTGATTCCCTGAGTGTGGGTGTGTGCTGGGGAGGGTTTGATTCACTGATTCCCTGAGTGTGGGTGTGTGCTGGGGAGGGTTTGATTCACTGATTCCCTGAGTGTGGGTGTGTGCTGGGGAGGGTTGATTCACTGATTCCCTGAGTGTGGGTGTGTGCTGGGGAGGGTTCGATTCACTGATTCCCTGAGTGTGGGTGTGTGCTGGGGAGGGTTGATTCACTGATTCCCTGAGTGTGGGTGTGTGCTGGGGAGGGTTCGATTCACTGATTCCCTGAGTGTGGGTGTGTGCTGGGGAGGGTTGATTCACTGATTCCCTGAGTGTGGGTGTGTGCTGGGGAGGGTTTGATTCACTGATTCCCTGAGTGTGGGTGTGTGCTGGGGAGGGTTTGATTCACTGATTCCCTGAGTGTGGGTGTGTGCTGGGGAGGGTTTGATTCACTGATTCCCTGAGTGTGGGTGTGTGCTGGGGAGGGTTTGATTCACTGATTCCCTGAGTGTGGGTGTGTGCTGGGGAGGGTTCGATTCACTGATTCCCTGAGTGTGGGTGTGTGCTGGGGAGGGTTCGATTCACTGATTCCCTGAGTGTGGGTGTGTGCTGGGGAGGGTTCGATTCACTGATTCCCTGAGTGTGGGTGTGTGCTGGGGAGGGTTCGATTCACTGATTCCCTGAGTGTGGGTGTGTGCTGGGGAGGGTTCGATTCACTGATTCCCTGAGTGTGGGTGTGTGCTGGGGAGGGTTCGATTCACTGATTCCCTGAGTGTGGGTGTGTGCTGGGGAGGGTTCGATTCACTGATTCCCTGAGTGTGGGTGTGTGCTGGGGAGGGTTCGATTCACTGATTCCCTGAGTGTGGGTGTGTGCTGGGGAGGGTTGATTCACTGATTCCCTGAGTGTGGGTGTGTGCTGGGGAGGGTTCGATTCACTGATTCCCTGAGTGTGGGTGTGTGCTGGGGAGGGTTCGATTCACTGATTCCCTGAGTGTGGGTGTGTGCTGGGGAGGGTTGATTCACTGATTCCCTGAGTGTGGGTGTGTGCTGGGGAGGGTTCGATTCACTGATTCCCTGAGTGTGGGTGTGTGCTGGGGAGGGTTTGATTCACTGATTCCCTGAGTGTGGGTGTGTGCTGGGGAGGGTTCGATTCACTGATTCCCTGAGTGTGGGTGTGTGCTGGGGAGGGTTTGATTCACTGATTCCCTGAGTGTGGGTGTGTGCTGGGGAGGGTTTGATTCACTGATTCCCTGAGTGTGGGTGTGTGCTGGGGAGGGTTTGATTCACTGATTCCCTGAGTGTGGGTGTGTGCTGGGGAGGGTTTGATTCACTGATTCCCTGAGTGTGGGTGTGTGCTGGGGAGGGTTTGATTCACTGATTCCCTGAGTGTGGGTGTGTGCTGGGGAGGGTTTGATTCACTGATTCCCTGAGTGTGGGTGTGTGCTGGGGAGGGTTCGATTCACTGATTCCCTGAGTGTGGGTGTGTGCTGGGGAGGGTTTGATTCACTGATTCCCTGAGTGTGGGTGTGTGCTGGGGAGGGTTCGATTCACTGATTCCCTGAGTGTGGGTGTGTGCTGGGGAGGGTTCGATTCACTGATTCCCTGAGTGTGGGTGTGTGCTGGGGAGGGTTCGATTCACTGATTCCCTGAGTGTGGGTGTGTGCTGGGGAGGGTTCGATTCACTGATTCCCTGAGTGTGGGTGTGTGCTGGGGGAGGGTTTGATTCACTGATTCCCTGAGTGTGGGTGTGTGCTGGGGGAGGGTTCGATTCACTGATTCCCTGAGTGTGGGTGTGTGCTGGGGGGGGAGGGGGAGGGGGTAGCTCTATTCACTGATTCCCTGAGAAACAATTCTTCCTCAGTTAGTTGCTGAGCTGCGTTTCATAAATTATTAAAAAAGCGTCTCCTTCTAACTTTGATCTAAAGAAACAGTAAACATCTCAGCAACATGAGGTCCCATTAGGGTCACTTTTATGATGATATGTGCCTCATTATAGCTCTCAAAACAGAGGGCTGAAAATAAGGGGGGGGTGGTACAGCATTGAGAGCAGCTGCACTCATTTATGATATCGTTTGATTTGATTTGATTTCATGTGCAGTGCTCTACAGTTCTAGCGTATTAAAGGTGCTGATATTTTCATCTGAAGAGCTGCTGCACTCCCCAGAGGACAGCAAGATGATGAATCGATTCACGAAATCCAGTCTTTGCCAGTGTCTTCAATCGAATCTCTATCTTTATGTGAAGCGATAGAAACCACGCCAGTGTCAGCCGCTCGAGCTGCCCCAAGTGAAGCTGCAATCAGGGAAGCTTTCCGGTCCAGCCTTCGTTACAACACCACACAATCATATATAAACTCCTCCGCCGTTTCCTTCAGGAGCTCGTAAGCTCTTGTGAGTGTAATAACAGCATGCTTTAAAATGGGGTAAACACTGCTTTGAGAATGTGCCATGTGACAGATGAGAATGCTTCGGGTTTGATTTGTGGAGGCGTGTTGGTAAGTGATTGGAGATCAGCTGTCTGAGGCTCCTCTGCTCCTCTCTCTGTGTTTCTCCGGCACAGACCCTGTGTTTAAACTTCCCTGTCCTTGGGGTGTGACTCGGCTCTGCCATCTGGAAATCCACCATCACAAAGCACGCCGTCTCATGCTGCTTTGTCAGGATGGCTTGCCAGAACCCTTTGTAATGTCATTGCCCTGCCTGTGAAGCCTCGTTCTGTGTTATAAAACGCTTTCTCCTGCCCTCCACAGACTCGTTTTAAATTATTAAACCAGAGAAATGGGATCTCTTTACAGGAACACAGCTGGATTCTCAATGCTTGTGCTTTTGATTCAATGAAAACGGAACGGTCTGGTCAAGTTGAGAATCAGTATTATCAGGATGTGTTTGAAGTGAAGAGGGAGAGGGGAGGTGTCGGGTTCATGGTTCGAGCTCTGAGCCTCCACAAGTCTGCCCCCTGCTGGGGAGGAACGCAGCCAAGCCCTGGTGCCTTCAAAGCCTTTCCAATGACTCAGGAGCTGGGCACGGCTGCTCTCTGCTCAGCCCTGTCCGGGAGGGGGTGGAGAGTGTAGATTTTGGAGCAGGATGAGTTTATTTAGGACACATTGCAGCTCTCTCTCGTGATAGACAGGGTTATTATTACTGTGCATTGTGCTTGCTTACCAGGCTGCCTGTGAGTGTTTATCAGACAGGATTCCCGTTCCAGAATTCACAGAGCAGTCCATTCCCGCTCAGGCTGCGCTGACAGTATATTGCATGTGTGCCCTGCTGTGCTGTGCTGTGCCGTGCTGTGCCATGCTGTGCCGTGCCGTGCCGTGCCGTGCTGTGCCGTGCTGTGCTGTGCTGTGCTGTGCTGTGCTGTGCTGGCTGTGCTGTGCTGTGCTGTGCTGTGCTGTGCTGTGCTGTGCTGTGCTGTGCTGTGCTGTGCTGTGCTGTGCTGTGCTGTGCTGTGCTTGCTGTGCTGTGCTGTGCTGTGCTGTGCTGACTGTGCTGTGCTGTGCTGTGCTGACTGTGCTGTGCTGTGCTTGCTGTGCTGTGCTGTGCTGTGCTGGGAAATAAAGAAAGAGCAGAGTGTTTGTTTTTTAAATCCAGTGCAACACGAGGCATTGCATGTTGTATTGGAATGCATTGTCTTATTCTTGGTACATCTTGGACAGTAAATTCTGCCACATTTCTAGCTGCGTGTGGGTGTATCAGAGGCTGTGAAACTGCAGCCCCGTCTTTGCCATGTTGGCTCAAGCTGCTGTACAGCTGACTGCTCAGCGCCTCAAAGTGCTTGAGCCGCAATGGGGCCGGTTTCTCCTGCCCTGTCCACTCTGCTGTGAAGCTGCTGGAGCGTGTGAGTGTGCACTGAGGAGTGAAGAGAACAGCCAGGAGCCACGCTCTGATTGGCTGAGGTCTGTGGACCCAGTGAGGGGTGGCTAATCCGTGCCTGGGGGAGGTGGGGGGTGAACTAACGCTGAGAGAGAGAGAGGTATATTTGTAACTAAGATGTCGACTTTTGACATATTAAAACTGGAGAGTCTGCCTTTGAAAAAGTTTCCCACAGTAAAAGCACAGCAAAGGGCATTAAAGCATGATGAATGCATGGTAAAGCACAGAAAGGTATGGTAAAGCATATTAAAAAACAAACCATAGCAAATCATGGTAAATGCATAGCATAACCATGGGGTAAGCGTGGGGCAAAACTGGAAAATGGCACTGCAGAAATCCTTCAGCCTGTTGAAAATGACCAGAGCGGGGTTGGGGGGGGGGGGGGCTGGCACTGCCCGCTGTCCCCCATCTGTCTGCGCGCTGCCCCTTGTCTCTGGGCTGCGGGGGGGTGATGGGGTGCATTGTGCTCACAGTGGGGTCTCCGGGCCGAGAGCTTCATTATCTGGAAAACCATGAATGAATGAGACGTGCAACACAGCAGGGTAGGGGAGCAAACTGTGCATTATATCAGAGAGAGAGAGAGAGAGAGAGGGAGAGGGAGAGAGAGAGAGAGAGAGAGAGAGAGAGAGGAGAGAGAGAGAGAGAGGAGAGAGAGAGAGAGAGGAGAGGAGAGAGAGAGAGAGAGAGAGAGAGAGAGAGAGAGAGAGGAGAGGAGAGAGGAGAGGAGAGAGAGAGAGAGAGAGGAGAGAGAGAGAGAGAGAGAGAGGAGAGAGAGAGAGAGAGAGAGGAGAGAGAGAGAGAGAGAGAGAGAGGAGAGGAGAGAGAGAGAGAGAGAGAGAGAGGAGAGGGAGAGAGAGAGAGAGAGAGAGGGAGAGAGAGAGAGAGAGGAGAGAGAGAGAGAGAGAGAGGAGAGAGACAGCAGTAAGAGAGCGGGATCAAGGCGAGGGACAATCCCATCTCCATTCCCCAGAGCCCCGGTCCCTCGTCTCTGGATAAGCCTCTAATATTGCTAATAACTGCTCCTCATCTCTGCTGCTGACAGCTGAATCAATTCTGTTTACCAGCCAGCAGATGGAAGCCTGACCCCTCCCCTCAGCACTGACACATGAGTGACAGGCTGCTGCATCAGGGGTTGCCTGGCAACGCTACCCCCCTCTCTCTCTGACACAGACACACTGGGAAGCTCGCCCAGAACTCTCAATCAGGATTCTATAAAGCTACAAGAATCTGGAAGTCCAGCAGACAGGCGTTTGGGCTCGTGCCTCCTTCACTGTACTGTTCTCCACTTCTCAAATCTCAAGCAGTCGTTTTCTTTCAAACCCGCAGCAGAGGCCCCTGCGTGTGTTGAGAGACGGTGTTTGTGTGTCTTGCCTCAATCTGCCCCCCTCCACCCCCGCCTTGCCCTTTACAGTTCCAGTTCAACGCATTGCGCTGCAGATAAATGCTCTCCGATCCTCCGTGACAGATGTCACATTGAATCTCTTTTATTGGGATACAAACCCTCTGATCTGCCACTAACAATAAGGTGCCTTCCTGGGGCGTGTCCTCTCGACACAGTGCTCTGACACTCGCCATGATCTTAAGGTGCATCATCTCCACTGCCAAGCTGAACAGAGAGGGAGGGAGGGAGGGAGGCAGGCAGGGAGGGAGGCAGGCAGGCAGGCAGGCAGGGAGGCAGGCAGGGAGGGAGGCAGGCAGGCAGGGAGGCAGGGAGGAGGGAGGGAGGCAGGCAGGGGAGGGAGGGAGGGAGGGAGGCAGGCAGGCAGGAGTGAGGGAGCTGCAATAATATAGATATGAGGGAGTTGGGGCTGCAGTCCAGTTTATCCTCACAGCAGGGATGGTGTTAAAGTGCTGTTCCCACATTGCCTCGAGCCTGCCCTGCCCTGGAGGGAGACCCTTTCTCTCAGGGGGTGAGGGAGGGACGGGGAGCAGTTCAGTCTCCATGCCTCGAGCCTGCCCTGGACTGGAGGGAGACCCTTTCTCTCAGGGGGTGAGGGAGGGACGGGGGAGCAGTTCAGCCTCAAACCCCTCTTGGAGTTGATAACCCGGAGGGGTGGGTGGTGGTGTGCCTGTAGGGGAGTGGGGGTCGGTCTGGGTCTCAGTTAACCCCACCCCTGTGTTTTGTT